>CM046721.1:42179066-42534066 GCA_025584915.1 Monochamus saltuarius | reverse complement strand
ACCATAGATTTTGGTGGCATCGGCATAAAGCGAACATTTGGAAATTAACAAAGCAGGTACGTCAGATGTATAAATTAGGTATAATAAAGGCCCTAAAACAGAGCTTGAGGAACACCACTTCTAACATTTCTGAGATTGGAAAGACTGGCGCCCACTTTTACTCTAAATTTACGATTGCTAAGAAAGTCTGATAACCATGTAAAAGGAAAACCAATTATTCCATAATGTTGTAGTTTTTTAAGTAAACGTTTCAAGGGCACTTTATCGAAAGCTTTAGAAAAATCCAGATAGATGACATCGATGGGTTCTTTTTTGTCAACTGCTAAGGTCCAATCGTGTAGGCAAAACAGCAGATTAGTAGTTGTGGAGCGACCAGGAAGAACATTGCTCCGGTGTAACATTGTTATCAAGGAGAAAAGAAATAATAGGATCAGATATTATTCTTTCCATTACTTTTACTTCAATAGATGTTAGACTGATCTGACGATAATTTTCTCTATTGAATTTATCCCCTTTCTTGTGAATGGCAATTACGTTGGCAAATTTCCACGAAGTCGGAACAATACCAGAGATAAGCGAATTTTCCATAATGATAGATAAACGTAGGCAAAGTAATTTGGCACAACGTTTCAATACAATAGACAGAAGGCCTTCAGGAGAAGATGGACTATTAGGAAGGCTAATTAGTTTTTTGTAGACGATATCTTGATTAAAAGCAATATTGGACAGTTGGTTTTAAATAATCGGTACATCGACGTCAGGAATGTTTCCATCAGGTTCTTCACTGTAATTCGTAAGAAAGTACTCTGAGAATATCATTGCGGTTTCACTATTACATTGTGTAAGATTGTTAGAGTCATTTCTGATACGAGGAATAAAAACAGTAGACGTAAGCGAATTTCTAATATACTTGAATAATTGTCTCTTGTTGTTCGATAGAATTAGCTTGTTTTCATGATCGGACTTAGCTTGTTTTCATGATCGGACTTAGCTTTTTTCGTAGTGGAAATTAATCTGTTGGAATAATTTCTATGAATTATGTAGTCGCGATGGTCATGGGAACGCAAAAATCTCATCCAGAGGGTCTTTTTGAATTTAATAGACGTCAGAATTGAATTGCTAATCCAAGATTTTAGATTCGTAGTGATAGTGTTTCCGAGTATATTCGCCACTGGTGTTCCAGCTTTTATTTTGTTGAAATACTTGCTTGGATTATAAAATGGCACTTATCAAGCCGCCATTTTGGGACAAACCAGACTAATTAATTGAGATACTTGATGAATCTAAAGACTTTAAATGTATGAAACATATTAAACATCTACTTCATTTAATGGTGGCGTTTAAAAGATACGACTAAACGTTTTGACTTCAGGATAAAGTCTAGTTCATTTTGCGCGCTTTAAAACGCGATTTAGTAGCACAATTGGTTCAAAATGAAGATGTTGCTAATGCTTTGTTAGATGATGAAAAGGAAGAATACCTGATTTTGTTATGTTTGTGTGAAGAATAACAGAAGACAAAAAACATATTTTTGAACTGAGAGACGGGTGGTTGGTTTCAAATGCTCGTAACACGCAAACACGGGTATTTTCCCATTTTACGAGTATTTATGAATATTTCATCATGCTCCTCTAAAGAAGAATGTAAACGGTTTTCTTATTTGATATATAGTGATATTCCGGGTTGTTATACCGGAACCTCGGTAACTGGCCGCTACCAGTAACAGAATTAAAGTGCACATCTCTAGTTTTCTTTGACCAGTTTGAGTTGTTTTCCGGCCAGGCTCTGTGGGGACCGACCCTGAGATACCACTAACGGGTTGGTTCACCAGGAAAATCATTATACCTATATAAAATAATTGCACCGGCCAGCCGTGAAAGTCAAAAAACCACGCAAATCATTTCCGTCAGTTTTAGCTTGTAGTTCTAAAGTGTTGATTGAAACACGGTTCATGTTATACTCTTATTTTATTTCATAATATCTACATAATATATATAAATTTGCTGAGGAAAGATATATTGCCATTTGACGACGGGCGGATGTATAGGATTTTTGACCCGTGCTACTGCATTTATTGCAAGGTTGCAAATAGAGGTTAATGGCAGTACACCTTTCCTCTTCACAATGTATAACCTAAAATCTATTACAATTAACAAATAATTTATTTCTATGAATTTATTATATTTATATATATTTTTATCCTATGGTACCATCAGATTAAAATACAGATTAAATATTTCTATACTTAACTAATCTATTGTTGTTTACAGTAATACGCTTATTTTCTACAATAATTGTGGAATTAACGCCACTTTTATTTACTTTATATGGACCTGTGTAGTGTGTATGGAGTTTCTAGCTTTTGCTTTTGACCTCTTTTTAACATCACTATTAATTATTATATAATAATAAGATTAGTATGTTTATCATAATGTTCTAAAAATTCTTGTGCTCTTCTGTGAGCTTCATTTAGTCTAAATTTTAGTTCATTTGAGTAATATTATATGCAAAGACATAATAAGGTAAGAATGTATCCCAATTAGAATTAGCTGAGTTAGAAACAAGATATTCGTTTAAAATTCTATGATTTCTTTCCATACTATCTAATGATTCATGGTGGTATGCTGTTGATTTTATATGTTTTATATGAAAGAATTTATTAATTGATTTTTGTAGTTCGTTTACGTATTCGGTTCGTAAATCTGTTTTTAAAATTTTAATTTATTGGTTTCCACATTAGAAGCAATTGGGTCTTTAAAATTATTTTGACACAGACAATGTAATAAAATAATATCATAAGAAAATCTGTATTTTGCATAAAAAAAGTACATTCTGTTTATTATTTTTTTCAATTGGCGTCTTTAAAACAGGTTCTACGTTACCTTGAGCAACACGAAAATATTTAGGTACATTTTTTTTAACTAAAATTGAAAAAAAATGTAATAAATACGAAAGATAAGGGCAACATGTAGTATACTGCATGAAATACGAAAAAACAGGCAATTTTTTGTGGCCATAGCCTGCTTCAATAAAAATTTTATTTATCCGACTAGAGGGCGCAGCGAACCACATACGATATTTCAAAAATCTGTTTATATCAGGTGGAAGGTATCAATTATGCAATCAAAATTTATTACCAATAAGTTTTCTCTATCTCTTAAAATAAAAAAGTTAGACAGCCTTAAAGTTTGGGCACTTTACAGGGTTTTTTGTTATTACTCATAAAGTTGGCCATGGATCTCAAATTTGTTTTTACGAGCATAAAGGCCTCCAAAAATGCAACAAAAAACAATTAAAGATTTTTGACGTGTCTCGCATATTAAGCGAGATACATGGGAGTGACCCTCTTATGTGATACAGTCTTATATATACCGGGTGTTCCCTTTTTCAGTGCGAATATCTCAGAAACAATCATAGCCAGTGTGACGAAATTTGGTATACAGACATTAGATGGCGCGTAGAATTCGATGATGGCATTATTTTTTATACAGGGTGTTCGGTTTTGCAGAAAATGAATTTAATTTCGATTTTTTGGTAGCGAACCTCAGCAAAATTTGTATTTAAATTGAAATATCTTTAATTATGAACACGTTCTGATAAAAAAGTCACGAAAATTTTTTATCTTGTCATAAAAAAACTCCTATGAAAAGTCCTCAAATTTCATTGTTTTGTCATGCCAAATGAGAATAGCCATGAGTCCAATTTACACACACACAACTACCGCATGCATAGACATCAAAACGTGAAGTGACAGAAACTGTCAAAGCAAGTTTGAGTATTTTTAGAAATTTTATTATAAATACGTAATACCACGAGGTACCTACATTAAATGTGCGTACGTATTTGCAATAATGTTATAGTTTTATTAAAAGAAAATGGAAGTTTGAGCAACCTTGTCTGTAATGAATACCCAGAACACAGAAAATTGTGAAACATTTGCCGTTTTTTTAATTGCATCTTCCTTACGATACAGTAATTCTTATCGGGAATTATTATTATTATTATTTTTCACCATATCACTCTCAAACTAATAAATTATTACGTGCAAACATTAACAGCTGTAAAAAAATATAATATTGTCACGGAATTTGCCCCACTCACTCCCAAACCGACGACTGTGGCACCGCGAATTGCCTGAGATTGCCCCGATCGCCCCTACGTCATTCTGGTAAACAAACAACATGCCGCTGATCGAGACCGGCCTGGAAAAATCGGGAATCGACGAGAAGCGTTCCAGTCGTACGAGAAAAGGGATCTAGAGCTACTGGAATATACCTGGAATATTCGTTAGGTCTATAAAAGAAGAATAAACGTCCGAGTTAGTTAGTCTTGTATAAGTCTTGTATTAGTCTTGTCTGAAGTGAAGTGTTTAGTTAGAGAGATCAAAGCGATTTAGATAGCGATTAATTAAATAAGTGTTTAGTTGACCTGTAATTAGTAGTGTTCAGTAGTTAATAAAGAAGTAATTAATTAACGGATTGTTTTTCTGGAAGTAAGAAAAAGACGGATTGGGAAATCCGTGACAATTTGGTGTCAGAAGTGGGATTTAACTGGAGGTTTTAAAGAGCTTTCTGGAACCCTGTCCACAAAGTGGGATTTAAGTGGAAGTTTGAAGAACTTTCTGGAACCCTGTGCGCGGGTGGAATAAATACCTAAGTGTGGCATATCACCGCACTCGTCGTGACTCAAGGAAGTGAACGGTGGTATTCGCGAAGGACAATCTCGAACATTCTAGAACTTTGTACAGGAGTGAGACAAATACCCAAGTGTGATATATCACCGCACTCGTCGTGACTCAAGGAAGTGAACGGTGGTATTCGCGAAGGACAATCTCGAACATTCTAGAACTTTGTACAGGAGTGAGACAAATACCCAAGTGTGATATATCACCGCACTCGTCGTGACTCAAGGAAGTGAACGGTGGTATTCGCGAAGGACAATCTCGAACATTCTAGAACTTTGTACGGGAGTGAGACAAATACCCAAGTGTGATATATCACCGCACTCGTCTTGACTTAAGGAAGTGAACGGTGTTATTCGCGAAGGACAATCTCGAACATTCTAGAACTTTGTACGGAGTGCGACAAAGACCCAAGTGTGACATATCACTGCACTCGTCGTGACTCAAGGAAGTGAACGGTGGTATTTGCGAAAGACATTCTCGAACATTCTAGAAGTTTGTACGGGAGTAAGACAAAGACCCAAGTGTGACATATCGCCGCACTCGTCGTGACTTAAGGAAGTGAACGGTGCTATTTGCGAAGGACATTCTCGAACATTCTAGAACTTTATACCGAAGTGAGACAAAGACCCAAGTGCGACATATCACTGCACTCGTCGTGACTTAAGGAAGTGAACGGTGTTATTCGCGAAGGACAATCTCGAACATTCTAGAACTTTATACCAAAGTGAGACAAAGACCCAAGTGTGGCATATCACTGCACTCGTTTCATTGTAAGGAAGGCAACGGTGATATCTAGAAATACATTCGTGGACATTCTAGAACATTCTAAAGAAAATAAAGTGAATGCCTGTAACTAGAAGCCAAGTCAATATGGATGCACAACTGGCGAAACTGTTAGAAATGATGCAAACGATGCAAGAACAGGGACGTATGATGCAAGAAAAGTTGGAAGAACAAGGGCATAAAATGGAAGACCAGGCGAAGACGATGCAAAAGAAATTAGAAGAACAGGGACATAAAATGGAAGACCAAGCGAAGACAATGCAACAGGAAATGAGAAACCAGACGAAGACGATGCAAGAGAAATTAGAAGAACAGGGACAAACAATGCAAGAGAAATTTGAAGAACAAGGGCACAAAATTGAAGATCAGTCCCAAACAATGCAGGAGAAATTAGAAAAGAAATTAGAAGAACAAGGGTGTAAAATGAAAGATCAGATACAGACAATACAACAGGAAATGAGAGATCAAACGAAAGAAATGCAGACAAAGTTAGAAAAATTGGAAAATACACTAGAAGAAAAACTAGAGGAGCAGTCACATAAAGTGGAAAAACAAGTAGAAGAGAAGCTGTTAGAACAAAGAAAAGAAATCAACGAAGAAATGTTAGTACAAAAACAAGAAATAGACGAAGAAATAAACTTGGTTAGAGAAACCTGCGAAGAGCTTCGACATAAATTAGACAAGATAGCAAAGGAGGGCGTAATCAAATCAGAAGGACCTGTTTTCCGAACTCAGAAGACGAGACCCCCTGAATTCGACGGCAAGGTTTCCTGGAATGTATATCTGCGTCAGTTTGAAGCAGCAGCATCAGCAAATGAATGGTCGGATTATGAGAAAGCTACTGCTCTGATAGTTGCTCTACGAGGGGAAGCTCTTGACGTCTTACAAGGAGTTCCTGCTGGGCAACAGAATAACTACGACATTCTAAAACAACATATGGAAATGAGATATGGGGATAAGCACCTGCAGCAAGAGTACCAGGCACAAATGAAAAATCGTCACCAGCAGAGTGGAGAGAATTTACAACATTTTGAGACAGACGTTGCTCGACTGGTTCGATTGGCATATCCAACAGCCCCGTCCGAATTTGTAGACCAGCTCTCCATCCAAGTGTTTATCGACGGCCTAAGAGATTGTGAAACCCAGCAGGCACTACGACTCGCCAGACCCAAAACATTGAACGACGCTCTTTCGCATGCACTGGAATTCGAGGCAGCAAAGATGGCATCCGGTAGACATGTTAAAGTTCGGGCCATCAGTGATAACAGCGATAATATGGGAAATGGAGACATAATCAAAACGTTGAAGGAGGTCATTGAGAAACTCAGTCCAACTACCAATCCGAAGAAAGAACAATCTGATAGTCGAAGGGATCGCCTTGTTCAATGCTGGAACTGTGGGCAGATGGGACATCTGAAGAGACAGTGTAGGGCCCCAGTCGCAGATCAGCAAAGGCGCGACTCCCAAGCGGCAGCCTCCAAGGAATATGTTAAAGTGCGGACCATCCGTGATAATAGCAATAGTATGGCAAATGAAGAGGTAATCAAAACACTGAAGGAGGCCATTGATAAATTCAGCCTAACTACCAGACCAAAGAGAGGACAACCCGATAGACGAAGAGAACGCCCACTTCAATGTTGGAACTGTGGGCGGGCGGGTCATTTAAAGGGGCAGTGTAGGGCGCCAGTCGCGGATCGGCAATGGCGCGACTCCCAGGCAGGCAAGGAACATGGAAACTCAGACGCCCTGTCTAGACCTTGTCCTACCAACAACAACAAACACTGTAGTAATCTCGAAACAAAAGAGGACATATCATTTGTTCCTTGCAAGATAGTAGTAGCCCAAACTGAAGACAGATGGAGTTCAGCGGCAATTCGGGAAGACCAGCAAGCTGACTGTGACATCAAGCCCTTACTAGACTGGAAAGAAGCCAACAACCGACCCTCATGGGCTGAAGTCAGCAGTAAAAGCCCAACATTAAAGAGCTATTGGGCTCAATGGAATTCCTTGGTGTTGGAAGACGGTGTCCTAAAAAGAGCATGGGAGAACAATGACGGAATGGAGGTCAAGAAACAAGTACTACTCCCGAGGTCCCGGATCATCAAGTGCTGCAGGAAGTACATGGAGGTACTGGGGGTGGACATTTCGGTATCAAAAGGACTCTACAGAAGATTAGGGAGCGTTTCTACTGGTTGAGCTGTAGGACGGATGTAGAAGATTGGTGCCGAAAATGTGACATATGTGCAGCCAGCAAGGGACCGAAGACCCGTTCCAGAGGCAAAATGCGCCAGTACATCGTAGGAGCACCATTCGAGAGAATTGCCATTGATATCGCTGGCCCATTTCCGAAAACTCAAAATGGAAACCGATATCTACTAGTGGCCATGGACTACTTCAGCAAATGGCCGGAAGTATACCCCCTTCCCAATCAAGAGACCACAACCGTAGCAGAAGCGCTAGTCAACAACCTGTTCTGCAGATTTGGTGTGCCCATGGAACTGCATTCAGATCAGGGCAGAAATTTCGAATCAGGTGTGTTCCGAAAGGTCTGCGAGCTTATGGGAATCCGGAAAACCAGGACCATCCCACTGCATCCCCAGTCAGATGGTATGGTGGAACGCTTCAACGCCACACTAGAAACCAATCTGAGGATGTTTGTAAACGAGAACCAGACAGATTGGGACAAGCTCATTCCACTCTTCCTTACCGCTCAGCTGTCCATGAAACTACTGGAAAGACTCCCGCAAGGATCATCTTTGGAAGAGAGCTTCGCCTTCCCGCAGATTTGGTATTTGGTCGTCCTGCGGAACAGCCCACAGAGCCAGACACTTACACCCATGAGCTAGAACGAAGACTAGCAGCCATACACGATCAAGTCAGATCTCGAATGCGACTAGAGAGCGATCGCATGAAGACTCGATACGACTTCCGGGCCAATACGGTCGGATTCCAACAAGGTGACCTGGTGTGGCTGTACAACCCCACGCGGAAGAAAGGAAAATCGCCTAAACTACAAAACCGTTGGGAGGGCCCCTACACCGTCATTAAAAGAATTAATGATGTCGTATACCGGATACAGAGGACTCCCAGGAGTAAGATGAAGGTCGTCCATCTGGAGCGTCTGTCCCCGTATAGAGGTGTATCCGATCGGGACGATCGGTCCTAAGGAAGGGCAGTGTCACGGAATTCGCCCCACTCACTCCCAAACCGACGACTGTGGCACCGCGAATTGCCTGAGATTGCCCCGATCGCCCCTACGTCATTCTGGTAAACAAACAACATGCCGCTGATCGAGACCGGCCTGGAAAAATCGGGAATCGACGAGAAGCGTTCCAGTCGTACGAGAAAAGGGATCTAGAGCTACTGGAATATACCTGGAATATTCGTTAGGTCTATAAAAGAAGAATAAACGTCCGAGTTAGTTAGTCTTGTATAAGTCTTGTATTAGTCTTGTCTGAAGTGAAGTGTTTAGTTAGAGAGATCAAAGCGATTTAGATAGCGATTAATTAAATAAGTGTTTAGTTGACCTGTAATTAGTAGTGTTCAGTAGTTAATAAAGAAGTAATTAATTAACGGATTGTTTTTTCTGGAAGTAAGAAAAAGACGGATTGGGAAATCCGTGACAATATTGTGGGAAATCATACAAGCAATAGGGGACGATCCCTAAATCAATTTAATTTAATTAATTTAATAACGAAGTTGGTTACATTTTCATATTTCTCGCACCTGAGTAACTCTTGAGTCGGCCTCGCCGGGCTTAGCGAGTCATGAGTGATAGGTATAAAAGTATCACTGTGCAAAATTTCAGGTATAATCATTTACTTATAGGTTGCCGGCCACTGGCTCTTAGACTATTAGCGTTATTTCTGTAAAATAAAATACTTTATGCCATTAATATTTGACAATTCAATGACAATCCATAGTTTTGACGTTTAGCGATGTTAGTTTCTTCTGTGTAAGTCTGGCTCAAGTCTATGCACGTTTTACATGACAAAACAATGAAATTTGGGTACTTTTTGGAGCATTTTTTATGTTAAATTTTGAAATTTTTGAATGTTTATTTATCAGAATGTGTTCATAATTAAGTATATTTCAATTTAACCATAAGTTTTAGCATGGCTGACAACCAAAAAATCAAAATTAAATCGATTTCTTGGAAAATGGAACACCCTGTATAAGAATTGATTTTATCATCAGATTCTACGCGCCATCTAGTGTCTGTATACCAAATTTCGTCGCACTGACCATGCTGGTTTCTGAGATATTCGCACTGAAAGTCTTAGAGGGAACACCCGGTATATTAGTTACAGTAGTGCCAAAAGTTTCAATTTTAGATTTTGTGATGCCTCCTATCTGACATTTATTTTGGGGGTTATATTTTTGATGATGATTAATGCAAGAGATTTTACAAAGACTAATATCTGATCCGGTATCAATTAGAAAAGTTGTCAATTTGCCTGTCATTTCACAAAATATCTCGATATAATTTGTTTCACCAGTAGTTAAAAATATTAATTTTCCGTTATCGTATCCAACTCCCTCATACTTGTCTGATTTGATCGAGAGAGTTGGTCCTGGTAGTTTTCCGACGGTTCGGTGTTTTGTGAGTAAACGTACCGAGTGTTACGTTGGTAGGGTCGTGGACTTTGTAAATATTGTCCACGATAAGGACCTCTACATGAGTAATTTTGATTTTTATGCCCTCTAAATTGTTGGGTAAAATGTTGTTGGTTTTGATTATAGTTATTGTGGTTATTACTTTCATACCGAATTGTGGCATTAGTACCTGGTCTACCTCGAGTACTTCGTATATGCCGGTTATTATATCTGTTTCCGCGAAAATGTTTTCTTTTAACATGGTAAATATTTTGTGAATTTTGAGTATGACTAACTGACTGAGACTGAGAAACTTCAGCTTCTAGTGTTATTTCAACTGCTTCATTTAATGTTTTTACTCTTGACGCTAAAATTACGCCTCTAATATCTTAATCGTTATATTTAGACCATTTTTAAAAAAAATTTAATGCCTCTTGGTCATTTAGGTTTATTATCGTATTACGAGCTTGAATACCTTGTGAAGAAATATTTATTTTATTTAGATCGGAAATAAGAGCTTCTATTTCAGATGCATAAACAGAAATTGAATTGATTTTGGGCCTTGCTTGACTTTACTTAATTCTGAATGAACTGATGCAAGCGTCTTTTTTGGTTTAAAACGATCAGTGATAGTTTTCTTTAATTCGCTAACATTTTTGGGGTCATAAATTAAAGTATTTTTTGTCTTACCTTCAATTTTAGTTTTTAAAATAAAAGTTAAAAAATGTTTTTTATTTGCTTCGTCTTTTAATGAATCATTGTAATATTCGGCAGCATCAATAAAATCAACAACTTTGTCAGGTTCACCTGAAAAATCTGGTATAATATGTGAAGCTACTTTAAAATCAAATTCCATTTTGATAATTACGTTACGTTATTCAGATACGTTTTCTAAATCTAGTTTTACTTAAACTAGATGATTGCTCAAATGATATATTACTTGAACTAGGTTCTTTAATAGAAATTTGCAACAAATTATCAATTCGGTTATTACAGTCATTTACTAATGTTTTAAATTTGATTTTTATATCATTAATTACTAATTTATTAGCTAAATTAACAGTTTTTTCTAGAGAAGTATATGTTTCAACAAAATTTGTATGCAGAAGTTTTATTTGATTTAATTTTTGCAAAAGACTCGACTCTTTATATACTCTATAAGGCTGTTTTCTTAAATTCTTATTAATTACTTCTGTATCTGCTAAAATGGATAATAAAGATTGATAGGAAGTCATAAATTATTACATATTATAACTAGACATTTATAAAAAAATATACACAATACAACTTACATCTTCACTTGACACATATTTTGGAGAGTCTTCTGAGCCTGGTCGGATGAGGTCGCTGAGCCTGGTAGAAGAAAGTTTTCGCTAGGTCCCGTCGGCATATTTTGAAACACAGGACGCTAGAAGCATTAGAGTAAATAGTGAGCTGTCATTGGTTGTTTCGGAATTCGGATTAGTGGCGGGAGTTTTAAATGCATTGAGTACATAATTCACACGTATTGCGTAACTGTCCATAGGAGTTGTATGTAATTAGAATGTAAAGTACTCTAGCCAGAATTAAAAAACCACTAATATGTAAATAAATGACTATATACTGTCAAAAATACTTTAATGATTTAACTTCAAGAGTATAAGTTATTCAATCGACATTTCAGACAGTGGCAATAACTGAAATGTTTTTTATTGTAAATTTGTACCTAAGTATTTATTTTTTTATAAATAATTTTAAAAATGTACCTACTTACCTATGATTATGATAATTAATTGTCAGTTTTTTATTAAATTAGATAGATTAGGGTTAGGAATAAGGAAACATTGCTTATCAATATTGTATAAATTAAAATAGTGAATTTTTCATCATTTTATTTTTTAATCCCCACGTTTAATTACTACTTATAAGAGCAACCTGGAAGTATCTTACGAGATAATTATTTAGATATACACAAATTTATATAATAAATAAAAAGCAATTAGATACATAATTAATATAATAATTGTAATATATAATAATTAGATAAATATAATATAGAATAATAATAAACTCCATTTCACGATAGAAAATTTATTTTGACAAGGCGACATTTGGTAAAGTAGTTATTTTTATATAAATTCATTTTATGCTGGCAGATCCGCCATAAAAAATATCTACCTACAAAATAAAAGAATGAAACTTTTAAAATGTCCAAAAAAGTACTGCAAACTCAAAATACCTTTATTCTTCTCAAAAATAAACTCACAATGATAAATAATGTGACATTATGACATAAATAACAAATTTCAAATTTAATATTTCGTGATAAAAGTTTTTTTAAGTAATCAACCCCGTTCTTGCTGTCGAATATCAAAATAAATTTTCTATCGTGACACAGACTGTATACAGTAACAAATAAATATACTAAACATAGGTACAATAATAATTCTATTCCCATTCTGTATTGTACTCTAGGTATATTCATACATATCTTCAAAATTTCTGAGTTTTTTCGCTTATTTATCTTATGGAAATGGGCCTGAACTTGCTGACGTTTCGGTAGTCCCTCTGCTATTGTCTTCTGGGGCGCTAAAAAGCTAAATGAAAAGATGTTACTATATTATGTACAATATTCTCAATTTTTTTAAATTTCATTTATGACATTTATTTGCCTAATAATATAGAAATAATACATAATATACATGCATAGTACTTTTTTCTTCTTTATTCAAATTAAAATTAGGTTTTACCATGCTTGGATAAAATATTATGTGCCATTGTCAAGATTATTTATTTTTGATGTCTTTTCTGTGTTCTACATTTTTTCGATATGGAAAAGGTTTGTATCTTGGGGTAATAGTCTGAATTCTTGGCAACCACAGTGCATTTAATAGAACAGGATTGGAGTTTTGAGTTTGGCCATCGATGGTAATACATATAAAAAAAATAGTAATATCTAAGTAGTAATTTGCCACTTACTTTTTATGAACTTCTTTGATATATTCATATATTTTTTAATAATCTTGTGCTCCATGAACTGTTTCCATATTTATTTAGAACTTGTTTAGGTCAAAGTTTTTATTTATACTAATGAGCACGACCATGAAGTACAGCATTCGATTGATTTGCCAAGATATTCAATTTTATATTATGCTTCCTTTTTACTTTATTCTTCACGCCACTGATTGGTCTTCCTGATGGTATCCTAGTACTACCACGAGTTACTCCTGGCCTTCTTCTGGATATAGCTGTAGGCTGAACTTTAATTTTTGACTGTTTCCTAATCGAAGTTTTGGTTGGAACGTTAAGTGCTGAGTATAAATGTTGGAAATTTTTCATTTTCTGTAGTTTCTTGGTAAACTTCTCTTTCAAAGTACTAGGTACTTCACTGGCAAGTGCTTTAACTCTATCTAATTCCAATGACAGCTGTAAAATGGCATCATCCTTGTTTCGCTTTTCTTCATCAGGCGAGTTGCTAAGAATTACTTCCGTATATGCTGCTTGCGGATTAACATGATCCGATTCTAACGTTTGGCTACTTGAAACTGAATTACAGGAATGAGTCGTATGAGTTAAATCCATGAACCAATCATCGCTAGGACATTGGAGACCTAATGCTAATTTTCCCAAATATTTACGTTCCTCACAAGTAACTGCAGGAGCATTTACAAAAAGGTATATTCAACTGTTTATGTAGATAAGCCTGATGCTTGCAAACAGCTCCATTTATGCCAGAAAGGCAACTACATAGTCCTACTTCTACATCAATAGTGTAGTGCACCGAGGAGTCTTTAGTGCTACTTATTTTATACAAATTATTTCCCAACACACACAAATCGCTTGGATTTACAGATACCATTCTTGAACATAATTTTAAATAGTTATTTCGAATACTATTCCTCCTGTTATGTGCATAATCCAACAATTTAATTTTGAAATATTCTTCCCAGACAAAACAAATAAAATCTACTAAAGCCACACAATTGTACCCTTTTGTTCGGTGGAGAATTATATCCTTTAATATTCTTATAGATGCTTCGGCATAACTGTTGGTGTTATTATCCCTAATGATAATGTTTTTACGGTGAACGTATAACCATTCTTGTGATCTCAAATAAAATTTTTCAAAACGATTAATAAAATTAGGGAAATCTTGAGATGACTGTTTGAAGTTCAGTATCATCATATTCAATTCATCTTCTGTTTCGCTATACATAACCTGTAAATGAAAAAAAAATACATACCTATATCATATTCTAATGTATGTAAAATTGTATGTTCATTAAAGTACTCATATACATCTGCTATAAATTGTTTTATAAATATAATTCTACTGTAAACTTAAACATATACTTCCTGTAGATTTTCACTACCCCCAAATTAACTACAGAAATAATCTCACCTTACGAAACAAGTTCATCAAAAACTGTCGCCTCTCTAATGGAATTCCATTTTTCTTTTCACATAACCACCTCCATTCCTTTTGCAAAACATGGAAAAAACAGAGAAGTTGTCTTGATTGTGGATAAGCATTTGCCAATGCAGCTTTTTCAGCTTTAGAGTCATCTGTCATAAAACATGACTACAATTCCTACATGTTCCTACAATTTAATTTCCATTACCTAACATAGTAAATATGAATATTTCTATTAACCACAACCAGACAAAATGATACCTGTACAATGTTACTTTATTGCAGAAATAGCCCAAATTTAATATAAGAATATTATGTCCATGTAGTCATTCTATCATCATGATTTTTTAAGCAATTGCTCAAATTATGGTATCAAATTATTGCAATTTTTATAGAAAATTTAACTATTAACTCTTTTGATACACAAGGCATGTGCAACAACAACAACATATGTACTAATATTAAACAAAGCCAAGTACCTGATAAAAAAAACACAAGTTTTTGTTACAGTAATACCATACCCTACAAAGCCAACCACCTGTTCTACATGCTATGCCTATATAGAGAGTAACAACACCAGTTTTGGACACACATACTGGATACTTACAAATTTCTAATATTTTCTCCTTATTTTTGTATGTTGTGTTGTTTGATTTTGAGTGGTTGCTAGAAAATGTCAAAAATTAAAAATTATATATTATTTCCACAACATTAGTAATTTTTCTGTAATTCATCTAAACACCATTCTTATCTAATCATTTCGAGATAACACAAACATATTTTTAATTATATATTTGCATTGTGGTTTTATGCAATTTTTTTGATTCATAAATGTTACTCATTTTTTAGTTATTCAGTTTCGGAGTATCTATATACTTCGATTGTTAAAAAATATATTTGCTTATCGTATTCCGCCCAAAACAATAAGGAAATGCTTTCTTTAACAAACCATAGGCCTGCTCATAACTAGCTGTAGACTGTCCATCATGTAAAAAGAACAGCTATTGGAATAGCACCTGCTTTGGTAACCGTTAGCAAAATAGTAACAGTAGTTTCAGTACTGTCGCAACTGGAAGTACTATCACAAAATATAATCTCTTTAGAAGAATTCAACCGCTACGCTCTTTGCATTATTGGAGTAACTACTGCTACTGCCCAAGGATTTCTTGCCAATACCACTTTCATTCCTGTTAAAAAATAATATTTATTACTTGATATTGTTTTACTAATAATTGAATTAAAAAATATATAAAATTTGACTTCTCAATGGGGAGAAGCTCAAAGAAATGAACAATTTAATACTATTTTCTAAATAATCAATATAACAGTATTAAAACCCACTACAGTATGCATATAAACTCACCTCTTGTTTCATAAAAGGAAAGTTTCTCTTGCAATTTTGGAATAGGTTCAAAAACTGCTCCATAATTTTTCAATGTCCATTGCCTGTGTAGATAATATACAACATTTTTCGTGGGATTAATTGAAGCATTTGCTAACTTCTCCCATGGCTCCTCATTAAACATTAACATGCTTTCGTGATATCGACAAGCCTCAGAAGCACTCATTCCATTGTCAAAATACTGTTCAAATATTTGCTTCGTCTACAATATCAAAAAATAAATTCAATTATAAATAAAATTCATACAATACCTATATTTATCATAAACAAAGTGACAGAAATCACATCTTACCTCATTAGACGTTTTCAAATATTTTAGAGAACCACTTGTTCCTATAGTATGGTTATGTATTATATCTATCTTAATTTTTCCACAGAGTGCTGGTTTCAGTTTCAAATATTTGTCATTTCTTTTCGTAGCCCGAGTACATTTTTTTATGACTATATCTAGTTTTGCAGTACGGCCTGTGTTAAATTCGGTTTTATGAGCACTACACTTTATTTACAGCACTATGTTGGCACACATAGTATTTATGATAAACGACCCTGTAATACGAAAGAAATATTTAGAATATTAGTAGTCGGTATACTGTTTCGAGTACCTAAGTTTACATACCTTTCTGGATTTGCCAACTCCCCATTTCTTATCCACTTCGTTAATGTATGTGCTTCAAACAACTTTAAATAACTATCAGCCTCGTTACTATCATTAATATTTATACGCAAAATAAAATATTTTTCGTTATTTTCTTCTAATTCACACTGATAACCACTTATTCGTGTAAAACTTAAAATATCCTCGTAGTTCATAATAATTATTGAATAATCACAACTACTTAATAAATACCTAGAATAAAATAGAGCCTCACAGCGTATTTTATGTAATAAAATGGTTTTTATCAGAACGTCAATAGGAATATTCACTTGTAAAAACACTGAACACAAAACGCGCCAAATCGGCATAAGATTTGCAAATCTATAAGAAGTTTGGTTAAGTGTTTTGATGTAAACAAACCTTACTCGTGCGGCGCCGCAGAACCAACACTGTACGATTACGAATTGACCAATTAGGCATCGTTTTATAAAGCTATGCTTCTAGAATCCTGTGTTTCAAAACATGCGTCTCGTCGGAGATTGTTTTTACTGGGCCTGGTTGGAGGTGGTCTCAATTTTGTCGAAGGCTGCTAACTAGCAGTGGTCCAGGGTAGGCAGCAATAATTTGTGTTTGTTGCCGGAAACTTTTGTTTGAAAATTCATAGCGAGAATATTTTTGTGTCGATTATAGAAGTGATTTAAACTTTTATATTTAGTCTTTTATTTATTTAGATTAATGTATTTGCACTAATTAATTTTTGTGTTAGTTTTTCACTTAAGTTTTAATTTTCACCTATTATTACTTCCACTTAAATTTTAATTTTCACTTATTATTATTTTTACTTATAATTATTATTTTTAAACTGATGTTGTTGCCTGTGATTTTATGTCTCTGATAACACTTGCGGTGATTCGTTTCTTAAACATTTTTGTGCAGAAGAAGATTCCTAAGCCGCAGATCACTAAAAGTGATATTAAGAGTATTGTTCCAGAAATAATGATAGCAGAATAAATTTGTGGACTTGTGCTTCCATTATTTTGATTTACTAAAATTTTTTCTTTTGTATTCTGATTTCCCATTTTGCACTTTCACTACTAGGCCAGGAGAATTACGAAAAAATTTTTCAAATTTGGCTCTAACTTGACGTAACTTAGATAACTATTGGAATCGCTCAGGAATGGTATACCTATTGAAAATATCGAGGTGCGCCAGCTTGAAAAGGTGTGCTATTTGCATAAACAACAAAAGAGTTTAAAAAAATAGCGAAAATCGCTTTTTTTTTCCGGAAACAATCGCATATAACTCCGTAAGTATGCATTTTAGAGAAAAAATGTATAGTTATAAATTTGTTCGTTATAAAATTTTATATAAGATAGAGTTCGTTCAATATCCGTAAATTTGAAATGTTCGCTGCAAAATGCTCGAAAGTGCAAAAAAAAATAGGTAAAAAACAAGGTAATTTTAAATTATTTATTTAATAATGAAAAAACAACCCAATCACGTCATACATTTAGAGAAAAGTACTTGACTGCAATAAAAAACAAGAGCCGCAAATTAAAACTAGAAAATTACAAGTTAGAATAGTTTACATTATAATTAAATTCTACACTAATTTTATACAGCTCTATTTTTAAAATCTACTTACTTCTAAGTTCATATGGTTCTCTAACAAAATCAGATTTAATTCGATTTTTAATATGTATGTGTTCTCTAGTTCGTCTATAAATTTTGTTATCATCATCTTTTACAATAAATGATCGTGGTTGTTGAGTTGTATCAGTGATTACACCATTTTTCCAATGATTCTTATATCTAAACATTATATTATCATTAACCTTCCCCTCTGTCAAGTTTTTACAGTGCTTTTTTCATATATTTTCAGGTATTAACAATATTGTGTGAAACTAACTACTCAGTGGACAAAAGCCCCAACCTGCGTTGAATTACACCCACAATATCTACCCATATATTCCTTATTATTAGCTTTTGTAACATTTTTTTACTGTTTAAGAAAGGTATTTTAAGCCAATATGTATCAAATCTCCTACAATTCCTATCAATGAAGTCATATGTATGTTCTCTGATACCCAACATCTAGGTATGCTAATGAACATCCACAGACAAAACTCTATTCAATAATTATCTAAAGAATTTAATATATTTACTAACCTCTGGAGTGGGAACTCGAAATTCAACCACAATAGATGAGATCTCACTTATTTCTGCATTTTATTAGGATTGCTTCATCAGGTGGCCTCCTTTAACTTGAGTCAAATATCTAACTATAAAAATGATTATACCAATAAATTCAAATTATTTGAAATTGAATGTCAAAATGAAATATCGACAACGTCAAACTGATTAACTGTCAATGAATATCATAACAACCTACTAAAATAAATAAAAATTAATAAAAAAATTTTACCTTTTATGTAAGTATAGTTTTTTCATATATTTTCAGGTATTAACAATATTGTGTGAAACTAACTACTCAGTGGACAAAAGCCCCAACCTGCCTTGAATTACACCCACAATATCTACCCATATATTCCTTATTATTAGCTTTTGTAACATTTTTTTACTGTTTAAGAAAGGAAAGCTAATATGTATCAAATCTCCTACAATTCCTATCAATGAAGTCATATGTATGTTCTCTGATACCAAACATCTAGGTATGCTAATGAACATCCACAGACAAAACTCTATTCAATAATTATCTAAAGAATTTAATATATTTACTAACCTCTGGAGTGGGAACTCGAAATTCAACCACAATAGATGAGATCTCACTTATTTCTGCATTTTATTTTTACAGTGCTTGTCGTAATACTTTTTTTATTTAACTTGTCTCTTTTTGAAAGTTTTTTTTAATGATTGTGGATTATTTAAAACAGGCTGAAGCTGAGATTCTGTACAGGGTAAGTTATCTCTTAGTCTTCTATTAAATAACATCTGAGCTGGAGACAAACCTATATCAGGAATGGTTTATTTCTGTACGTTAGTAAATATAAGTCAAGATTGTTATTTTCCTCTTTACATTTTTTTTAACATGTTTTTACAGATTGCTACATATTTTTCTGCTAACTCATTACTTTTAGGGTAGTTTGGACTTGAGGTTATTAACAGTATGTCTAAATTTTTTTTTAAATTTTTTAGTTCAAAGGAATTGAATGGACTATTATCTGAAATTATAACTTCTGGATAACCATGTGTGGAAAAAATTAATGATAATGTATTTGATATTTCTTTAATGTTTTTAAATTTTAATTTTTTTAGTTCTATCCATTTCCACCCCATTGTAAAATATCCATTCCAAGCTTCTTCCAAGGTCTGTTAGGTATTTCTGGTTGTATCATTGGCAATCTAGTATTACAATTTCTATATTTGTTGCAAATATCACAATTTTCAACATAATTTTGTATATCTTTATTAATGTTAGGCCAAAAAATACAATTTTTTGCTCTAGCTTTGCATTTGTTAACACAACAATGATCATTATGTAGTATTTTTAAATAATTAATTCTTAAATTATTAGGTATAATTACTCTATCTTCAAAAAATAATAAACCATTATATTCACACAATTTTTCTCTTATTTGAAAGAAAGATTGAAGTTCACAGTTTAGTTGTTTATGCTTATGTGGCCATTTTTCTAATATGTTCTGTTTTAATAATGATAATGTTTTATCTACTCTTGTGGCATGAGCAAGTTCTTTCTTTTTGACATCTGACATTGCTAATTTATTTTCAATGCTACATATATTAGATAAAATTTCAGTATCATCTATTTTTTCAGTTAACGCAGCTCTCGATAACATATCAGCTATCAACATTTTTGTACCTGGCAAATAAGTTATATTTAACTGATATTTTAATAATTTGAGAAACATTCTCTGCAGCCGTGAAGGCATTTTATTGATATCTTTTTTTGCAATTGATACTAAAGGCTGTCTGAACCTCTGTTAGTTTATTGTAAATATAATAATTAAACTTTTCACATGCAAAAACAATGGCAGCTAATTCACGTTCAATGTTTGCATATCTTTTTTCACTATCCGTTAATAGTCGCGACACAAAAGCTATTGGTTTACCGTCTTGTAACAAACATGCTGAAAAATAGGTGCTGAAGTTACTAGGTTTTTTAGTTTTTTTATTGTTTCATCATGAACTTTATCCCAATGCCAAATTACATTTTCATGTGTTAAATTTCTCAAAGGAGCAGTTATGTCTGATAAATTAGGTAAAAATTTGCCAAGATACTTTATAACACCCAAAAATCTCAAAAGTTCTTTTTTATTTGTAGGATTATTCATTTTTAATATGGCATTAATTCTATTCTCATCTATTTCTATACCTATCTCTGAAACTTTAAATCCTAATATTTTAACATTGTTTTTCTTATACTGAAATTTATCTTTATTAAATGTAATTCCATATTTTCTTGCAGTTTCTAAAACATTATTTAATATTTGATCATGCTCTGCCTCAGTTGAACCTGATATTATTAAATCATCAATATATACTTTATTGCCAACAATACCTCCAAAAATTTCCATATTTTTTCTTTGAAAAATTTCTGATGATGTGTTTATCCCAAAGGGTAATCTTAAAAATCGATAACGACCTAGCGGTGTTGCAAAAGTACAGAGTTTAGATGATTCTTCATCTAGCATAATCTGATAAAAAAAATCTTTAAGATCTAACACAGAAAACAATTTTTTGCCAACTAGATCTGTCAATATTTCGTCTGATGAAGGAATTTGATAATGTTCCCGTTTTATATATTTATTTAAAACTGTGGGATCTAAACATATTCTTAATTTTTTATTTGGTTTTTCTACAACTACAATATTATTTACCCAATCAGTTGGTTCTGTTTGTTTACAAATTACTCCCATTTTTTCAAGTTTATTTAAAGAATTTTTAAATTCTGGAATTAAACTTTTAGATATTCTCCTAGCTGGATAAACACAAGGTTGAGCATCATCTTTCAAAGAAAATTTATATGGAGAGCCTGAAAAAGTTCCTAAACCTTGAAAAACATCTTTATATTTTGTAATTACTTCCTCATTATTATTAAAAATATGAATTTTATTATTATTTGCAATATTATTAACTAATTTTATTATATTAAGACTTATAGAACTCCGTTTTCCTAATATAGCTTTATCATTTTCAGCAGTTACATAAAATTTTAGTTTATAACTCCTACCACGTACTACACAACTTAACTCTGCAGAACCTACAACCCCAATTCTGGATCCACCATATGCTGATAACTTCACATCTGCATTTTTCAACTGATCATTTCTTGCAACTTGTTTAAAAAGCTTGACAGGAAGGAGGTTGCATTGTGCTCCAGTGTCGACCTTAAAAGAAATTAATTTATTATTAATTAATATATCTTCATATATGTCATCATCATTGTTGCTATTATCATTTTCTTTATTTATTTTATTTTCTAAAACATCATATTTCTTATATTTTACATTAGCAGAATCTATAAAAAATTCACTGCTAGAAGTATCATCAGAACTTTCATTAAACTCAATATTATTAATTCTCTTATTTTTGTTTCTAACATTATTTCTAAAATTTTAATTTTTTTGTTTAAACTTACAACCAATTTCAAAATGATTAAACTTTTTACAATAATTACATACTTTACCAAATGCAGAACATTTACCCACGTGGTGTCTGAAACTACATTTTTTACAATCATATACTACATTATTATTTTTACATTTATTTACAATATTATTAGAAGTGGAAGGTGTACTTATCTTATAATTTTTATTTCTTGTAATAGCATCCAACTCGATGCCAGATTTATTTGCCTCGCCCATGTCCGCCATTTGCTTTTTGTTCATCTCATGAAGTCCACAAATTTCTTCCGCCTTGGCTAATGTTAAGTCTTCAATTTGTAACAGCTTTTCTTTTAACTTGTCATCCTGTATACTCATCACCAATTTGTCTCTCACCATATTTTGTTCTTCTTGGTATTCACAACTTGCTACTAATGATTTTAGTTCCACTATAAATTTGTAATAATTTTGCCCATCCTTTTGCTTACATGTCAAAAATTTGTAACGTTCGTAAACTAGATTCTTCTTGGGTTCACAATATTTCTCAAATTTCGTTAGGACATCAGTAAGTTTGATTTTATCCATTTTTAACTTAAATGTGTTATATATTTTTAAACCTTCGTCTCCAATCATATTTAAAAAGATTGCAATCTTCGTATTTTCGGGTAATTGATTATTTCCTGAGGCCAGCATGTAAATGTTAAACTTTTGGGACCATGCCGACCAATTTTTAACAACATTACCCGAAAAATCCATAACTGGTGGTATTCTTACAAAATTTCCAGCATTTGCAGTGTCCATGATTACTGCAAATTATTATTAATTTCCAAATAATTTACACCTGACACCATGTAGCGTTTCTACGTGTAGCACGTGGATCGATGTTGGAATTAAAAGTCTTTTTATTACTTTGTTGTTTTTTTATTCTTTCTCTTGTAAAAACAGTTAGCAGAAATAGAGTGCCGTTCGCCTTGGCCTTCGTATTTATAAGCTGTACCAACTTAACATTATATTTACATTGTTACCAACATATCTATATATTACTCTACAATCTACATAATATATATATAAATTTGCTGAGGAAAGATATATTGCCATTTGATGACGGGCGGATATATAGGATCTTTGACCCGTGCTACTGCATTTATTGCAAGGTTGCAAATAGAGGTTAATGGCAGTACAAGCTAATTCCTTTAAAGCCATTACAAAATGCACATGATTAATTTACTAAGTGTGCTCTACCATTTAACCCTTCTATACATATACATAAATATTCTCATAAGTCAAACAGAGAAAATATACAAAGCAAAATACTAATAATACAAAACAAAAAATGAGAAAAGTAAATTTTGAAACTATAACAAAATGAAAAAGGACACACAAACACACATAGATATTGTGAAAAATTATTTGAAATAGAGAAAAACAAAATAAATAAAGAAATGGACAGAGGCATTTATATCATGCCAATAAAAGTATCACAAAAATTAAACAGTGAGTAGCGCCATTAGATTGCGCGAATAAACGTTTCGTTTAAACGAAGTAGATCCCTGCCTTAAAGGTACGGTCCATCTACTTCGTTTAGTGGTGGCGTTTAGAAGATGCTATTAAACGTTTCGACTTAACGATTAAAGTGTGGTCCATTTTGTGCATCTTAAGTAGTACAAAACACATTCATGATCCGAGAGACTGAACACGCAAACATGGATGTTTTCCCATTTCATCTTCCTCTAAAGAGGCAGGCTGTATCCAGACCACTCTGTTAAGATTGTGGTGCTAATTATAGGCGTCCTGGGTGGAATGAGACATACGTTGCTTTCTGAGTTAAAGATCATACCGGCTTGTCGAAATTCGGCAGAGATCTTAGCCGGCAGAATGCAGAAGGCAATCGTCCTTGGTTCGCTACGTCTGCTCAGAACACACGATTTACGGGCGCAATGATTACTGACTCCACGGAGTGGAGAGTGGTCATTGCTTGACTCTCCAGAACATCTCCGAGTGTGTCGGAGCCTCGGAAGGTGTTTACTGGAAAAAAAAAAAAAAAAAAATAATAATATCTAATAATAATAATAATAATAATAATAATAATAATAATAATAATAATAATAATAATAATAATAATAATAATAATAATAATAATAATAATAATAATAATAATAATAATAATAATAATAATAATAATGATAATAATAATAATAATAATAATAATAATAATAATAATAATAATAATAATAATAATAATAATAATAATAATAATAATAATAATAATAATAATAATAATGATAATAATAATAATAATAATAATACTAATAATAATAATCTGGTATTAATAAAACTAAAGCGACAAATGCATTTGCAGTACCAGTTGTAACATACAGTTTTGGCATTTTAAAATGGACGATCAGTGATTTAGATAATATAATGATAATGATAATGATAATGATAATGATAATGATAATGATAATGATAATGATAATGTTAATGATAATGATAATGATAATGATAATGATAATGATAATGATAATGATAATGATAATGATAATGATAATGATAATGATAATGATAATGATAATGATAATGATAATGATAATGATAATGATAATGATAATGATAATGATAATCCAACAAACAGTTACAATAATGATAATGAATATTCATGATAATGATAGATGATAATGATAATGATAATGATAATGATAATGATAATGATAATGATAATGATAATGATAATGATAATGATAATGATAATGATAATGATAATGATAATGATAATGATAATGATAATGATAATGATAATGATAATGATAATGATAATGATAATGATAATGATAATGATAATGATAATGATAATGATAATAATAATAATAATAATAATAATAATAATAATAATAATAATAATAATAATAATAATAATAAGACGCCACGACTTGAGAGAAAACAACAAAAATTAGTGTGTCGACATATGCGCCGCTTTGTTGGCTCTTCATTGTTTAGCTCGCCAAACACAATGCTGGAAAACGATTCCTATAAAATATACTGGGACCGAGATTTACTGACCGATAGAACCATTCAACACAATCGGCCAGATATTATGTGTTTTGGACAAAAATAAAAAGACTATGCTCCTGATTGACGTGGCCATCCCTGACTTCTATAAACATGCAAAAGAAACATGCGGAAAAAATTGAAAAGTACTTACCTTTGGCGCAGGAGATGAGAGAAATTTGGGAGCTCCATGAAGTAAAAATTGTCCCAATAATTCTTGGATCCACTGGAGAAATCCCAAAGCAGCTCTTTAAGAATTTAGAAAAACTAGGACTTCATAGACACGTGTACTTAACAATGCAGAAATCTGTCATCCTCTCAACCTGTAACATAATGAGAAAAGTTTTAAATATAAATATAACTGAATAATAGAAGACTCAAATGTGTTGTACACACCCACATTTGGAGATACTTACCGTTAATAACGTGATTATGTAAATAATAATAATAATAATAATAATAATAATAATAATAATAATAATAATAATAATAATAATAATAATAATAATAATAATAATAATAATAATGATAATGATAATGATAATAATAATAATAATAAATGATAATGATAATGATAATGATAATGATAATGATAATGATAATGATAATGATAATGATAATGATAATGATAATGATAATGATAATGATAATGATAATGATAATGATAATGATAATGATAATGATAATGATAATGATAATGATAATGATAATGATAATGATAATGATAATGATAATGATAATGATAATGATAATGATAATGATAATGATAATGATAATGATAATGATAATGATAATGATAATGATAATGATAATGATAATGATAATGATAATGATAATGATAATGATAATGATAATGATAATGATAATGATAATGATAATGATAATGATAATGATAATGATAATGATAATGATAATGATAATGATAATGATAATGATAATGATAATGATAATGATAATGATAATGATAATGATAATGATAATGATAATGATAATGATAATGATAATGATAATGATAATGATAATGATAATGATAATGATAATGATAATGATAATGATAATGATAATGATAATGATAATGATAATGATAATGATAATGATAATGATAATGATAATGATAATGATAATGATAATGATAATGATAATGATAATGATAATGATAATGATAATGATAATGATAATGATAATGATAATGATAATGATAATGATAATGATAATGATAATGATAATGATAATGATAATGATAATGATAATGATAATGATAATGATAATGATAATGATAATGATAATGATAATGATAATGATAATGATAATGATAATGATAATGATAATGATAATGATAATGATAATGATAATTGATAATGATAATGATAATGATAATGATAATGATAATGATAATGATAATGATAATGATAATGATAATGATAATGATAATGATAATGATAATGATAATGATAATGATAATGATAATGATAATGATAATGATAATGATAATGATAATGATAATGATAATGATAATGATAATGATAATGATAATGATAATGATAATGATAATGATAATGATAATGATAATGATAATGATAATGATAATGATAATGATAATGATAATGATAATGATAATGATAATGATAATGATAATGATAATGATAATGATAATGATAATGATAATGATAATGATAATGATAATGATAATGATAATGATAATGATAATGATAATGATAATGATAATGATAATAATAATAATAATAATAATAATAATAATAATAATAATAATAATAATAATAATAATAATAATAATAATAATAATAATAATAATAATAATAATAATAATAATAATAATAATAATAATAATAATAATAAGACGCCACGACTTGAGAGAAAACAACAAAAATTAGTGTGTCGACATATGCGCCGCTTTGTTGGCTCTTCATTGTTTAGCTCGCCAACAACAAACTGTATGTAAAGTTATTGATTTTCTTATTTGCAGGAACGTTTAGAATTTATTGCAATTTTTGGCATATACAGGGTGAACCTTAAATAAGTACAAATATTTACGGAGATATTCATTTTTTTTAAAATACGCACATTTTGAGGACCACTGACCATATAGACCACTGACATAACCTAATAAAATAAACTATATGATTTATTAAAGGCGAGGTTGCCATATCGTCTGTAAGATAAATAATTGTTTAATGTAAACTCAATTTTTGCGGTTGTTTCTAATTTAAAAACACTTGTTTTTAACAATAAGTAAAATTATCATAAGCGATTAAAATATGAATTTCCGCACGTTCGATACTATCAATTAAAGTGTTTAAGAAGTTACTTTGTTCAATGATTCCAAAAATTATCCATAAACGTGCATAAAAGCTCACCTACTTACTGAAAAAACAACAGTTATCCACATTTCACTAGTTAGTACAATACCATTGTACACTGTTAGAGATTATAACCCTCAAGTTATTTTATGAAGAATAACAAAAAAAACCTATGATTTTCAAATAACACCTTAAGAGTTAAT
Source organism: Monochamus saltuarius (assembly GCA_025584915.1). Lineage (NCBI taxonomy): Eukaryota > Metazoa > Arthropoda > Insecta > Coleoptera > Cerambycidae > Monochamus > Monochamus saltuarius. The sequence goes on along the minus strand of CM046721.1, from coordinate 42,506,462 downwards.
TTCAACCATTTCGTACTTCGTAGTGGGTGAAACAGATTTTAAAAATAAATACAAAACATGGAATAACAAAATAACTAGCTTGATGCATGTACAATTGTACAATATCAAGAGAAGGCAAAGTATAATATTTAAAAGTAATGTCAATCGCATGAAAAAAAAAGAAACTAGTGCCGTAGACACAGGTAACAGGTATATGTCACGAGCCGTAGGTGAAATGTCCCGTACCAGCCCCACTCTCTAGGATTGAAGCATACATTAAAAGTCGCACGCATGCCCTCCAATCAGAAAGGGCGGACGTCACGGAAATGTCAAAACTGCCAAAGCGCGAATTTGTGGCGCGAAAGTCGTGTAGTTGTACCCGTCCCTAAACTAACATAACCTCTAGAGATTTTTACAGTTCTTGTTTATTTGCACAGAGTATAAAGGATTAGTTAAAACAGCAATTTTAATTGCCACAATTATTCATTGTTACTTGTGTATTAATCTTCTCAACATGGAAATAATCAAGTATTCTAAAAGTAAAAAGTAAAGTAATTTTTTTATTTTTGTATGTATGCTTTTGTAGAGACTGCACATTGGTTTGTAAAATTTGTGAAAAGGAGTTTTCCAGTATATCTACAAGAAATAGACACATGAGAAACTTTCACGGCGAAGTTACGATAGAGAAAAATAAAATACAACGAATTCAGTGTCCATTGTGCCTCGAAGAAGAAAAATTCAGTTGCTATGAACATTTGATAGAACATTTAAAGCAACTTCATAAGGTAAGTATAATGGAATATGTTTTGAGTTTCAGGAATTTTGTAGACTTTGAAGCATGGAGAGCATTAGACAATAGAGACGTGGATTATGTATGTTATAGAAGATGTAAACGCTCCAATGGTGACGAAGACATATATAATAATTGTAATAGAAGTGATTCTAGAGGTAGTCATTTATATAAATATCTGAACAACAATAAATACCTATGTTACTTAATTTTTTTTAGGATTTACCAGTACATGTAGCAAAAGAAACATAAAATTAGGAGGAAGCATTCGAATTTCAGGAGTATGCCCATCAAGAATCGTTGCAAAGATCCAACAAAATGGTATTTATTTAATTCATTACAAAACCATATTTTACATTGGGTATATTACATTTTGTTGTGTAGGAATGATTGCAGTAAAATTTGTTGAAACGCACGTGGGACATGCAGACGAGTTGAGGAGTAAGCGTCTATCAAACACTGAGCAGAATACCCTTGTGGAACAGTTGACAGTTGATTGCAGGAGTAACAAAAGAAAGAATAATATTAAATTCCCGGATTATTGAAAACGACATATTAAAAAGGATAAATATAATAACAAGAGGAGATCTGGCATATTTAACTAGGAAATTCAATATTGACAAAAGAAGAAATGCATATGATATGATAGCGACTGCTTTAAAAGTTGAAGAGTGGAATAAGCAAGGAAAAAATAATGCATTTTTATTTAAACAAATAGGTAATAAATAAAAAATAAGGCTTTTGTGTGGTGTGGGGTGGTGTTGGTTGGTGGTGGTAGAATTTTGAAATACATTTCAGGTGAAAAGTACCCTGGACTGAGAGACGAAGATTTTGTTGTTGGATATATGAATAGTGTCATGGAAAAAAAGCTAAGGGAATTCAAACGACAAATGGGACAAATAGAAGAAATTGGGACTTAACAGTAGTTTTAGTTAAAGATGAAAACAATATGGGTTTCCCTGTCGCATTTTTACTTTCAAATAGATTAGATCAAACAATTCAAGAAAATTTTTTTAGTGCGTTAAAGTCAAGATTAGGAGAAAATATTGAGGCCGAATATATAATGAGTGACGATGATGTAAAATATTATAATGCTTGGACCAAGGTTATGGAGGGAGAACAAAAGGCCAGAAGATTACTTTGCACGTGGCATATTATAAAAAACTGGAACATTCAAGGACGATCAAAATTAAAAAAGAAGTAAATATCAAAAACTTTATCGAGTTGAAGGAAAATTATTTTAAGCACTTAGAAGAAGAAGGAGAAAATGAGTATTTAAGATATTTGCAAAAGTTTGTTTACATTCTAAAAACACAAAACACATATGATAAAATTGTTTTTGGTTTCTAGCTACTATTTTCAAAGCGAAGAAAGAATCATGATGTGGGCTCATTGTCATAGGATAAATGCTGGTATAAATATGAATATGGCCATTGAAAGCTTAAACAAGTTATTGAAGTATAATAAAATGAATGGGCAGAGAAATCTCCGGTAAATTCAAATTTAAAAACAAATGTATATATGCTATTAATTACATCTTTTTAGGGTTGAAAAATTACTGGATTTGTTAGATGAACTTGTAGATGAGAAGATGTGGAAGCGAATTGTAAACACTGAAAGACCTAATGCAAATAATTACCAACACAAAATTACCGTAGAAGCACACAAAAAAGCCAAGCTGATGAAGGATAATGTACAATATTTGGAATTTGGTAAATTCAAGGTACAACCATGTACGGTAAGTAACAAATTTTATTTAGTCTCATATAATGAAATATGTGATGAAGACTGTAGAACTTCTTATTGTAACCAATGTAAAATTTGTATACACAGATATCTATGCGAATGCCCAGAATATGCAGTAAAATGTACAATGTGTAAACATATACATGCTGTAGTTCTGTTTGAGGGGACAAGCGAGCCTGTTTTAGGTATTTCAAGCAGTTCTCCATGTTCCGAAGAAAGTGATATGTTATGTATTGATGAACCCACAACAAGCCAGATTCGGTATCAAAATGACTTAACTCATTTCATAGATGAAAGCTGTAGAAAACAAAATTCTAGTATACCAATAAATTTTGAAAGTAGGCGTGAGGTAAGTATCTATATGTAAAGTTTTAAGATGTACAAAAACTTCATTATAAATTTAAATTTTTAGATTGCTTTGGATGGAATTTGTACATTTGGTAGATCTTTGGATGAAGAATTATTTGATAAATTTATGGTGGAATTGAATAAAATTAAAGATAAGTTTCAACAAAATACTACAGGAGACGTATGTAGAAAGAGAAAAATCGAAAAACAATTGTATTATCCAAATAAAAAGTAAAATTTGCAAATAATTTACAGGTATGGTAACTGTTACATATCACATTAATTAAAAATTATACCTAATATTTAAATTCTAGCTTGACGTCCAGGGAAGCCTCAACTTATTTGTTGATATAATATTTTTTTATTAATATAATGGAAACTAATAAGACTAGGGGAAAGAGAATCCCCGGTGAGTTATATGTATATGTGTGTTTATTTGCAGAACAGTAATTTTTATATTCGGCAACTGTTGAGAGTAGCGACTGCTTTTTTATGACCCGATAACATGATTTTACAATTATTCAAAGTAAAATAGAAAATTAAGATTACTTAAGCAAGGTTTTACACACACTGATCTGATGTCAGAGTTGGAAAGGAAATGCAGCAAACATACATACATTAAAATATAGCAGCAATTCACCAGTCTCCCATCCGACAAGAAAGTTGGGATTTATTTTATATATTATAGATTTGTAATTATGTGAAAATTTTCATAATATGAGTATGTATCTAAATAATTAATTAAACAACAAATTACATTTATTTTATGTAGTTGTATGTTCATACATGACAATCAAATATGTATAATTACTAATGTTTTTGTTGCTGATTGTTTTCTTTTAGTGTTATAATTTATAGGTAAATATATGTTATATACACAATATTTCATTATTATACCTTAATATTAACCTAACATACATAATCAAATAATATAAAGCGACTTTTCTGACAAATCATAAAAAAGTGCAAATCAGACGAAAATATTATAAATGATAACTGCAATCCTTATAATATCTATGAACAGCAACATAATTTAAAATTATAAAATTGGCGGCATATATAACCACGCCCACCTTTCTGATTGGAGGGCATGTGCGACCTTTAACGTATGCTTAGGATTGATAGTCGAGGTCGACAAAGACGTTATGTTGATGTTGAACCGCACCACAAGTATGGTCCAGCGCAAAGAAATAAACTGTGTAAATTACAAGTGGAAACAAAACATGTAATATTTGTGGAAAGGGATTTGATAACTTCAATACACTTTGCATCTTCTGAAACCAAACTGAACTAATAGTTTCTTTAAGTAATACACTGCTTGACGCATCTGTTTTAAGAGTTGCGGTACTAACGTATAAAACGTATTTAAATCGTCTTTTTATTTTCACGGGCAGTGTTTTCTCTTAAGTGTCTTGTGTATTTAATTAATATTTTTCGTGAAATACAGTGTGATTAAATAAAATGTGGCACATTATATTCAAAGAGTGAAAGTGATAACGATAACATATTTATTGTGATAACTCGGTTGGAGTGTAGTAAACATGGATAATGAACAAATTCTGGAAAACTATGATTGTGAGTAGAGAATCTGATTTATATTTTCAATTTCTTGGTGAGGTATATTAATGGCAAAGGGAGGAGATGGTCAGTAATATTTTCATAAATAAACATATTTGTTATTCGAGCATATTCGAAGACATTAGTGTAACACTGGCAACGTTGTGGAATTCACATCCACCATGACTCTCGGATCAGCGGTTCTCAACAAGTTTTCTGTTGAAAAATCGCGAAATTTATTTAAAATTTGACTTTTTTATTCCTGATACTTTTTGTAAAAAAAACTATTAATTATGTGTTCTACAGAGTCAACTGTACTGCTGGTTAAAATATTTGTACTTGTTTAAGGTCCACCCTGTATATCGTTGGTTTTTCGTGGATTGTTGGATAGCGCAGTGATAGTTATTTGAATTCACACAAATCTATTCTTTCAAGTTATTAAATGCTATCTAATTTATAAGCACAGTTTATAAAGACAAGTGTAACGTACGTATTCATGCTCTCATGACAGAATAATTACGGTAAATTTTCCGGCTTAATGCGGTTAAAATATTCGTGTGTATTATAAAGACCTGTCATGTTAGAGCCGAGTTGGCATTTATGTACAGAAGGGGTTGATATATGCCGTGTTTATTTAAAGGGGACACCTGTGCTTCCGGGCAGGAAATAGTAGTCGGAAAATCCGATCGAAATATAGCGTTAAAGCGTACCTTGACCATGAATTACTAATAAAATATTGATACGAGCACGTGTATTATTTAAAATATATTTTTGGCTGGCGTCTTGTGACTCCCATTACGTATTAGTCGTATTACCTATTTTCTATAAATAAAAATTAATTGAAGTGTAACTATGAATATAACGACCCTAAAATTCATTAAATATTAGTGACACACAGGGTGCCTAAAAATGAAAGAGCCTTACTTCAAGAATTTTCAGATCGTATAGTACAACTTTGCTTCTTTTAATTGTTGTGTGACTTAAATACAGAGTGTCTTTAAAATTAGTCACCATTGAACCACTGCTCAAGGGGTGATTCAGCGGTAAATCAAAATGTTTAACAGATTTTTGAAACAAAGCAGCAGCGTAGGTTTTCTGTTAACGTATGAGCCAGGATAATAGAGGATTACTTTATTGGCCCTCTATTCGTTGATGGTCCATTAAATCGTGATTTATACCTACATTTTCTCCAGAATCAACGTCCTCTTTATCTAAATGTTCCTCTAAACATAAGAACTTCAGTGGTGCTGTTCGCAAACATCTGTCTAACTATTTCATCATCGAGGCATGCAGTGGACACGGACCCTTAGTGTGGACGACTCGATTCCCGCAGATAAAAATAACATAAATTACTTCATCTGGGGTCATTTAAAACAATTAGTTTATGTCACACCGATGGCTGACATTGATTTCAGAATAATACAAGGGTGTCAAATTATTAGGCTACTTTACACCGAGTTAGAAAGCATTTTTAAAAGCGTTAGGAAATGGATTGAAAAACATAGAACATTGAAAATCTTTATTAGTGTTTTATTGTTAGCTTCTGCTTATTAAAGCATAGAGGAAGTATCAAAATATTACTTTTTTTAATATGACTTCGCGAAGGAAAATAATATGATTATAAAGAGTATACAGTATGTATTTCCAAAGGAAGGAAATACACAAAGGAACGGGACGATCATCAGATAGAGAACAATAAATCAAATCAATCATATTGCAATAGATAAATTAGAGATAAAATGTATTAAAAACGTAAGGATGTGATAAACAGAGGTTTAGACGCAGATTTGGACCACTTTATGGTAGGAGCAAAACTGGAACAACAGGTACCAGAAATTAAAAACCAGAACAGGAAAAAATATAGGAAATAGCATAATATCTAGGCAAAGAACCACTGAAGAGAAAATAGAATCTGAAAGTAATTCAAGTAGAGCTAACAGTACCAGTAGTAATATTAATACAACGAGAAATGTAGATGAAGTGTGGGCAGAGATAAAAATAACGATAGAAACGATCAGGAAAAGTTACCATAAAGAAAAAAAGAAGCAGGAAAAGGAATGGTTTGATATTGAATGTAAAAGGGAGCTTGAAGTTAGAAGAATGCTCAGATATTTCAAGATTTCAACAAGGAACAGAGAAAGCAAAGAATAAATACAAGGAACAAAGAAGGAAATCCAAAAAGGTACTGAAAAATAAAAAAAGAAAAAATTATAATAATAGCCTTTATTTTTCCAAGATAATTAATTAACAATATTGATATAGAGAAAAGAAACAATACAAAAAAGGAAAAAAGCCGAGGATCAGATGACTGAACAGGTTAATGCTCAGCCTCTGGTATTAATCCTAAGCTGATCGCAGCAATATACAAAATAAGCAAATTAATCAGTATAAAAAACATAATAAACATCTTATTCACCTACTTCTAACCTGTGCATACTAATGAACAACAGTAACAAAAAACGAACAAGAAACAGTGGAAGACTAAACACATGACAACTACACATGCCAAATTTGGTTTTTTCTATTCTGTTCAAGAAGAAGTTTAGACTTTAATAGTTTTTTAAATTGATTAATGCTCTTACTTTTAAAGTTAGATGGTATTGAATTATAAATTTTAGAGATCTGGTATGAAAACGAAAGTTTAAAAAATTCAGTACGGTGTTGGGGAGGAGTCAATGTACCTTTAAATCGAATATTAATATTGTGAACATCAATCCTGAAAGAAATGTTATTATAAAGATAGGAAGGTGCTTTATATAGAATTATTTTGTGATATAAACACGCACTATGTAAGAACCGACGATTATACATATTGAGCCAGCCAATTTCGCATAATTTATGAGAAATATGTTGACGTATCCTAATTCCAAAGATTAATCTTAAGCCAGAGTTTTGTACTAACTGGATTATTTTAGAATCAATAGCATCAATGCACGGGCCATAAATAGAATTAGCAAAATTAAATTTGGACAAGACTAAAGATTCACATAAAATGGATTTAACTTTCCTTGATAATAAATAGAAGAGAACTTGAAAGGTAACAACTTTAGAAACCTATATCAAGGAGTAAAGCATGGGAGGAGAGGATATCAGCCAAAACCAGTATTTTATCAAGACAAAATGGAAAGACAGTTGCAGGAGAGGATGAAATATTGAATTAGTGAAAAGACAATTTGGAACAGTCATTAAACGGGGATGAATTCAATGAAACGGAAAGGGAAGGAAGCATTAGTAATACAGAAGAATGCAATATGGTCCAACGTCAAGTAAAAAATAAATTAAAGAAATAATTTCAAAATTCTCAAATAATAAGAGCCAGGGAGAAGAAGGGGGAGAAGGGGCAAAGTAACAACTAAACTATTTAATTTAGGACAGGAATTAATAGACGAGTTGCAGAAACTATTAGAAAGGGCTTACAAAACGGAAGAAGTGTCAAAGAAGTGGACAGAAGCAGTAATTTACCCTATACATAAAAAGGAGATAGAGGGCATACCAGAACTGCTGGAGAATAGCATTGCTGAATGTGGCATAGATAAATATTAGTCACGTATATAAAAAACAAATTTGTTGCATAAGTGGAGGAAAAAATTGAGATATATCAGTGTGGCTTCAGATCAGGAATAAGTACAGTAGATCAAGTTTTCATTCTGAGAGAAATTTAGGCTGAAAGCTTGGAATATGGTAAACCAATTTTAGCACTATTTGTAGACTATAAACAAGCCTATGATAAAATAAAAACAGAAAGAACTATATAAAGTTTTAGAAGAATTGGAAGTAAGTAAGAAGATAAGGAACATGATATGCCTTACACTGAAAAAGACAGAACATATAGTAAAGATACATAATAGAACCACGGAGGTGTTTGATGTAAAAAAACGGATTCAGGCAAGGAGATCCATTATCATCAGTATTATTTAGCTTAGTACTAGAAAAAGAGATGCAGGAGTCAATAAATCAGGTATTATATACTATAAAAGCCATCAGTATCTGGCATTCGCAGATGATCCTGTAGTGCTAGCAAGAAATAGAACAGAACTAAAGGAGGTAATAAAGAGAATAGATGAACAAGTACATGGAATGGATGGAAGAAGTAAATAAAAAAGTAAGTTTTTGAAAATAGACACAAATTGGAAGAAAATATACAGATTTGAATAAGTAAAACAGTTCGCATATCTAGGAACTATATTTGCTAGACAACCGAAAATAAGAAAGGAAATTGAAGCCAGAGTAATGTCAGGAAATAAATGTGTAGGAGGACTGCAGAAAATACTGAGAAATAAAGATAAGACCATACAAAATAGTAGTGACATACGCCTGTGAAACATTCAATAAAGCAGAACAGACAAGAGTGGAAGTGTGGGAGGGGAAAATATTGAGAAACATTTTTGGAGGGAAAAAAAATGGAAAAAGGGTGAAGAAAACGAATGAGGAAATAAAAATGTATATAAAGAGGCGATCATAGTAAAGGTCGTAGTAGTACAAAGGTTAAGGTGGTTAGGGCATATTGAGAGGATGATAGAGACAGGGGTACCAAAAATGGCAATGACACGAACAATTGGAGGTAATAAGAGGAGATGGCGACCGAAAGCAAGATGGAAAAGAAGTGGAGAAAGACCTTGCAACGTACTTCCGAACAATTGGGAATTCGGAAGAAGCGTTGACGCAATTAGCATCCGACTAGCTCTGCGTCTCAAGGTGTAGATCGTTCCAGCAAGACAGGAACCAGTTGTCTTTCGTCACTGAGCAGGCGTCAGGTGATTTTTAGTTATGACAAGTGAACAATTTAACTTGAATGTGTAAGTAACGACACAAAAGAAAATCAAATGAATTTTTAAATAATTTAATTAAAAGATCTCTACCTCCATTTATGGAGAGAACAAAAATAGGAGTGAGTAAACTTTTTGCAATTTTAACAAAAGTAGTGAAAATAACTATTTAACTAATCTACAAATGTATGAAGTAAGCAAAGTTATGTGACTAGTAGTGATAAATGATAAATGGCAACAATACAAGTACACGTGATCTGGTATAGTCTGAAAACTCTTCTGGCCTGACGATTGGTTTTGTCTCACCCGTGCCTGGAAAAACTGCCACCTTCCCCTGGAGGTCGCCTATGACTAGGTGCTGACAGTGGTGTCGTGTGTCCCCTGATCTGGTATAGTCTGCAACTCTGCTGGTCTGATGATTGATTTTGTCTCCCGGTGCCTGGGAAAAACGCCACCCTCTCCCAGAAGTTGCCTATTACTAGATGGCTGACAGTTCTATCACGTGTCCCTTGGAGGAAATGGTTGCTGAGGCTGACAGCAGGTATCTTAACGTTTGACAGCTGGGTGACAGACAGTCTAGATGATAGGGAAAAGGCTCCTGGCTAAAGTCAAGTACTGCTGATTCCTCGACCTGGGCAGCTGTGGGTACTGTTGTCCTCAATCCCTCGTTAGTATTGCCAAAGTGTACATGAAAATAAATCTATACCAGATCACCAAATACAATAGCAATATTCAACAGGTTGTTGCCGTCAGTACGGAATCAAAATAAATGAATGAGTGAAAGCACAGTATGAAAGATGAGATTAGAACTAGATTAAATCTAACTAATGATTGATTCAAATTTTAATCAGCAAAAAGGTGACCACTTTCCACCCTGTATATCAGAAAAGCAGGAATTATAATAACAATAATACCCAGAAACAATATTATATGACAATGCTGGGTGAAATTTGACACTTAAAATATTAAATTGCAAAATTTACAGATATGGGGCAAAGATCATTTAAAGGCAAATTTTGTAAAATAAGTTACCAAATTCAAGAACTAAAGTGAACTGTGTACAATTAGGTAGTGACTGAATTTACTCTAGATATTACAGACTTGAAATAGAAAACAGTGCAATAAAATCACCAAAGATTGCACTAAAAAGTGTAAATTCAATTTATATATTATCAATAAATTTAGAATGGATAGTCAAATATTGTGAACAAGAAATAGGCGGAATTTCAGTTAGGTGACGAGTAGGGCACGTGCCACAGCAAAAATGGTGAATAATAAACGGAATATTTCTCTGAATTAATCCTTGTAGTAATAATTTTTAACCCAGAAATAAATCAGCTAACGTCTCACCACAAATTATGAAAACCACAAAGTATATCAAATTAAATATAGTTCAGCGGCGTGGTATGCAATTAACACGATGAGCACAAACTAATAAATAAAGAACATGCGCGATTAAAATAGGTGAGCTGCTATACCAATTTATGCGTAAATCAACCGACTTCATCTGAACACAATGATTGTGCCCCGATGAACGTAAGATCTCGAAAATACAATCACACACACACGTGTAACCGGTAACAATTTAAGAAAAGGAAAATTCTTGCCAAGGGCCAGACATATTGCTACAGAAAACAATTCAACAGATTATCAAATCAATACACTAACGGATGACTATAATAACATAGGAAATTACACCATTTCCTCGCTGTTGCACTAACAAAAAATATGCACACGCCACACTTCGTCACCGAACCAAACGCTCAGTTTCCTTGGCGTTGAGGAAGTACTATCCCTTCTATCTCTTCACGTCGCTGTCGTTTTTTCCGGAAAGCTACCACCCACGTGATCGAGTCTGTCTTCCAAGGTTGGAAGGTAGGCATCTATTACATCGGGGTGCAAGGAGTGTGGAGTATAGGTCGTTCTTGTTACCAGATGTTATTTGGTTTACAGTTTTATATACCAATGTAACGAAAGAATAGAATTTCGTTACAACCTACAACAACTACAAATTGTAAAACGAGGAAAAAGCAAGATATAGAATGAAAAGGAGAAGGGTAGTCAACGAAGTCCTTCCTTCTAGATTCACAGAGCTGGATTATATATATTGACTTTGAATAGACCAAGTTTTTATCGTTTTATATCGTCAAAATGCCAGCAATACCAAAAAATAAAATTTTATTATTTGAGAACAACTAAAAATACTTGGCTTTGGCGTCCACAGAAAATTGCTCAGTGGGGAGGCAAATATATGCAAACAAATCTTAAAAAATAATAAGAATTATTAATTTCTTTTATTTGAGATTTGAGCGGAAAATGAGCAAATAAAAGCATGAAAATAATTTAAAACAATAAAAAATTGCTTGAAAATTGCTTCTGTTTTTGTGTAAAGTTAAGGAGATCAAGCACCGGTGTGCAAACTTCAATGAATTACGACATGCAAAGAAGTTACCCTTGAAATGTGGTCCACTAATTTTCGAATAACCTCTATGTACATAAAGCTCAGGTACTAGCTGAACTATTCGCACGAATTTTCAATTTATTGCTGAAGTCCGGTGTATTCTCAGTGCTTTGGAAGACTTCCCCTATTTTAGCTAAATTTAGGAAAGGAGATATGAATAAAATTGAAAATTATTATCCCATCTCTAATTTTGCCGATCTATTTCAAACGACTCTTTACCGATTGATATGCCCTTATCAATGTCAAATTACATCTAGTGAACATAGATTTGTTCAAAACCATTCTACATTTACGAATCTGCTGTATCACTCAGTATATTTCAAACTTTATGGATGCTAATGTACAGGTTGTTGTCGCCTATAAAGAGGCGTTCGATAGTCTAAATTACGGTATGCTCATTAAGAGACAAAATCAATTTGGTATGTCATCAGTTTTACTCAAGTTTTTAAGGACGAAAACAGTTGAATTGAGTGGACAGAAATGCGTTGAAATTTCGGCAACTTCTTGGGTTTCTTAAGACTTAGGTCCCCTTTTAATTAATATTTATTAATGACATTGTTGCTGACCTGGATGTGTGTTGTTTGTACAGATGGTATGATTACTTTACTGGAGAATAGAGTAAATAACTGATTATTTAAAAGATCAGAACAGCTTAAATAAATGCTACATAAATGGTGTCTCAACAACAAACTTGAATATTGATAAGTGCCATATTGTTTCCTATCATCGAAACGATCATGCCCTGAGATTTTGTTTCATCTAAACATCCTGGTGCCTAGAATTGAAGCAAGGTCTAACACAACATTTTATCTACCGATTCCGCCTACCAATTTGTTAAAATTTTCATCAATACTTACTAATTATAATAATCTACAAAATGGCATTGATATACTTTTTTGTACTGAAAATGATGGTAGAAAAGTATTGTTTTAACATTGTGTAATTTAACTATTAAGGTTAATTAAATTATTCAATGTTTTAGTTTAATATGAACTTTAAGCTTTGTGTGATTTTCCTTATTATATATTTTATGTTTTTATAGCTTTTTTGTCTAATTCTATTCTATCTATTTTAAGTTGTTTTGTTTTCTCAACCTGTAATTTGCCTTTTCTGGCTGTTGATTGTAGTACTAAATAAAATAAAATAAGAAGAAATCAGATACACCTACCGAGGCGCTAAAATAATGTAACAAATTATAAACACTCATAAAAAAAGCTGAAGTAATAATCCATTTGAGTATCATGACTATCATGACACACTTATCAATGAATATTCTTGTTTAATGAACCATTTTGTCATTTTGTATTCTTGTCTACAGGCATATTGTCAACCAACGAATCCCAACCCTTAGAATGAGGTTTTCAGGTTTTATTTGCGAATGCGAACAAAACAAAATGTCAATAATGGACACAAGTTTTTGCTACAATCGGGCGACATCGACAGGAGTTCGGAGGCGGCAATCATTACGCGCGCGTTTTCTAATAATATGATGGTGGTATTTTTAAAGTTTGCATTGAAAGGAATAAATTCATTAGGTAATAATCTACAATATTTGTGATGGCATAAATATTGAAAACTGTGGAGCTTTCAACATTAAATACTCAGTAAGCTATTACAAAGTGTCAGTTTTATGTACATAGTAAAATGTGTCAATTTTATGCATTTCTTACTGAATTAGAAAGGTATTTTAAGCTAATATAAATCAAATCTCCTACAGTTCCTATCAATAAAGTCATATGTATGTTCTCTGATACCAAACAGGGTGTAATTCAACGCTGGTTGGGGCTTTTGTCCACAGAGTAGTTAGTTTCACACAATATTATTAATACCTAAAAATATATAAAAAAAATGTATGCATGTCAAAATATTATATGGTACTTAATGCTATGCCATTGCCGTTGTGTCTCTTTGGGTATACGTGACTATACTATGACCTTATCCAATTGTTAGTTCTTTGTCTAGATTTTGGCCACAACTGAAAGTAATATAGGTATTAAATTCATAAAGCTCCTTCTAGAAGTTAGAGTTCGTTGTTGTCAACATGTCAACCATGTATCATTTTCAATTTTTCAGAAAGAAGCGATTGGGTCTTAGGAAAAGACGATTATTAATTATTTTTACCTTGTTTCGATAACTTATTTTACAATCTTTTATTTTCAATATTTGATACACATCATTTGCTTTTTGCGGAATTGTTGACAGATACGATTATATTCAATTCTACTACATCTCTCTATATTACCAAATCTTTGCGACATTTTTATCAGCACAAAGTAAAATTGTCTCTGACATTATCTCTGAAAATCTGATATTTGTTGATTTTCAACTCGACATTCATGTGACCTTTCCCGATAACATCGCATGTACGGTGATACTGTTATAATCTTTCAATGGTTGGATGGATGTTGTCACATCACTTGAAATACAGAAATTTGTTTGTTAGCTACTTGTAGTAAAAAATAATTACTTTACCTTCGTTAAGTTAACAGCCAAAGTTGGCAGCCTTTTCTCCCGAAGAGTTCCGAACGTACAACTGCCGCACTAACGGCGCGAAGCCTCTGCCGCGGGTGCTATCCGTGCTTATACTTTATGCAGTCAAGGTGTAATCCGTAGCAGTAGGATAACCGCTAAGAAAATATATACAGGGTATCCCAACGAAAATTTGACCCCCCCTTTAATTGGAAAACCGAATAATATTTCAAAATTCGCCGAGACCCGTCGATTTTTGTTCTTGGGGGGAGCTTTTTTGACAGTCAAGCCAACTCGGATATGTTCATCCCCCTAATGCCTAGCAACCCCAACTTAAAAATTTCAAATGCAACTACCCCAATTGTGGCACATCATTTTAAAGCCCTTTTCATTGCGAATACAGTGACGTACCGTTTTTAGAAATCGGTTGAGATTTGACAGAATTATTGGTTACAAACGAAAAGATGACAAACCAACTTACGCGTAGTAATTTCTACACAAATGCCCACCACTAATAAGTTTTTCATCTACTACACATGACCGCATTACCTAATTGTTATTGATGTGTCTATCAGTTTACAAAAAAGTCAGAAATGAAATAAAAAAGCTGAAGCAAATAAAACTAGATACTAAAATAGTTATTTGTAGAAGATACTTAAGTTTATAGGAATTATTCAGACCTTTTCAAAATAACAAAAAATCAGTACTACAAAAAAATCGGTGTTTTTTGCTCGTGACCAAGAAATCGTTAGTTTCAGCCGTTATTGAAAGTATTAACGTGTGTTCGAAATGGTTTATTCTATCGCGGAAAGAGTAGAAATTGTTGCAATTTATTATCGAAATCACGATTGCGCTAAAGCTACAGCACGAATTTTTAATGCCAATCATCCTGAAAAAAATGTAAACCACCAGTACGTTAAACACCCGATTGACAAATTTGTTGCAACAGGTTCGCTTTTAAACAAGAAACGTGAAGTAATTGGGCCAGTTCGAAATGAAGCAGTTGAAGTGGCAGTTTTGGGTCATGTACAGATGGATAATAAGCAATCGATTACAACTGTGTCTCAAGCTTCTGGCGTATCCCGTTCCAGTGTTCATCGAATTTTGAAAAAACACAAGTTTCATCCATTTAAGATGACGCTGGTTCAAGAGTTACATGAAGATGACTTTGATCACCGTAACCAATTTTGCGAATACTTTAGTGAACAACTTCTACTGAATCCAAATCTTCCCTACAATACATGTTTCTCCGACAAATGCACATTTATGTTGAATGGCGAAGTGAATAGACACAATTGTCGTTATTGGAGTGATACTAATCCGCATTTAATCAGGGAATTTCATACTCAGACACCTCAAAAATTGAATGTTTGGGCAGGCATTTTGGGCGACCATCTTGTTGGACCATTTTTCATCCAAGGTAATCTCGATGGAAACACCTATCTAGAATTATTGGAAAGTACAATTGATCCTAGGATAACAGAGATTTTAGAAAGTGACGACAATTTACCAGAAAATGAAATAACCTTCCAACAAGATGGTGCGCCCCCGCACTATGCTGCTGCTGTGCGACAATTTTTGGATGACCATTTCCCGGGGCATTGGATTGGCAGAAGAGGTCCCGTCGAATGGCCACCAAGATCTCCGGATCTGTCCCCTTTGGACTTTTTTCTGTGGGGTCATTTAAAATCACGAGTGTACGCCACTCAGTCGGAAACATTGATAATGATAATGATAATGATAATGATAATGATAATGATAATGATAATGATAATGATAATGATAATGATAATGATAATGATAATGATAATGATAATGATAATGATAATGATAATGATAATGATAATGATAATGATAATGATAATGATAATGATAATGATAATGATAATGATAATGATAATGATAATGATAATGATAATGATAATGATAATAATGATAATGATAATGATAATGATAATCCGATAATGATAATGATAATGATAATGATAATGATAATGATAATGATAATGATAATGATAATGATAATGCAACTAAACACTTATTTAATTAATCGCTATCTAAATCACTTTGATATCTCCAACTAAACACTTTAATTCAGACTGTAACACAAGACTTATACAAGACTAACTACCTCGGCCGTTTATTCTTCTTTTATAGACCCAACGAATGTTCCAGATATATTCCAGTATCTCTAGATCCCTTTTCTCGTACGACTGGAACGCTTCTCGTCGATTCCCGATTTTTCCAGGCCGATCTCGATCAGCGGCATGCTGTTTGTTTACCAGAATCGCGTAGGGGCGATCGGGGCAATCTCAGGCAATTCGCGGTGCCACAGTCGTCGGTTTGGGAGTGAGTGGGGCAAATTCCGTGACACTGCCCCCTCCTTAGGACCGATCGTCCCGATCGGATACACCTCTATACGGGGACAGACGCTCCAGATGGACGACCTTCATCTTACTCCTGGGAGTCCTCTGTATCCGGTATACGACATCATTGATTCTTTTAATGACGGTGTAGGGGCCTCCCAACGGTTCTGTAGTTTAGGCGATTTTCCTTTCTTCCGCGTGGGGTTGTACAGCCACACCAGGTCACCTTGTTGGAATCCGACTGTATTGGCCCGGATGTCATATCGAGTCTTCATGCGATCGCTCTCTAGTCGCATTCGAGATCTGACTTGGTCGTGTACGGCTGCTAGTCTTCGTTCTAGGTCATGGGTATGTGTCTGGCTCTGTGGGCTGTTCCGCAGGACGACCAAATACCAAATCTGCGGGAAGGCGAAGCTCTCTTCCAAAGATGATCCTTGCGGGAGTCTTCCCAGTCGTTTCATGGACAGCTAAGCGGTAAGCTAACAGGAAGAGTGGAATGAGCTTGTCCCAATCTGTCTGGTTCTCGTTTACAAACATCCTCAGATTGGTTTCTAGTGTGGCGTTGAAGCGTTCCACCATACCATATGACTGGGGATGCAGTGGGGTGGTCCTGGTTTTCCGGATTCCCATAAGCTCGCATACCTTTCGGAACACACCTGATTCGAAATTGCTGCCCTGATCTGAATGCAGTTCCATGGGCACACCAAATCTGCAGAACAGGTTGTTGACTAGGGCTTCTGCTACGGTCGTGGTCTCTTGATTGGGAAGAGGGTATACTTCCGGCCATTTACTAAAGTAGTCCATGGCGACTAACAGATATCGGTTTCCATTTTGAGTTTTCGGAAATGGGCCAGCGATATCAATGGCAATTCTCTCGAACGGTGCTCCTACGATGTACTGGCGCATTTTGCCTCTGGAACGGGTCTTCGGTCCCTTGCTGGCTGCACATATGTCACATTTTCGGCACCAATCTTCTACATCCGTCCTACAGCTCAACCAGTAGAAACGCTCCCTAATCTTCTGTAGAGTCCTATTGATACCGAAATGTCCACCACCAGTACCTCCGTGTACTTCCTGCAGCACTTCCTTGACCCGGGACCTCGGGAGTAGTACTTGTTTCTTGACCTCCGTTCCGTCATTGTTCTCCCATGCTCCTTTTAGGACACCGTCTTCCAACACCAAGGAATTCCATTGAGCCCAATAGCTCTTTAATGTTGGGCTTTTACTGCTGACTTCAGCCCATGAGGGTCGGTTGTTGGCTTCTTTCCAGTCTAATAACGGCTTGATGTCACAGTCAGCTTGCTGGTCTTCCCGAATCGCCGCTGAACTCCATCTGTCTTCAGGTTGGGCTGCTACCACCTTGCAAGAAACTGATGAGATGTCCTCTTTCTTTTCAAGACTACTACAGTGTTTGCAGTTGACAGAACAGGGTCTCCTAGAAAGGCCATCTGCATTTCCATGTTTCCTGCCGGCTCGATGTTCAACAACAAAGTGATATTCTTGCAGCCGTTCCAGCCACCTGGCCATTTGTCCTTCAGGGTTCTTAAACTGCAACAGCCATTTAAGGGAAGCGTGATCCGTTCTTAGAAGGAATTCTTGGCCATACAGGTATTTATGAAAGTGATCTAGGCTCTTAACGATGGAAAGTAATTCTTTCCGATTCACACAAAAGATCTTTTAGGCATTTGAAAGGACTAAGCTGAAGAAGCCCACTACTCGCTCTTGGCCATCTTGTATTTGGGAAAGAACTCCGCCAATTCCAATGTTGCTTGCGTCCGTGTCCACTATAAATGGTTGTCCAGGTATTGGGTATGTCAAAATCGGGGTAGTGCAGAGGGCCTCTTTCAGCGTCTCAAAGGCTTGCTGGCATTTCGTCGTCCATTCGAACGGGATGTTGTCTTCTATGAGTTTATGAAGAGGCTTGGCAATGTCCGAGAATCCTTGGACGAATCGTCGACAGTATGTGCATAGGCCAAGAAAACTTCGAACTTGATGTTTGTCTTTAGGAACCGGCCAGTTCTTTATGCACTCTGTCTTCTCCGGGTCTGTTTTCACACCGTTTGGAGTAATAATGTGGCCTAAGTATCTAACCTCCTTTTGGAACAGACTGCACTTCTTCGGGTTCAACTTTAGGTTTGCTGCTTTCAACTTCTTGAACACTTCGGACACGTTCTTTAGGTTCTCCTGGAAAGAGCGTCCCAGGACCACCACGTCGTCCAAGTAAATCAAGCAGGTCTCCCAATGCAGGCCATGAAGTACAGTTTCCATCAGTCGTTCAAAAGTGGCAGGGGCATTACATAGACCAAATGGCATTACATTGAACTGCCACAATCCATTTCCGGTAGTGAATGCTGTCTTTTCCTTGTCTTCTGGGCTGACCTCGACTTGCCAATATCCACTCTTTAAATCCAAAGTGGAAAACCATTGCGCACCAGCCAAGGTGTCCAGAGTATCGTCAATCCTCGGTAATGGGTCTTTCTTGGTGACGTCATTTAATTTTCTGTAGTCCACACAAAATCGGGTGGAGCCGTCTTTCTTCTTGACCAGAACTACAAGAGAAGCCCAAGGACTCTGAGATGGCTCTATGGTGCCTTGATTTTGCATCTCGATTAACATCTTGTTAACTTCTCGCTTGGCTAGTGGAAGTCCTCGTGGTGGCTGCTTTATAGGAGATGATGAACCAGTATCGATTCGATGCTTCACAACATTGGTTCTCCCAAAATCGCCTGGTTTAAGAGCAAACACATCTTCATTTTCACTTAGCAGCTCTTCCAGTTGTTCCACCTCCATCTCTGTTAATCTTTCCTGGGCCCTATCCACGATGTCCCTTAGACATTCCGGTAGACTGGTCTTGTTTAGTTTCTTCTCCATTTCGTTGTTTTCTTTGAGTGTTCTGACCATGGTAACAGGTTCACAGACTCCTACTTCAGTTCCTTTTGTAATTTTCTGTGGAAAGGTTTTCAGGTTAACTATCCGTACTATTGTCGTTTTTTCTGGTATAATCAGGGTGCGGCCGGTGACTATAGATTTATTGAACAGATCCGGATTACTGGGTTCCACCACTCCAACACTGCAAGACATTTCCCGATCCATTACAGTAGCAACCAATGTTTCGGTCTGACCAGGTAGTACCACATCTTCTTTAACAACGAATCTCCGTACAGCGTTATTCTCAGTGGTGGTCGTTAGCACTACTTCCTCACCCATTATCCGTAGCGTACCAGCATTCAAATCTAAGTTCACCCCCTTTGCTCGTAGTAAGTCTAGTCCGAGTATGACATTGTCCGATATGTCACGAGAAGGGTGGGGTAGCAATATTTATATTATCCAATTTAGATTTCAAAAAGGTAATCTGTAAAGTACCAAGATTGGAGTTCACTTTTGAGTATGCTTTAACTGAGATCTTGTTGGGTAATCAGAAAATTTTTATAGGATGTTTCTATAGAACACCACTTCCCTACCCTTCTCGTGATAATTCGACTGATTTTCTCTTATATATGGAAGATTTACTTAATCAAACTATAACAACAGACCCAATTTTTTTGTGTGGTGACTTTAATTTTAATTTTGATCCACATAACTTAAATCCGTTTGCTAAAAAATTATGTAACATTTTATCTGCATATAATTTACATCAGACAATATGGTCCTATACTAGGGAAGTTGGTGAATCTAAAACTATAATTGACAATATATTTTCAAATATTGATAATAGTATTTTAAATCCACATAATGTAATTTGTGATATATCTGACCATCACATTCAACATATTTCTTTTTCAGTTTTAAAATCAAATGTTGTTAACAAACCAGACTATTATTTTAAAAGACTCCATAACGATCCAATTAATTTAGCTCACTTTCAGTATTTGATAGGAAAAGTCAAATGGGATTTTTTAAATGTGAATATCCCATTTGATGAAAAATTCTCGCATTTCCATGGCACTATTGTAAACGCATTTGATGAAGCTTTTCCGGTAAAGCTCTGTAAGAAAAGTAATAAAACTCATAAGAGGAAAAATCCCTGGGTGACAACTGATATTATTAATGAGGGAATTATGTTAAGAGAATTATACGATGCTTACAGACGTAATAATGATGCGGAATTAAAATTGCGCTATAATGTTTTGAAGAAAATTCATACACAAAAAATAGCTCTAGCAAAATCTAATTATTATGGTAATGAATTTTTTAATTCTACTAATAAGTCTAAAGCAGCTTGGAATATCATTAAAAATAACTTTACTTGTAAAAATCATAAGTTACCATCCAGTTATCGCGACGATCAAGGAAATAGTTTTTCAAGTTCTCAGAAGGCCGCTGAAGCCTTTAATATATTTTTTTTTAATTCGACATTATCTTTAAATGATAAGGCATATCATGCTAATGTAGTTTCTAATATCCCTTTTTGCCCGAACACTATGTTTTTGTTTCCTTTTACCGAGTTAGAGGTAAAAGATATAGTTTTGAAAGTTTCAACAAAAAACTCGGCAGGATTCGATGACATTCCATGCGCTATTATTAATAAGATAATTACATATATTACCCCTCCTTTGACTAGTTTGATAAATCTATCATTTAGTCAAGGATGTTTTCCTTCTTTACTGAAAAAAGCATTGATTATTCCCATTCATAAAAAGAACGATAAGACTTTAATATCTAATTACCGGGGAATAGCGCTTCTTTCTGTGTTTTCCAAAATATTTGAAAGAGCTTTTTATTTAAGAATATTAAATTTTGCAGAAAAAAGTAATTTAATTAATAGTAATCAGTTTGGGTTTAGTAAAGGTTTGTCAACACAGGATGCCATTTTGTCAATCTATAACTTTATTTTGTGCGCGATGGAGAACAGTGAAAGGTGCGCATGTATATTATTTGATTTGACTAGAGCTTTCGACACCGTAGATCATACACATTTATTGAATAAGTTGCAGAGATATGGTATAAGAGGTCCAGCTTATAATTGGCTTGATAGCTACTTACAAGGTAGAACCCAAGAGGTCCTCTTAAATTTAAATGGCTCTAAATATTTTTCACAGCCAAAACACCTTCAAACAGGAGTCCCTCAGGGGAGTATTCTGGGGCCATTCCTACTCTTACTTTTTATTAATGATATAGCAGTGATGGCTAATATAAATAAATGTGTAACATTGTTCGCCGATGATACTTCTGTGGCAGTTAAAGCAGAGTCATCAGTTTCGCTCAGCCACATTGTATCGAATGTTGTGGTTAATATGCAAGATTTTTGTAAAAGCAATGGTTTAGCGTTGAACGGTTCTAAAACGGATTTAATCATGTTTACGACTAAAGATCTGGATTATAGCCTTTTGGTTAAGTTTGATAATAAAACCATTGAACAAAGCAATGTTGCTAAATTTTTAGGAGTGCTGATGGATTCAAGGTTATCCTGGTCATACCATATTGACGATTTATTAAATAAACTCGCAAAACATTGCTTTGTTCTTTGGCGTCTTAGCAAATTCGTAGATATAGACATCTTAAAAATGTATTATTATGGTTACGTTCAATCTAGCCTGAATTATTGTATCATGTGTTGGGGTAGTTCTTCTCATATGAACGAACTATTTATTCTGCAGAAGAAGATCATTAGAACAATGACTAAATCACGTGCGCGGGATTCTTGTCGAGAGTTATTTGTAAATTTGAGAAGTTTACAGTCTACTCGCTGTATATACTGAGTTGTGTTTCGTATGTAAAGAATCACATTTCTAAATTTTGTGCACGTACTGATAATACGCAATCTTCTGGCTACCATTTTAGAGACTTACATTGTTTTAATATTCCTCAACATCGACTGGCTTTGTCGGCTAAGGGTCCTTTTATTATGTCCATTAAATTGTATAATAAGCTGCCGATACGCATTAAGCAATTGAACACTTATATTACTTTTCGTAATCAAGTTAAGAGCATACTAGTAAAAACCTTTTATAGTATTGAGGAGTATATGAACTTTGATTTTAATGTGTCTGGTTTGTAAATAAAGTTTCTGTGTTACATATGTTTGTCTTATATGAGTTGTTTGTACTTATACTTTATTCATTTTATTTTACCCTACTTTTTTATTGTTTTTTTTTTTGTTTTGCTGTGTATGTTTAAGTTAAGGATGTGACAATTTCAATACTTTGTATATCAAGGTCTAATGAAATTAAGTTATTATTATTATTATTATTATTATTATTATTATATATCTGCTACCAGGGCTCTGTGTTTGAATTTGACGTCTCCTAATTCTATGTCAAGCTCGCATTCCCCCTTGACTGGCAGTTGTTGTCCATTGGCTGTTGTAAGGACATAACGCTTGGCAGGGCTCTTAATACGCCAATCACCAATAATATCCGGTCGTACAATAGTTCTTGCCGCTCCAGTGTCGATTACCATAGGGAACATACGACCAAAAATAATGCCTTCTATTAGCAAGGAGTCAGAGTCCTGGAGACGTGGTAACGTAACTTCTTCTTGTGGGGCATGGTACGAGGACGCAGCCGGCCTTTGCCCCGTCAAGCCGGCTGACCCTAGTTTTCCTGTGCAGGTGCCGCTTGGGAGTCGCGCTTTTGCTGATCCGCGACTGGGGCCCTACACTGTCTCTTCAGATGTCCCGTCTGCCCACAGTTCCAGCATTGGAGAGGGCGATCTCTTCGGCTGCCAGGTTGTTCTCTCTTCGGATTGGTAGTTGGACTGAGTTTCTCAATGACCTCCTTCAACGTTTTGATTATGTCTCCATTTCCCATATTATCGCTGTTATCACTGATGGCCCGAACTTTAACATGTCTACCGGATGCCATCTTTGCTGCCTCAAATTCCAGTGCATGCGAAAGAGCGTCATTCAACGTTTTAGGTCTAGCGAGCCGTAGTGCCTGCTGTGTTTCGCAATCTCTTAGGCCGTCGATAAAGACTTGGATGGAGAGCTGATCTACAAATTCGGACGGGGCTGTTGGATATGCCAATCGAACCAGTCGGGCAACGTCGGTCTCAAAATGTTGTAAATTCTCACCACTCTGTTGGTGACGATTCTTTAATTGTGCCTGATACACTTGCTGCAGGTGCTTATCACCATATCTCATTTCCATATGCTGTTTCAGAAGGTCATAGTTACTCTGCTGCCCAGCAGGAACTCCTTGTAAGACGTCAAGAGCTTCCCCTCGTAGAGCAACTATTAAAGCAGTAGCCTTTTCACAATCAGACCATTCGTTTGCTGCAGCTGCTGCTTCAAACTGACGCAGATAGACATTCCAAGAGACCTTGCCGTCGAATTCAGGAGGCTTCGTTTTCTGCGTTCGGATAACAGGTCCTTCTGATTTGATTACGCCCTCCTTTGCTATCTTGTCTAATTTATGTCGAAGCTCTTCTCTAACCTGGTTTATTTCTTTATCCATTTCCATTTTTTGTGCTAACAGTTTCTCTTCTACTTCTGTCACTTTTTCTTGTTCTTGTTCTTCAAATTTCTCTTGCATTGTTTGTCCCTGTTCTTCTAATTTCTCTTGCATCGTCTTCGCCTGGTCTTCCATTTTATGTCCCTGCTCTTCTAATTTCTCTTGCATCGTCTTCGCCTGGTCTTCCATTTTATGTCCCTGCTCTTCTAATTTCTTTTGCATTGTCTGCATCATTTCTAATAGTTTTGCCAGTTGTGCATCCATATTGACTTGGCTTCTAGTTATAGGCATGCACTCTATTTGGAAAGTTCTAGAATGTCCACGAATGTATTTCTAGATATCACCCTTGCCTTCCTTACAATGAAACGAGTGCAGTGATATGCCACACTTGGGTCTTTGTCTCACTTTGGTATAAAGTTCTAGAATGTTCGAGATTGTCCTTCGCGAATAACACCGTTCACTTCCTTAAGTCACGACGAGTGCAGTGATATGTCGCACTTGGGTCTTTGTCTCACTTCGGTATAAAGTTCTAGAATGTTCGAGAATGTCCTTCGAAAATAGCACCGTTCACTTCCTTAAGTCACGACGAGTGCGGCGATATGTCACACTTGGGTCTTTGTCTTACTCCCGGACAAAGTTCTAGAATGTTCGAGAATGTCTTTCGCAAATACCACCGTTCACTTCCTTGAGTCACGACGAGTGCAGTGATATGTCACACTTGGGTATTCGTCTCACTCCTGTACAAAGTTCTAGAATGTTCGAGATTGTCCTTCGCGAATACCACCGTTCACTTCCTTGAGTCACGACGAGTGCGGTGATATATCACACTTGGGTATTTGTCTCACTCCTGTACAAAGTTTTAGAATGTTCGAGATTGTCCTTCGCGAATACCACCGTTCACTTCCTTGAGTCACGACGAGTGCGGTGATATATCACACTTGGGTATTTATTCCACCCGCGCACAGGGTTCCAGAAAGTTCTTCAAACTTCCACTTAAATCCCACTTTGTGGACAGGGTTCCAGAAAGCTCTTTAAAACTTCCAACTAAATCCACTTCCGACACCAAATTATCACGGATTTCCCAATCCGTCTTTTCTCTTCCAGAAAAACAATCCGTTAATTAATTACTTCTTTATTAACTACTGAACACTACTAATTACAGGTCAACTAAACACTTATTTAATTAATCGCTATCTAAATCACTTTGATATCTCCAACTAAACACTTTAATTCAGACTGTAACACAAGACTTATACAAGACTAACTACCTCGGCCGTTTATTCTTCTTTTATAGACCCAACGAATGTTCCAGGTATATTCCAGTATCTCTAGATCCCTTTTCTCGTACGACTGGAACGCTTCTCGTCGATTCCCGATTTTTCCAGGCCGATCTCGATCAGCGGCATGTTGTTTGTTTACCAGAATCGCGTAGGGGCGATCGGGGCAATCTCAGGCAATTCGCGGTGCCACAGTCGTCGGTTTGGGAGTGAGTGGGGCAAGTTCCGTGACAATATATATCCATGTATTGTTCATTCATCATCTAAAAATGTATTACAGTGTACCTATTTCATCGCATTAGAAAATGTGATGAAATGTGTTTTACCGAAAAAGACCCATTATTTTTTAAACATTAGTAGGTATATATTCCTTGGCTTTTGCAAATATTTGTAGCTATGCGTGTGAAAATAAATATTTTAACTACAACCAATGTTAATATCTGTTGTAAACTATTACAATTTTTACTGTCACAACGATGCTATTTGAAATGAATGTGGTTGTATGGTTTAGAGACACAGATAATGGCGCAGTTTTGATGCAAGCATCTAAACAACGTACGGGGTCAGTTTCTATTATATTTATGAATTGTAGGTATAACATTTAAACTGCCATAAGCTAGCAAGTGCACACTTTACTAAATATACTTACTCTTTTCTGAATATTTTACAAAAAGTCCTTACCCTACATTTTTGTCCAGCACACCTTAACACAATTAAAACGCATTGGGTTAGATTGATGTGGATTTGTGCATGTGCAACAGTTCGGGTAAAAGCAACCACATGAAGTTCTGTAAAATTTCAAAATAAATTATGTAAAAATAAACAGTTCTGAATGTATCAGGGTCGTAACCAGCCAGTTGTGTCAGGAGGGGCTAAGTGAAATATTGGGGGAGCTCTAAAACAAATATTGTCTTCATACAAAGTGTCTTCCAGAAAAAGGTATACACTAAATTTGATTTTTCCTTTATATATAAAGTAAATTCAATATTATGTAAAAAGAGCATATTAAAACAGAAAATTTTCACCCATTTCTATCAGTGTAACGGAACAATTATTGTTTTACAATTTACTAGAAAATGAAATAACCTTCCAACAAGATGGTGCGCCCCCGCACTATGCTGCTGCTGTGCGACAATTTTTGGATGACCATTTCCCGGGGCATTGGATTGGCAGACGAGGTCCCGTCGAATGGCCACCAAGATCTCCGGATCTGTCCCCTTTGGACTTTTTTCTGTGGGGTCATTTAAAATCACGAGTGTACGCCACTCAGCCGGAAACTTTGCAAGTGCTACGTCAGAGAATTGTAGAAGAATGCCGATTAATAACTGCGGATGTCTTTAATAATGTTCGAACAGAATTTGAAAACAGACTGTATTATTGTTTGGAAGTTAACGGGGGTCATTTTGAGCAATTCATCAAATAAATCTGATTTATTATTTGCTTCAGCATTTTTATTTCATTTCTGACTTTTTGTAAACTGATAGACACATCAATAACAATTAGGTAACGCGGTCATGTGTAGTAGATGAAAAACTTATTAGCGGTGGGCATTTGTGTAGAAATTACTACGCGTAAGTTGGTTCGTCATCTTTTCGTTTGTAACCAATAATTCTGTCAAATCTCAACCGATTTCTAAAAACGGTACGTCACTTTATTCGCAATGAAAAGGGCTTTAAAATGATGTGCCACAAGTGGGGTAGTTGCATTTGAAATTTTTAAGTTGGGGTTGCTAGGCATTAGGGGAATGAACATATCGAGTTGGCTTGACTGTCAAAAAAGTTGCCCCCAAGAACAAAAATCGACGGGTCTCGGCGAATTTTGAAATATTATTCGGTTTTACAATTATAGGGGGGGGGGGTCAAATTTTCGTTGGGATACCCTGTATACGTTCGTTACATTATAATTTACGGATAGGGCTCGATAACCTTTAATAATAACCATTTTTTACAGAACTAATCATATCATTATATTATATCATATCATTTATTTCTCTAAAGAATGGTTATTAATAAAGGTTATCGAGTCCTATCCGTAAATTATAATGTAGCGAACGTATATGTATTTTCTTAGCGGTGACGGTTATCCGAGTGCTACGGATTACGCCTTGACTGCATAAGTATAAGCACGGATAGCACCCGCGGCAGAGGCTACGCGCCGTCAGTGCGGCAGTTGTACGTTCGGAACTCTTCGGGAGAAACGGCTGCTAACTTTGGCTACTAACTTAACGGAGGTAATTACTTTTACCTATTTTTTAACTTTACTACTTACAACTATATCAGTATGTTGGTAGTACTTTTTATCCGTTTTTATCCCCGGGTTTAAATATTGTTTTAAAATATATTTTTAAATGTCTAATGTAAACGAGAAAGAAACATTATAAGAATCGAAGATAACCCTGATAATATACGATGTAAAAGTAAGTTAAAAGCATGTAAAACAATAATTGTTTCGTTACACTGATAGAAATGGGTGAAAATTTTCTGTTTTAATATGCTCTTTTTACATAATATTGAATTTACTTTATATATAAAGGAAAAATCAAATTTAGTGTATACCTTTTTCTGGAAGACACTTTGTATGAAGACAATATTTGTTTTAGAGCTCCCCCAATATTTCACTTAGCCCCTCCTAACACAACTGGCTGGTTACGACCCTGATACATTCAGAACTGTTTATTTTTACACAATTTATTTTGAAATTTTCCAGAACTTCATGTGGTTGCTTTTACCCGAACTGTTGCACATGCACAAATCCACATCAATCTAACCCAATGCATTTTAATTGTGTTAAGGTGTGCTGGACAAAAATGTAGGGTAAGGACTTTTTGTAAAATATTCAGAAAAGAGTAAGTATATTTAGTAAATTGTGCACTTGCTAGCTTATGGCAGTTTAAATGTTATACCTACAATTCATAAATATAATAGAAACTGACCCCGTACGTTGTTTAGATGCTTGCATCAAAACTGCGCCATTATCTGTGTCTCTAAACCATACAACCACATTCATTTCAAATAGCATTGTTGTGACAGTAAAAATTGTAATAGTTTACAACAGATATTAACATTAGTTGTAGTTAAAATATTTATTTTCACACATATATACGCATAGCTACAAATATTTGCAAAAGCCAAGGAATATATACCTACTAATGTTTAAAAAATAATGGGTCTTTTTCGGTAAAACACATTTCATCACATTTTCTAATGCGATGAAATAGGTACACTGTAATACATTTTTAGATGATGAATGAACAATACATGGATATATATTATTATTATGATCATCATCATCATCATCAGCATCATCAGCATCATCAGCATCATCAGCATCATCAGCATCATCAGCATCATCAGCATCATCAGCATCATCAGCATCATCAGCATCATCATCATCATCATCATCATCATCATTTCAGAGGATATTTATTAGCAGAAATATTTATTGCCAACACAAACTGCAAGAATGAATACTTCAAGGCCCCGCTGAACAGCATCTTTAATACATGCGGCACAGTATACTTTATTGTAATCGGTAGAGATCTTCCCAAATGCTGTCGACTATTACATACAATAATATATTTAATACCGGCGATATAACTTAATCTCTTGTTTATATAGGTTTTAGATATATTGAACAATTGCTTTTCAAGTGTCTGGTTAACGTACATAACTATATCAGGGCAATATTTTTATATTCTTATGGTTGTCTCTTATCATTCATCATTCATTAAATTTTATACAGTTCTGCTCTGCAGCTATGACTTAGAAAAAATATGTTAAGAGAAACTTATTTATAAAGTGAAAATAAATTGTTTTCAAAACTATATTAAATCCTTATTTATCGCCGTCACTGGCCTTCTGGCAGCCGCGAGGTTAGCTATATTCTGCCAAAGTCAAAGGTGTCAAACATAGTGACAGTTCACCGCGTTGACACATGTATCAGTTTACGCCACTTTGAAAGAAAAAAAATATTTACAAAATGTAGATTAGTATTTAATGATTTAATGAGAAACACGCTATGGTAGCACAGGGTGACACCACCTACCTTTGTAATATTTATTTCCAGGATTGATATTTGGAGAGATTTTAAGAATGTTGTATCATATTCTGTTTTCTTGTTTAAATTAAAACCTGCCATTGTAAGGATTTTTGTACTTGCTGTGGACCTCTTCTTCCCTCGATCGTTATTTGCGTTTAAAGCGTGGTACGCTGGAAGTCAGGTTAAACTCACCAGTTACATGCAAAACACATGCATACAAAACATGCAAGTGGTGACTTTAAGCTGACCACCATTGTACCTACTTGGTCCGGTGGCCATGACCAGGTCGATTACTTACATCGGGAAAAACCACAAAGGATAACAAAAAAATACACGCAAATTTACACAAATACACACACACACATATATAAAAACACTGCCACAAGTTTACCGCCAAGGCATTATAACAGTTGTTCAATGTGGTTCAAAAAGTAACAAGCAAGTAAGTCATAATGCCATTAACTAGAGATCAGTCCGATGAATTAAAAACGGCTGTCAACGTAGCGTTAAAGCGATTGTGGATAGACACGGACTTCATAAAAACTATTGCTGATAAAGTAACTGAGGAAATTACAAAAAAATTATCAGAATATGATAAGCGAATTAATGAAGTGGTGGCTGAAAACATAAAACTAAAAGAAGATTTGCAACAACTGGAAAAAAATAATAAATTAGTAAACAACCAGCAAGATAATTTGTATCAAGAAACAAAACGTAAAAACATAATATTGTTTAATGTAAAGGAAAACAGACAAGAAAATACTAAGGAAGTTGTACTTAGTGCATTAAATTCCAAATTAAATATAAACTTATGTGAGAGAGACATTGATGCATGCTACAGAGTGGGAAAGTATAATGAAAACAAGGTTAGAGGAATAGTAGTCATGTTTGCGTCCTTTAGTACTAAGGAGAAAGTATTTCAGAAGAAAAAACATTTCAAGGGAACTGGAGTGGTTGTAAGAGAAGATTTAACTTTTCGTAGAATAAATTTATTAAAACAGGCTGTTGAAAAATTTGGGATGGGAAAAGTTTGGACAAACAAAGGAAACATTTATATTAAACCAGGAAATAGAATAATCAGTGTAAAAGAACTGGAAGATATAAGAAGAATAGAAGCTTAATTAATGAAATTGATCTATTTTTTTTTATTTTTGATTTTTTAGGCTGGCTCAATGTATATGTTGTGCAATGCTTTTTATGTTTCCTTTTTTCTTATAAAAATCATAGGTATTAATTATTATGTGCTATTAGGAGTATGTAGATATTAGTCTGCTCCTCTGATGCGACGTATCTTATTTTGTTTATTACACACGTTCTTTGTTAGTTTAATTATTATATTTAATTTATAAGGACATGCACAATAAACCATTATTATTATTTCATATTAATATAAGATCTTTATTACCTAAATTAGGGCAGCTCACTGATTTTTTGGTAGATAAGAATGTTAGTATTCTAGCACTTTCCGAGACATGGCTGAATAGGGATATTTCAAATAATTTGCTATCCATACAAGGATATAATTTAATCAGAATTGATAGAGATGGTCGGGGAGGTGGAGTTGCACTGTATATTAAAGATTCTCTTAAATATAAGTTAATTAGGACTCCAAACAACATAGAACAGCTTTGGGTAAGTGTTACTCTATTGAATAAAAATTACTGTGGGTATCGTATACCGTCCTCCATCGTTTAGTGTAATTGAGTTTATGTAACAATTTGAAAATACAGTAGAAAATTTATTATTAGAAACTGATTATATGATATGTATGGGAGACTTTAACATAGATCAACTGCAAATAGATACTCCATCATATAAAATATTTAATAATATTATTACTGCTTTAAATCTAGAACAAATTATCAATATTCCAACTCGTATTACTCAAACAACAGCTACTATTCTAGATTTAATACTTACTTCAGATAGAACTAACATATTAGATAAAGGTGTGATAGATATACATGGCCTGTCAGACCATGAACTGATATTTTGTAAACTAAAATTAAATTACGAAAATGAAGACAATTTGATCACAATAAGGAATTTTAAAACCTTTGATATTGATAAATTTGATCAAGAACTACAAATATTGCCGCTGTATCATATTACAGAATTGAATGATATTGTCACGGATTTCCCAATCCGTCTTTTTCTTACTTCCAGAAAAACACTCCGTTAATTAATTACTTCTTTATTAACTACTGAACACTACTACTAATTACAGGTCAACTTAAACACTTATTTAATTAATATCGCTATCTAAATCGCTTTGATCTCTCTAAATAAACACTTCACTTCAGACTGTAACACAAGACTAATACAAGACTTATACAAGACTAACTAACTCGGCCGTTTATTCTTCTTTTATAGACCCAACGAATATTCCAGTATCTCTAGATCCCTTTTCTCGTACGACTGGAACGCTTCTCGTCGATTCCCGATTATTCCAGGCCGATCTCGATCACGGCATGTTGTTTGTTTACCAGAATGGCGTAGGGGCGATTGGGGCAATCTTAGGCAATTCGCGGTGCCACAGTCGTCGGTTTGGGAGTGAGTGGGGCAAATTCCGTGACACTGCCCCTCCTTAGAACCGATCGTCCCGATCGGCTACACCTCTATACGGGGACAGACGCTCCAGATGGACGACCTTCATCTTACTCCTGGGAGTCCTCTGTATCCGGTAGACGACATCATTGATTCTTTTAATGACGGTGTAGGGGCCCTCCCAACGGTTCTGTAGTTTAGGCGATCTTCCTTTCTTCCGCGTGGGGTTGTATAGCCACACCAGGTCACCTTGTTGGAATCCGACTGTATTGGCCCGGACGTCGTATCGAGTCTTCATGCGATCGCTCTCTAGTCGCATTCGAGATCTGACTTGATCGTGTACGGCTGCTAGTCTTCGTTCTAGCTCATGGGTATAAGTGTCCGGCTCTGTGGGCTGTTCCGCAGGACGACCAAATACCAAATCTGCTGGAAGGCGAAGCTCTCTTCCAAAGATGATCCTTGCGGGAGTCTTCCCAGTAGTTTCATGGACAGCTGAGCGGTAAGCTAACAGGAAGAGTGGAATGAGCTTGTCCCAGTCTGTTTGGTTCTCGTTCACAAACATCCTCAGATTGGTTTCTAGTGTGGCGTTGAAGCGTTCCACCATACCGTCTGACTGGGGATGCAGTGGGGTGGTCCTGGTTTTCCGGATTCCCATAAGCTCGCAGACCTTTCGGAACACACCTGATTCGAAATTTCTGCCCTGATCTGAATGCAGTTCCATGGGCACACCAAATCTGCAGAACAGGTTGTTGACTAGGGCTTCTGCTACGGTCGTGGTCTCTTGATTGGGAAGAGGGTATACTTCCGGCCATTTGCTGAAGTAGTCCATGGCTACTAGCAGATATCGGTTGCCACTTTGGGTTTTCGGAAACGGGCCAGCGATATCAATGGCAATGCTCTCGAACGGTGCTCCTACGATGTACTGGCGCATTTTGCCTCTGGAACGGGTCTTCGGTCCCTTGCTGGCTTCACATATGTCACATTTTCGGCACCAATCTTCTACATCCGTCCTACAACTCAACCAGTAGAAACGCTCCCTAACCTTCTGTAGAGTCCTATTGATACCGAAATGTCCACCTCCAGTACCTCCATGTACTTCCTGCAGCACTTCCTTGACCCGGGACCTCGGGAGTAGTACTTGTTTCTTGACCTCCGTTCCGTCATTGTTCTCCCATGCTCTTTTAGGACACCGTCTTCCAACACCAAGGAATTCCATTGAGCCCAATAGCTCTTTAATGTTGGCCTTTACTGCTGACTTCAGCCCATGAGGGTCGGTTGTTGGCTTCTTTCCAGTCTAGTAAGGGCTTGATGTCACAGTCAGCTTGCTGGTCTTCCCGAATCGCCGCTGAACTCCATCTGTCTTCAGGTTGGGCTGCTACCACCTTACAAGGAACTGATGAGATGTCCTCTTTCTTTTCAAGACTACTACAGTGTTTGCAGTTGACAGGACAGGGTCTCCTAGAAAGGGCATCTGCATTTCCATGTTTCCTGCCGGCTCGATGTTCAACAATAAAGTGATATTCTTGCAGTCGTTCCAGCCATCTGGCCATCTGTCCTTCAGGGTTTTTAAACTGCAGCAGCCATTTAAGGAAGCGTGATCCGTTCTTAGGAGGAATTCTTGGCCATACAAGTATTTGTGAAAGTGTTCTAGACTCTTGACGATGGCAAGCAATTCTTTCCGAGTCACACAGTAGTTCTTTTCGGCTTTTGATAGGACTTTGCTGAAGTAGCCCACTACTCGCTCTTGGCCATCTTGTACTTGGGAAAGAACTCCGCCAACTCCAATGTTGCTTGCGTCCGTGTCCACTATAAATGGTTGTCCAGGTATTGGGTATGTCAAAATCGGGGTAGTGCAGAGAGCCTCTTTCAGCGTCTCAAAGGCTTGCTGGCATCTCGGAGTCCATTCAAACGGGATGTTGTCTTCTGTCAGTTTATGAAGGGGCTTAGCAATGTCCGAGAATCCTTGGACGAATCGTCGATAGTATGTGCATAGGCCGAGAAAACTTCGAACTTGATGTTTGTCTTTAGGAACCGGCCAGTTCTTTATGCACTCTGTCTTCTCCGGGTCTGTTTTCACACCGTTTGGAGTAATAATGTGGCCTAGGTATCTAACCTCCTTTTGGAACAGACTGCACTTCTTCGGGTTCAACTTCAGGTTCGCTGCTTTCAACTTCTTAAACACTTCGGACACGTTCTTCAGGTGCTCCTGGAAAGAGCGTCCCAGCACCACTACGTCGTCCAAGTAAATCAAGCAGGTCTCCCAATGCAGGCCATGAAGTACAGTTTCCATCAGTCGTTCAAAAGTGGCAGGGGCATTACATAGACCAAATGGCATTACATTGAACTGCCACAATCCATTTCCGGTAGTGAATGCTGTCTTTTCCTTGTCTTCTGGGCTGACTTCGACTTGCCAATATCCACTCTTTAAATCCAAAGTGGAAAACCATTGCGAACCAGCCAAGGTGTCCAGAGTATCGTCAATTCTTGGTAGTGGGTAACTGTCTTTCTTGGTGACGTCATTTAATTTTCTGTAGTCCACACAAAATCGGGTGGAGCCGTCTTTCTTCTTGACCAGAACTACAGGAGAAGCCCAAGGACTCTGAGATGGCTCTATGGTGCCTTGATCTTGCATCTCGATTAACATCTTGTTAACTTCCTCTCGTTTGGCTAGTGGAAGTCCTCGTGGTGGCTGCTTTATAGGAGATGATGAACCAGTATCGATTCGATGCTTCACTACCTTTGTTCTCCCAAAGTCGCCTGGTTTAAGTGCAAACACATCTTCATTTTCACTTAGCAGCTCTTCCAGTTGTTCCACCTCCATCTCTGTTAATCTTTCCTGGGCCCTATCCACGATGTCCCTTAGACATTCCGGTAGACTGGTCTTGTTTGGTTTCTTCTCCATTTCGTTGTTTTCTTTGAGTGTTCTGACCATGGCAACAGGTTCACAGACTCCTACTTCAGTTCCCTTTGTAATTTTCTGTGGAAAGGTTTTCAGGTTAACTACCCGTACTATTGTCGTTTTCTCTGGTTTAATCAGGGTGCGGCCGGTGACTATAGATTTATTGAACAGATCCGGATTACTGGGTTCCACCACTCCAACACTACAAGACATTTCCCCATCCATTACAGTGGCAACCAATGTTTCGGTCTGACCAGGTAGTACCACATCTTCTTTAACAACGAGTCTTCGTACAGCGTTATTCTCAGTGGTGGTCGTTAGCACTACTTCCTCACCCATTATCCGTAGCGTACCAGCATTCAAATCTAAGTTCACCCCTTTGCTCGTAGTAAGTCTAGTCCGAGTATGACATTGTCCGATATATCTGCTACCAGGGCTCTGTGTTTGAATTTGACGTCTCCTAATTCTATGTCAAGCTCGCATTCCCCCTTGACTGGCAGTTGTTGTCCATTGGCTGTTGTAAGGACATAACGCTTGGCAGGGCTCTTAATACGCCAATCACCAATAATATCCGGTCGTACAATAGTTCTTGCCGCTCCAGTGTCGATTACCATAGGGAACATACGACCAAAAATAATGCCTTCTATTAGCAAGGAGTCAGAGTCCTGGAGACGTGATAACGTAACTTCTTCTTGTGGGGCATGGTACGAGGACGCAGCCGGCCTTTGCCCCGTCAAGCCGGCTGATCCTAGTTTTCCTGTGCAGGTGCCGCTTGGGAGTCGCGCTTTTGCTGATCCGCGACTGGGGCCCTACACTGTCTCTTTAGATGTCCTGTCTGTCCACAGTTCCAGCATTTAAG
Organism: Monochamus saltuarius; assembly: GCA_025584915.1. Lineage (NCBI taxonomy): Eukaryota > Metazoa > Arthropoda > Insecta > Coleoptera > Cerambycidae > Monochamus > Monochamus saltuarius. The sequence goes on along the minus strand of CM046721.1, from coordinate 42,470,969 downwards.
AAGGCGATCCCTTCGACTATCAGATTGTTCTTTCTTTGGCCCAGTAGATGAACTGAATTTATCAATAATCTCCTTTAATGTCTTTATTAGGTCTCCATTTGCCATACTATCGCTGTTATCACTGATGGCCCGAACTTTAACATGTCTACCGGATGCCATCTTTGCTGCCTCGAATTCCAGTGCATGCGAAAGAGCGTCGTTCAATGTTTTGGGTCTGGCGAGTCGTAGTACCTGCTGGGTTTCACAATCTCTTAGGCCGTCGATAAACACTTGGATGGAGAGCTGGTCTACAAATTCGGACGGGGCTGTTGGATATGCCAAGCAAACCAGTCGAGCAACGTCTGTCTCAAAATGTTGTAAATTCTCTCCACTCTGCTGGTGACGATTTTTCAATTGTGCCTGGTACACTTGCTGCAGGTGCTTATCCCCATATCTCATTTCCATATGCTGTTTCAGAAGGTCATAGTTACTCTGCTGCCCAGCAGGAACTCCTTGTAAGACGTCAAGAGCTTCCCCTCGTAAAGCAACTATCAGAGCTGTAGCCTTCTCATAGTCAGACCATTCGTTTGCCGCAGCTGCTGCTTCAAACTGACGCAGATAGACATTCCAGGAGACCTTGCCGTCAAATTCAGGAGGCTTCGTTTTCTGAGTTCGGATAACAGGTCCTTCTGATTTGATCACGCCCTCCTTTGTTACCTTGTCTAATTTATGTCTAAGCTCTTCGCAGGTTTCTTTGACCAAGTTTATTTCTTCGTCTATTACCCTTTTTTGTGCTAACAATTTCTCTTCTACTTGTGTTTCATCTCTATGTGACTGCTCCTCTAGTCTTTCTTCTAGTTGTGTCACTTTATATGACTGCTCCTCTAGTTTTTCTTCTAGTGTATTCTCCAATTTCTCTAACTTTGTCTGCATTTCCTTCGTCTGGCTTTCCATTTCCTGTTGTATTGTCTGTATCTGTTCTTTCATTATATACCCTTGTTCTTCTAGTTTATTTTCTAATTTCTCCTGCATTTCTTTCGTCTGGTTTCTCATTTCCTGTTGTATTGTCTGTATCTGATCTTTCATTGTATGCCCTTGTTCTTCTAATTTTTCTTGTGTCGTCTTCGCCTGGTCTTCCATTTTATGTCCCTGTTCTTCTAATTTTTCTTGCATCGTCTTTGTCTGGTCTTTCATTTCCTGTTGCATTGTCTGCATCATTTCTAACAGTTTCGCCAGTTGTGCATCCATATTGACTTGGCTTCTAGTTACAGGCATTCACTCTATTTGGAAAGTTCTAGAATGTCCACGAATGTATTTCTAGATATCACCGTTGCCTTCCTTACAATGAAACTGGTGCAGTGATATGCCACACTTGGGTCTTTGTCTCACTTTGGTATAAAGTTCTAGAATGTTCGAGATTGTCCTTCGCGAATACCACTGTTCACTTCCTTTCGTCAAGACGAGTGCGGTGATATGTCACACTTGGGTCTTTGTCGCACTCCCGTACAAAGTTCTAGAATGTTCGAGATTGTCCTTCGCAAATAACACCGTTCACTTCCTTAAGTCAAGACGAGTGCGGTGATATGTCACACTTGGGTATTTGTCTCACTCCCGTACAAAGTTCTAGAATGTTCGAGATTGTCCTTCGCGAATACCACCGTTCAATTCCTTGAGTCACGACGAGTGCGGTGATATGTCACACTTGGGTATTTGTCTCACTCCTGCACAAAGTTCTAGAATATTCGAGATTGACCTTCGAGAGTACCACCGTTCACTTCCTTGAGTCACGACGAGTGCGGTGATATGTCACACTTGGGTCTTTGTCTCACTCCCGTATAAAGTTCTAGAATGTTCGAGAATGTCCTTCGCAAATACCACCGTTCACTTCCTTGAGTCACGACGAGTGCGGTGATATGCCACACTTGGGTCTTTGTCTCACTCCCGTACAAAGTTCTAGAATATTCGAGAATGTCCTTCGCAAATACCACCGTTCACTTCCTTGAGTCACGACGAGTGCGGTGATATGCCACACTTGGGTCTTTGTCTCACTCCCGTACAAAGTTCTAGAATGTTCGAGAATGTCCTTCGCAAATACCACCGTTCACTTCCTTGAGTCACGACGAGTGCGGTGATATGCCACACTTGGGTCTTTGTCTCACTCCCGTACAAAGTTCTAGAATGTTCGAGAATGTCCTTCGCAAATACAACCGTTCACTTCCTTGAGTCACGACGAGTGCGGTGATATATCACACTTGGGTCTTTATTCCACCCACGCACAGGGTTCCAGAAAGTTCTTCCAACTTCCACTTAAACCCACTCACGCACAGGGTTCCAGAAAGTTCTTCAAACTTCCACTCAAATCCCACTTTGTGGACAGAGTTCCAGAAAGCTCTTTAAAACTTCCACTTCCGACACCAAATTGTCACGGATTTCCCAATCCGTCTTTTTCTTACTTCCAGAAAAACACTCCGTTAATTAATTACTTCTTTATTAACTACTGAACACTACTACTAATTACAGGTCAACTTAAACACTTATTTAATTAATATCGCTATCTAAATCGCTTTGATCTCTCTAAATAAACACTTCACTTCAGACTGTAACACAAGACTAATACAAGACTTATACAAGACTAACTAACTCGGCCGTTTATTCTTCTTTTATAGACCCAACGAATATTCCAGTATCTCTAGATCCCTTTTCTCGTACGACTGGAACGCTTCTCGTCGATTCCCGATTATTCCAGGCCGATCTCGATCACGGCATGTTGTTTGTTTACCAGAATGGCGTAGGGGCGATTGGGGCAATCTTAGGCAATTCGCGGTGCCACAGTCGTCGGTTTGGGAGTGAGTGGGGCAAATTCCGTGACAATATTGATGATAAAGTTAGTTTTTTAAATAATAGCTTAACTTACCTTCTTAATAAATATTTTCCTTTAAAATCAGTACAAATTCGTCGTAAATATTCTCCGTGGCTTAGTGAAAACACAAAAAAGTTAATGATATATAGAGACAAGGCACTAAAAAAATATAAACAGAACAAAACTAACGCAAATTGGGAGTATTATAAAGACTTAAGAAATAGTACAAATAAAACTATAAGAACTGAGAAAAGGGCTTATTATGAACATAGATTCAGGACATTGAATAAAAAAGATATATATAAGGAATTGCATAATTTAAATGTTATACATAAGAAAAAACGCAAGCATATCCCTCTTGAATTACAGAATGCTCAAGAAATTAATAATTACTTTATAAATTCTATTCCTAAAATGGACAATAACTCTAAAAATGATGTCATAAATTATTATATTACTCATACGAAAAATAATTTGCCAAATAATTTTGCTTTTAAACCAGTCAATGATGATCAAATTCGAACCATAATTGATAATATAAGTACCAAAGCAAGAGGAATTGATGAGTTTAATATTACTTTTATTAGAATGTGTTGTCCATATATAATTCCTTTGGTGACGCACCTGGTTAATTTTTGTCTTGAGCACAGTGTTATGCCTAAATGCTGGAAACAAGGTTTAATAATGCCTCTACCTAAAATTAATAATCCTACTGCTTTTTCTGATTTAAGGCCTATTTGTATTTTACCTGTATTCTCTAAAGTCTTTGAAAAACGATTGAAATTCAATTACGAGTGCATATTACTCAAAATAATATTCTACCTTGTTTTCAATCTGGTTTTAGACCACACCATAGTTGCGTCTCAGCGCTTTTAAATATTACTGATGACATATTGGCGGCAACTGATAAAAAAATGGCAACAGCTCTTGTTTTGTTGGATTTCAATAAGGCTTTTGACACTATAGATCACGATATTCTTGTTGCTATAATGCATTTTATAGGTCTTACTGAACACTCCATTCTATTATTAAAAAATTATTTATTTGCTAGAGAACAAAAAGTGGTTGTTAATGGAAAATTCTCAGATTTTACTGTAGTATCATCAGGTGTTCCCCAAGGATCTATATTGGGGCCAATGATGTATACTATTTACACTAGCAACTTTATAGATTGCATCAAATATTGTAACTATCACTTTTATGCCGATGATACGCAACTATATATATCGTTTCTGGCTAGCCAATTCAATGAAACCAAGCTAAAACTTAACGAAGATGTAAAAAATCTAATTTCTGCTGCTAAATCACATTCACTGTATATCAATGCAAAAAAGTCGTCTCTTGTAGTATTTGGTCCAAATCCTCTTTTAGATTTAGTGAAAAATAGTTTAACTGTTATAGTTGATGATGAGACCATTCATCCAGTCAATGAAGCAAAAAATTTGGGACTAATTATTGACTATTCATTCCGATTTAAAAGTCAGGTGAACCAAATGATTATAAAAGCATTTTATAATTTAAAATTAATATTTAATAGTCGCCATTTGCTGTCTCGCAACATAAAAAAATTGCTTTGTCAAAGTCTCGTCCTCTCTCAATTCGCGTATTGTGATATATTATATGGGTTCTGTATAGATGAGTTTGATATGAAACGAATTCAAAAAATACAGAACTCTTGTATTCGTTTAATTTGCGGAATAAGAAAATATGGGCATATCTCTCACAAATTTGCGGAGCTAAAATGGTTCAATATGAAGAAAACGCGGCTTTACCACTCTTTATGTTTCTTCCATAAACTCATATCATTAAAGTGTCCAAAATATCTTTACAACAAAATTAGTTATCTTACAGACATCCATAACATAAATATTCGTCATAAAAATACTCTATCTATTCCATCTCACCGAACATCTCTCTTTCAAAGATCCTTCTCTTACACTTTGGTTAAGTACTATAATAAATTAGATGCAAACTTTAAAAATATGTCGCTCTTCAGTTTTTGTCAAAAATTAAAGTTGTTTCTATTGGAAAATGATCTATAGTAATCTGGTTTTTGTTTAGGTCCTATTATTTATGTAAAGTATGTGTGTAGATTCAGTGTAATGGGTTATGCGGTAGAACAACTGTTTATGTGAGTAAACAGCTGAGCATTGCCATTCCAAATTTATATAAAAAAATGTTGTAAAATTGTTATATAGTTTTTTTTTTGGAGTAAAATAAATGTGATTATTATTATTATTATTATTTTTATTATTATTATTATTTACGATAATATTTTGTGTACTCGGAAAATGTCTTTGGTATTACGCTGCCACTCGATAATATACACTTGTCATACTTACATAAATCAGCACCTTATCCATCATCTACGCATTTGAATACACCAAGTTTGTCAATACACTAAAAAATACGCGAGCAATTAAATTTGCGAAAAGCAAGTACTGAGAAATTATTTCAAACTAATCAGAGTACCGTAGCCGTATGCAATAGTTTCTGACATCTGCAAACGTCATCTGTAGGCCACTAAAGCAAGGTGCACTTCACGCCGATAAATTTTTAAACTTATGTTGTGTTGAGGATTTAAATTCTGTTAATGTTAATAATAGCAACAATATTAACAGTAATCGACGATGTTTGCCTAAAATAATTTGTAATATTTTAAACTATAGCATCCCAAGATGTTCCCACTGTTCTGTAAAAATGTTTCTTACACCCTTAGATATAACTAAGCTTCGCATGTCTTTTGAAGTTTGAAGAGTATGCAGCTAGCAATGCAGAATTCTAGGTTATGTTATTTTAGAACATTTAGTGACTAATTTTAAACGTTTTATAGTAATTAAATTAAGTATTTTATGTCGGATATGTTAGATAATTATGTCGAATCTGCAAGGAGTGAAAATGTAGTTTTGGCAGCGTGCAACGAAAGAACAAAGAACGAATACAAAATACTGCAGTTAATCGGATTAACTGTTATGTATTAGGTACTTAGGCATTATTATTAATAATAAAAATATTTATTTTTGTCGTTTTTCAGGTGTAATTCAATGCTGGCCGGAGCATTAGCCTGCAGAACGGTTATTTCCTGGAATTCCGCTTTTGAGTTCTAGAATTATTACCATCTGTTAAAATCTGATAATTATTTCATTAATAAAACACCAAGCGATAATAAGTTGATAGTTGAACTGGGTGACTATTTAGAATTGTTCTAATACCATTCAAATACAGAACCAAAACAAGTCTATGTCAAAGAAAGTTTTAGTATACATATAGGTGCAACTTTCAAACGACTAATAGATAAAAAAGTTATAAGATTACAATTATCAATTCTTCTGTATATAACTAGGGCCTTCGTTATTTAAGGTAAAAAATGTCAAATTCTCATACCATATACATACTTGTATAAGTAATACCAGTAATGTGTAAATTACATAAAATATTTATACATGATTTCTCTCAATTGTAATTTACAATATAGAAGTACTTCAATAAAAAAAGTATGCATTTTTAGAATATGGGACCAAAGAGAGGTATATTTGAGTATCAGGCATACAATGGAGTACCAGTAGGGACTGGAGTAGCAATTAAATTTCATAAAAAGTGCCTATTAAAATTTTAATTGAATTTAAAACACGTTCAGTCAGAAATTCTTAAAGTAATATTTCTTTCCTCATTTGAAATTCATGACAACGAACAACTTAACTACTAAATTAAGAAATTAACGTATTCCCACTTGCATGGTTTATTGTGGTTTTATTTATTCAAGCTTAGTTCTGCAGGGAATCATGCATTGTATATTACCATCATTTCGTGAAATGTCAGATAGTTAGTTGTTTTGCGGCATTTTCCGATTTACCTTTAAATAATTTTCCGTATTACATATTAAGTTATTTTACCTTTTAACTTTCGGCATAAAGATGTAAGTACCTTTTTATTTCAATGGCAGGAATAACCAATTAAACAAAAAAAGTAATAAGAAATGCCACAAATAATTACATACAATATGTAGGTACCTATTTGTTAATTATTCACTAATTAATTTATTAAAAGAAGTGGATATTTGATCAAATATATATATAGAACTTGTTCGGGTTCCTGATTTGGAACGCTTCGTAGTAGTTTCATTTATGAGCATAAATAAGCGAGGATCTGTAGTTGGGTAACTATTCGGTAATCGAAACCCGAACAAACTTAGAATTTATTTAATTTAAAAAATCAGTATGCCATAGGTGATATGACTTTGGGAAACAGTAGTATGAGAATCAACCGCGTCATGACTACGTTCATTGTTGTTTTTTTTAATTAAATGCAATTTTAATAGATGATTATTAATAGAGGAATATTTTTCTGCCGCGTTGCCTATCAAAATCTGGCCGCAAATATTTTTTCCTCCACTTGTCCGACAAACGTCGGGTGAAACCTCAAAATTAATGAACAACATTGCATTCGGGGACATTTTTTGGGCCATTCACATGACGAGGGGTCCTTTTGTGACCATATTATAGCTTCAATGTTAATGAACAGTTTAAAAGTGTTTGAAGAACTGCATATGAAAATACTCAAATAAGCACAATTTTGTCAGAAGTCTCAGGGGCTCACTGTGCAGCGTCGGCTTAGTAAAGGTCGGTGATTCGATTATCCAAGGAGTCAACTTTTTAAATTTTTTAATCTTTGGTTAAAAATTGTATATTTATCAAACACATATCAAACTACAATTAAAAGTTTATATTTTGATATTTACTAAAATATTTTAATAAAATGTTTTAATTAAAAAGCAGATGGACCTAGTAATCATACCGCTTATTCGTCACAAATATGTCTAGACAAAAGCAAGACAATAACAATTATTGATAAGCCCTAATCATTGATGCCTCTAAAACTTCCTATCCAACCAACTAATCCCTTTAAAAATAAGATGCCTTTATAAAAGAAACTTTTATGTTTCGACTACTGCGCAATCAATTAAATAAACAATGTATGCTGCAAATAAAGTTGTGTAAATGATATTTTCCAGGTATAATTCAGGATGTCTAAAATGTACGTATTAATAATTTACCACACTTTGGTTATTTTGTACGTTTTATATATGCCAAAATTACCATAACATAATAAAATACAATAAATATATGTCATATTTACCAATAATGTATCAGAAGTGGGTTTTTATTTTTTGGCCATAACTTCCTGACCGGAAGTTAAGTCGTTCTCTTTAAATATATACGATATTTGTTATATCGTAGGTAGTTGGTAGTTTTTAATATAATCGAACATAGAAGCATTAAGGAAAATAGAGAAACAAGGTTTTGTTACAATCATTCAGATTTCATTCTACACATTTGTTGTGTTTTTGTTTGTAACAAATTTGTCTGTATTTAACATAAATTTATGTTGGTAATTTGTGACCAGCATAAAGTCATGTAAAATTACATACTAATTTTTAAAATAAAAGGTACACTGTAATATTGCACAAATGAACATGGTAAACATTCATATTATATTATGTGATAAATTTACAACTATTATGCTAAATTTTATCGTGATATTCCGACACTATAATTTGTATTGATTTATCCATTGTAATTTTTTGATTGGAATTGTAAAATATATGTAATTTTATTTAGTAATTTGAATTTTCTTATAGTTATTAGCTACTTACCTTTATAACGAGGTACAATTGAAAAATATGCATAGAGAAAACTTTTGCAATAACTAACATTATTGTGTAGTGTAAATAATGAATAATATGCACGTATTAAAAAAATAATTTCATTTTGTTTAACCTGAACAGAAGTCAATTTAAAAATGTGTTGATATTATTTGAGAAGCCATATAGAGAGTGTATCGACAGGTGAAGTTGAAAAGAGAGAAAACTTTTTACTTTAATGGCATGGAGGAAAGTTGTTCGAATTGAAAAACTGCTTGATAAATGTACGAAAATATAGGTTTAAGTGAGTCAACATAATACGCTGTCACTAACAAATTATTAGAAATACAGTAGATTTTATTATTAGAATTCAATATTAAGGGATACATACATAGCTACATTTGTATTTCTAAATACATAAGAAAGTCGTCTTGTCCGAAGCAGAAATAGCTTCTGTGTAGGAAGATTATTTATCATCCATCCTTATGATGATGATGATGATGATGATGATGATGATGATGATGATGATGATGATGATGATGATGATGATCATGCGGGGCACTCATGAGGTGGCAACGGTGAAAAACGCTCTCCGCGGCAGGTATCGGCACCGCCTCCGACAGATCTGGTCTTCGGAGCTGTCAGGTAAGAACAAGGTGAGTGCCACAAATATGCTTGCCGTTCCAATCCTTCTCTACTCCTTTGGAGTAGTGAAATGGACACAAGAAGAGCTGAGGCAACTCGATGTAGGGACCCGTAAAATGATGCATCTCCATCGGAGTTTGCATCCAAGATCGTCCGTTCCGCGGCTATACTTTCCAAGAAATCGGGGAGGCCGTGGACCCTTGAGTTTGGAGTGTCTCCAGGGCAGAGTGGCTTTGGAGGAGGCCTGCAAAGTCATCAAGAGCTCGGATCCCCTTCTCTGCATGGTCCAAGACCATGAAGAGCAGCCGATGAACTTGGTCTCGTGTTCGATACTGAGCGGGAAAATCCAGACTCTGTCACCGAGTCGGATCCTGCTCAGTTAAAAGCCCTAATTAAAGCTGCAGAAACGCATCATCTTCTGCAGCTACATAATAAGCCAATGCATGGTCTCTTCTACCGACATCTAGAGGGCTTGGCTTATCTGAAAGGCTGACCTTTGCTTTTTTGAGGTCAGCAGGGCTGAACTCTGAGACCGAGGGATTCATAATGGCTTGCCAAGATGGTGTAATTAACACACTCGTCTATCGTAGTCGTGTCTTGGGTATCGAGGTTCCTGATACCAGCTGCAGGGCCTGCCGCCAAGCGCCGGAGACGCTTATGCATCTCCTGTCTGCCTGTCCGGTATATGCGGCCACAACGTATATCCAAAGACACGATTCAGCCTTACGGGTGTTGTATTATCATTTACGACACTCGTATGAGATAGACGAGACGCCAGTGCTGCCTTATGCTCCGGGGGATATAGAATCCGTAGTGGGGGAGAAGTGCCGAATTTATTGTAACTATTCATTCCACACCCTCAGGAAAATCCAAGCCAATAAGCCTGATGTAGTCCTCCTCGACCACCAGCTTAGGACGATGTTTGTGATTGAGTTCTCGGCTCCCGCAGAGAACAACATCGTCCTAAAAGAGGAGGAAAAACGGAGGAAGTATCGAGATCTTCTCTCCGAGCTCCGCAGGCTGTATCCAGACCACTCTGTTAAGATTGTGGTGCTAATTATAGGCGTCCTGGGTGGAATGAGACATACGTTGCTTTCTGACTTAAAGATTATACCGGCTTGTCGAAATTCGGCAGAGATCTTAGCCGGCAGAATGCAGATGGCAATCGTCCTTGGTTCGCTACGTCTGCTCAGAACACACGATTTACGGGCGCAATGATTACTGACTCCACGGAGTGGAGAGTGGTCATTGCTTGACTCTCCAGAACATCTCCGAATGTGTCCGAGCTTCGAAAGGTGTTTACTGAAAAAATAATAATAATAATAATAATAATAATAATAAAAATAATAATGCTTTATTGCCCAACAGTACAAGACCAATAATAGGACAATTACATATATAACAATAGGTAAAATATTATTAGAAATATAATTACTAATAAATGAAAAAAATAAAATAAAAAACAACTAAAGGGAATAACTTTAAAGTATTACTACTTATCAGAAATCTTCATTTACAGTACGTGAAATGGCTAACAAAATAGATTTTAAGCTGGTATGATTTATATCACAGAGATGCGACACTGTATTAAATAAGTTGCACATATTGTATAGCGGTGACTTAAATAAAAGATTAGTTCTTGTTCGCAAGCAATAAAAAGTATCAGTACCTCTAGAATTATGCCTAGGAATTAGAAAATCAATTTGACTCAAAAGCTCAGGACAATCAATTTGACCATGCAATAACTTATAAAGGAAAGTGACTGAATTTAATTTTCTTCTCAAATCTAAACTCTGAAACCCAAATCTACCAGTCAGTTGCCTATAAGGAGTGCCTCTTACAGGATAAACATGATCTATTTTAAGACGTAAATAATTGAGAAATTCTTTTTGTGGTTTTTCAAGTTACATTCTATGACATAAATAGAATGGGTTCCAAACAGTAGAGCAGTATTCTAGTTTAGTTCTGACATATGAAAAATATAAAATAACAAGAGATTCGATATTAGTAAACGATTTACAGTTGCGAAGTATGAAACCATAAGCCTTCATTGCTTCATCCACCTTGAACACGATATCACATGAAAAAGATAATTCCTGATCGAAAATTACTCCCAGGTCTTTGATTTTAGTCAAACGATTAATTTCGATGTTATTAATTATTATGTAACTATAATGACAAGGAGATTTCTTCCTTGTAAAGCTAATAACATTGCATTTTGTAGCATTTAGATGTAAATCATTTAAATTACACCAGGCTTCAATTTTGGCTATTTCTCCTTGAAGACTAACACATTCATTTAAGGAGGAAATGATTGAAAAATTTTTTAAATCATCAGCATACATAAGTTTTCGGCAGTCCAGAGTGGCAGTAAGGTCATTAACAAATAAAAGGAATAACAGTGGACCCAAATTCGAACCTTGAGGTACTCCCGACTTCGCCAAATATTTGACGTAAGGCCGAAAGGAAGGGTTACAAAATAAAATAGCCCCCTCCCTGGTACTGAAAATTTCATTTTCTCTTTGCTACTTTCGTCTAACGGTACCTGCCAAAAAGCGCATTTGAGATCTATCGATAAAATATACTTAGCATTTCTCAACATATTTAGTAGATCAATCGACTTATCTGGTAAGGAAGTTTGATCATAATTATATGAGCAATTTCGTCGAAGAATTATAAATTTCACTACTTGTAGTTTGCACTTTTCAAACTCACTTTAAAGACAAAAAAACCCTTATCTCTGTTAGCACACAATCCCAACACGCTCTTACTATCATTGTATATTTCTATCTAGATCGCCTAGGGTGGGAATTATTGGGCGGGAATTTATAATTCTTCAACGAAATTGCTCATATAATTATGATCAGTTCCTTACCAGGTAAGTCGATTGATCTACTAATTATATTTCGCAATTTCGTCTCGAATTTTAAATTTAACTACTTGTAGATGTTGAAAGAATTATAGGCGATCTAGTGTGCAGACATAAACTTTATTTTCTGCATCTTACAATATATTCTTTTGATAATTAATACATTTTTATACTGCTTTATATATGTATATACACACATATACATACCGTTTTGTTATTGTTGGTCAATAAATACAATGGTTTGACGCTTCGTACATGTTCCGAAATTCGTGTTTTTAGGTACCTTCCTGTTTGACCTATATAAACTTTGTTACAATCACGACAAGATATTTTGTATATAACATTGCTCAACAGTTCTTTAGGGCTATCATCTTTTTGTTTTGTTGAAAGTTGTTTTAAAGTATTCTCACTACTAAAAGCTATATCTAATTTATCATTTTTTTAAATGTTTCTGAACAGGTAAGAATTTCGGAACATGTACGAGGCGTCAAACCAATGTCTTTATTGACCAACAATAACAAAACGGCCCTTGCAGAACATACACAAACACATTTACATACATTTAACTTTGAAGAAGCTACAATTATTGGGAAACAAAAAATTTATAAAAAAAGAATTTTTCATGAAATTATTAATATTAAGAAACATAAAGATTCTGTTAACAAAAAACAAGATATTTAAAATTTAAACACGGCATATTTCAATTTGATAGACTTAATCGATATAATTAAACAGTAAGCAGTAATTACACTACCCAGTATATATAAAACATAGCAATGTTTTGTGTTTTCTTCTTCCATTTTTACTTAAAGTGGAAAAAAATTACAACGCCTCTGTCACCGTATCTAGTCGATACATTATTTGAATAAAAGCTTTCGATTCTTATAGATTATTTCCCATTGATGTTAATTACAATTCTATATATGGGTATATATTGTCAATACTTTTCACTTGTAATAGACACTTTTAATAAACAATTATTTTTTATACTAAATTGGACGAAGAAAAACTTAACTATAGGTAATTTATAAAATTGTTAATTGTAATTTGTTTTCAGCTTAATTTATGTTTGTCTACATTGTCCCCTTTCTTTTAAAATGAATAGAATAAAAATAAATATTACTAGATACTTAGCTTGCTCTAATATTAAGTTAAAAATTGTAATTTTAATTTGTAAATTTCAATGTGTTTTGTTTTAATTTATTGTAATTTTATATTAGTTATGTAACACATTTATATTTCTAGAGTCCTGAAGATGGCTCAAACATAAGCCGAAACGTTGGCAATTTGTAAAAAATTGGTTTTTCTACTAAAATTGGCCTATTACCAGACTAAAAAAACATCAGTAATTTATGAAAGGTCACTAGATACAACATAAGAAAATAAATGATATTTTCGTATTTCTAAAATTAAATCCGTTTGATATCATATGTATATCAGAACATTGGCTAGATTACGATAAATTATTATCAATCAATTTAGGACACTCCAATTTGTTGTCTTCCTTTTGCAGAAATAGAAGTACTGAACATGGGGGAGTTGCTATATTTGGCTTTTGCAATTTACAACTTAAGAGTTTATATCTTAGTCGGTATTGTACTCCTGTTTATGCGGAGTTCTGTGGCGTTCAGATTATCAATCAGAATTGTGTCGTAGTATCGGTGTACCGATCTTCATCATCGGGAAATATCAATATTTTTAAGCAAAGCTTAATTAATTTGTTGAACTTTTTATATAATGATTTCAAGAGTATTATAATTGCTGGGGATATAAACTTGAATCTTGGAAGTTGTGTATCTGCTATCAATGATATTTCTAATATATTTTCCATGTTTGATTTACGACACTGTATTGATGAACCCACCAGAGTTACCGCATATAGTAGTTCTTGTCTTGACAATATTGTAACAAATTTACCTACGGATACTATCTCGACAGGTGTATGTGATCTTCATATATCTGACCATAAAGCTGTCTATATTTTCTTACTTAAATTTCAATCATCCACTCACTGTGTTAATGATTGGAAAATGAGCAGAAACGTTACTGAGAAAAAAATTATTAAATTTCAAAGCTGAAAAATAATAATATAATATTTATTCGATCAAACAAATAGCAACAAAGATATAACATTTTTTACAACAGAGACATAAAAATTAGTCAGGGAAATACTAGGAAACACATTCTTATATATTACATTGCATGGTTTATAACGTATTTGTGAGTATTATCCAAAGCACAGCACTGATTTTGTAAATATTGTAATATAGCCAAATAGACCCTCTAATTTAGTTCACTAAATAAACAATACCATATGACAACAAACATTTGCCACTTAAATCACACAGATGATTTGACTGTGGCAACTAGGAAAAAAACAAATCAAAAATTATTATGTTAATTTCCCAAGTAGGAGAGAAATAGTCATGCCTAAAAACAAGAGTCTACGCTATACCTCATCAAAAATTTTATTAATTAATTCATAGTTTTATTTCACCCATACTTTAGCAAATTTAATATATACAGCATATGATCCATAACTAAACGTTTTCAACTGCAATGGTAAATTATTAAATATCTTTCCTGACAAATATAAGAAATTTCTTTGCCCTAATCTTTTTTTCATAAACGGAAGTTGCTAATTTAGGATATCCATATATCTAGTACAGTGATTGTGATATATTACAAGACTGGGTTTTGTTTTAAATAAATATTTTAATAATTGTATGACATACAGCTCTCTAAACGTATTTATTTGACTTTCTTTGTAAAGTCTGTAAGTTGGATAATATTTTGACTTTTTGAAAATTATTCTTATAATTAAATTTTGCAAAACAGATGTATGCTTTATTATGGAATCATATGCAGCACCCCAAGCTATAGATCCATACGTAAGTAACGATTGAACTAGAACAAAGTATGCCCTTCAAAGCAGAGAGAAATCCAAAACATTTTTTAATACATTAAAAGTATATATTAACTTTCTCAATCTATTACAAACAGCAAACACTTGCTCTTCCCACCTTAAGTTACAATCAATAATTATGCCCAAATATTTCACAGAAATTGAATTTTCTATTTCAACAGAACATTGACAGTCATCCCTCATTTTACAGCTTGGTTCATGCATCAACAGTTCTTTAAAAAAAGGTTGTTCAGCAGAATTTGAAGAAAAAGTTAAAAACTTAGTTTTTCCATAATTTAATTTTAATGAGTTACTGTCCAACCATGTTTTAATTTTTTGTAAGCAAACTTCAGACTTTTGCTTAACTTCCAACCAACTTTCACCTTCTATATATACTGCCGTGTCATCAGCGTAGGACACAATCTCGCATGTTTTATCTATTTCAAATATGTCGTTGACAGTGGCGTAGCTAGGCGTGGGCGAAGCGGCCCCTCGCCTACGGCCTCGCACTTAAAGGGGCCTCGCGCGAGGCCCCCTTGGGGATGATTTAAAACCAAACGCCATGAACTCTTAAATAGTACGAATAGCACCCTAAAAGACTTTACTAATAATAAGCTTTACCGAGGCTTTACCACACACGTACTATAATTAATTTGCACACCTTGCTGGGTGTATCGACATATTTTTTAGTACTGAAGAGGTTACAAATAATAATTTTTAGCATTTAAACACCTCATAATTATGACATTTTCAGAACATCCAGACTTCACTACTTTAACTAGTTTCATCATAAATGAATAATTTTGTAAACAAACGTTCTGATTTTCACCATTCTTTTCTTGAAAATATACAGGGTGACATTGAAAAAACTACAATGCATACGCGAGGACCAAAATATAATAAATAAAGTTATATACACTAATGTCCGATCGCCTTTTGTTTTCAAGATACAGCATTTAAATTTTTTTTGTAAAATTAACTTTTTTTTAATTTCTCCCAATTGTATAAAAATATTTAAACCAAAATTGATGTACACTGTGACCTTGCATGTAGCTATTATGTGTCACAATATTCAATTCATTCAGCATCCAATGGCCGAAGAAAAGGGCCTCGCTGATGCGACTTCGCCCACGTCTAGAATAGTCCACGCTACGCCACTGGTCGTTGAAATATAGAATGAAAAAAATTTGACCTAAAACAGTCCCTTGTAGAACTCCACATTTAATTGTCATAGCATCACTTAACGATGAGCCTATCTTCACACGTTGTATTCTCGCACTAAAATAGCTTTCTATAAGATTTAATATTTTACCCCGAAAACCATAATATGGAAGTTTTTACATTAACTTTGCATGCGAAACTGTGTCGAACGCCTTAGCAAGGTCAAGAAAAATCGTCAATGAAGGCTTGCTTTTTTCAACACTATTATACAACTTTTTAATTAAACATACCATACCATACCATTGCATCTTCAGTGCCCATATTTTCACGAAAACCAAATTGTTGTTTATAAAGTAAATTATATTTGTCCCAAAACTTTACAATAATTTCTTTTATTGCATATTCGAATAATTTGGCAATACTTGATATAAGTGAGATTGGACGATAATTATTACACACTTCAGGGTCACCCCCCTTATGAACAGGTATAACAAGAGCCTCTTTAAAAATATCTGGAAATATACCTTCAATTAATGACAAATTAATAATTTTTGCTACCGGTGGTGCAATAATATGTTTTACAATTTTAATAGTCTTAGTTGTAATACCATCTGCACCTGGTGAAGTATCATTTTTTAGTTTATTTATAAATCTTATGACATCATTATTTAAAACTAAATTAATAAAAATTGACTGTTCAGTTCTACTTTCTAGAACTTTGTTATAGTTTGCTGAAGTATTTATATCTTTAGCTATACCCATCCCAATGTTTACAAAAAAATTATTCATATAATTAGCTATATCCTTATCATGTTCTATTACTCCGTTACTTTCATTTTTTATTTTCTGTATTTTATTATTTTTTTATTTCTATTTAATAATTCGTTGGTAATTGCCCATATCTTTGCGTTATTATTAATATTTTCAGTAATTTTTTGTTTATAGTAATCCTGTTTACATTTTTTAACTAGTTTATTTAAATAATTTCTATAACTGTTAATTTGACTTTTTGATTGGGCATTTCTTGGAAATTTTAAAGTTTCTTTATACAATTCTTCTTTATATTTAATTGAATTTATCAATCCATTTGTAATCCAGGATTTTCTTTTTTTTAAATTTATGTGTTACCTTTGTCTTTATAGTAGCAATTGCTACAGCTTCCTTAATAATTGTAATGAATGTTTCTGCAGCGCTATTTACATTCTTATTAGACAAAATATTATCCCAAAAAATACCCGTTAAATGGTTCTTCAATATATCATAATCTATAATGTCAACTGTTTGTACGTCATTTAGTTCTAAGTTATTTGCATTATTTTTAACAACTGTTGGAAACTTGAGCAACTGTATAGAGTGGTCACTTATATTTCTGTGTAATATTACTGAATACAAATCAGACATATTTAGATCAGTTTTAACAAAAATATGATCAATACATGACCTGCTTTCATTGCAAATTCTAGTATAATCATTAATACATGAAATAAATTTATTTTCTGCCATAATAAGGTATTTTCTGTAATTGCATTATTTAATTTTCTATTTATATTCATATCTCCGCAAATTATTTCTGTTGATCTTTTACAGTAATTATAAAAATAATCTAAGAGGTGGGAAACAGACAAGTCAAAATCATAGCTAGGTGATTTATAAATTCCTGTAACTGCTATTTCCTTTTTGCCTATTAAAAGTGATAACCGTAAGAATTTAAAATTTTCATAACTAATTATTTCAGTACTATGCTTCAAATAATCCTTAACAAATATAACAACTCCATCATTCCTATTAACAGAACCATTATTATAATATACATAATAGCCATTAATTTTAAAATTATCAATATTAAAAATTTTAAATGTATCTGTAAGAACAATAATATTGTATAAATTCTCACATTCATGTAAAAATAATTGTAATGATTCATAATTTTGGCATAAACTTCTAATATTAGTATGCATTAGACATAAATGATTTTGTTTACAATAGTCCAATAAAAATGTTCTAGTTGTTTCAATGTCATAGACATCAGCAAAGTTAATTCTATTAGCATCATTATTATCAATATCAAAAACATATCTATTCATATCACAAAAAACCACAAAAAAGTAAGACAGTATAAAAAAAATTCAAGAAAAAAGAAATATGAAAACAGTTAACTAAACCTAATCAGATGTACTCGCCAGGGTCGGAATAGATGCAGAACGTTTTAATTTTTGTAGATCCTTTTCATTCTCGATTTCTATTATTTTAGAGGTATCTGTCCTTCTTACCAGAACTCTATCTTTTCTAAACCACACGTACTTGTAATTTTCTTCTTTCGCCAAATGTTTTGTCATCAGCAATAAATGTTTATAAAATGGTGACATATGCTCATTGATATAGACTTTCCTTTCATTGGATGTTCCTTTAAACAAAACAACATACTTTTTTGCCATAAATTCGTTCTTCTTCTTCTTAGACAGAAATTTAACTATTATTGGATCGGGATTTCCTTTATGTTTCTGTCTTTTATTAATTACTCTATAAGCAGATACCACTTCATGAGTTTCAAGGACAATACGCAATTCCTTTGCCATGTTCAAAACCATTTCTTCACAATTCTCGTTATGTAATTGTGGCATTCCATTTAGCTCAATATTACTAGCACGACTGCCTTGTTCCAACTTATTAACTTTATATGTTAAATCATCAATAATTTTATTTCTGACCAAGTTTTCTTCTTCCAAATTTTGTATTGTTTTGGACATACTTGTTATTAAAACATTGTTTTCTTTAATGAATGAAGTCAGTGTATCATATTGTTCACTGATAAACTTAGAGCTAGATTTAATAACTTCGATTTCCTTTTTAATACTATCGAAATCTTGCAATTACTGTGAAGTAGTATTATATATCTTCTTTATATCATTTATTTCTGCTTTGATACTTCTATCATCTTTTTCTCTTTTCTCCCTTTCCTCTATTGTTACAGCCGATCTCGTTACTCGACCAAACTGAATGCAACTTTGGCATTGCCAAGCTTTCTTTTTCTGAACATAATTTTGTTTTGTAAGATTCTTCATTTATGGAACAATCAAAATGGAAGGTACCACGGCATTCTCCTAAACAAGTGGCATATTCTTTATTATTATTATTTATTATTAATTGTCAGCTTCTATCTACTGCTACTTGAAATATTAAATACCCCAATCAATCCTAGTTACACACACCACTTATAGAGTCCAAATGAGTTCAAAAACTGGCCCGATTTTGAAGGCATGTTAGATTCAAACTTTCTTGCATCTACACTGATTGACTTGTTGGTCTTACAGGTTGACGAATGCTTTCCATATGTGAGGATCTCCGATCACCCTCCTAAATTTAGGTTTAAGTGGTTCAACCGGCGACTTCGGGATATGCGTAGTGAAATGTTTCACCTACGGAACCATTACAACATTACTTCATGCTGATTGGGACACTTATGTTCATTATCGTAGTAATTATAAACATTCCTTGAAAGACGAACAACTTCTTGCTTATACGCAGGAAATAATGTCTGCAGCTGACAAAAATAAGGCTGTCTGGAAATTAGTAAATAATGAAAGAAGACCTAGAAAGGTTCCAGTTTCTACTCAGCTTACGTCAGATGATTTTAATACACATTTTGTCAATATTTGTGCAACTATTGTTCATTCAATAAACAACATTAGATTAGATCCGTTCATATTATTACAAAAATCGCCTAGGCCGTCATCTTCATTTTTTATGACGAGCATTGTCCAATCTGACGTGAGAGAGTCGGTATTATTGGCCGGATCTCTTTAAAATATCCAAAATTACACCTATACATAAAAAGGGCGACACAGAATGTTTAGATAATTTCCGCCCCATTGCAATACTCCCTATCATTAACAAAATATTTGAGATGCTAATTAGAGACAAGCTTGTAGGGTACTGTGAAAAGTACTCTATATTTTCTGAGGCTCAGTTTGGATTTAGGAAGAGCAGATCCACACTCAGGGCACTTTTGAAGGTTCTAGAAACCGTTACTGAAGGTCTTGATGAGGGCACTAATACTAATATTACGGTGTGTGACCTCACTAAGGCTTTTGATTGTGTTCAAACTGATATTCTACTACAAAAACTGGAGTACTATGGTGTGAGAGGTAATGAACTTAAGCTCTTTAAATCATATTTAACAAATAGAAAACAACTAGTTTGTTTACATAAAATAGAGTCCTCCATTCTACCTATAGAGAACGGCGTTCCTTTAATGGTCAATATTGGGACCGGTCTTGTTCCTCCTCTATATTAATGATTTACCACATTCTATCTCAACTGCTTGTATTATGTATGCCGTAGACACCACTCTTTTAAATAGGCAAAGTGACTGCTCGAGGGATGTGGGGCTGGTTAGTGCTGATGAATGGTTCTCTGCCAATAAATTGAAACTAAATCAATCTAAAACGAAGAGCTTAGTCATCAGCTCTGACAAGTGGACACCTCGATCCGATCCGGTCACACTGCTTGGTGTGACTCTTGACACTGGCCTAAACTGGAGTGCTCACATTCAAAAATTGTGTTCAAAAATATCTTCTCAAATATTTGCGTTACGCCAAATGAGATTGTACTTATCCAGAGAGGTCCTACGTACTGTTTACTTCTCCATTGTTCAGAGTCACATCATGTATGGTATTCTATTATGGGGACAATCTTCAAAAGCTAATAAAGTTTTTACACTCTAGAAGGCTGCAATCAGGATAATTGACGGAGCTTTGCCTGATACACCCTGCAGACTTTTATATAAAAAACATAAAGTGTTCCCTGTTCCGTGTCTCTTTATTTTGCAGACACTTTTATACATACGTAAAAACATAGGGGATTTTACCACCTATGCTAGCATGCACAATTATGAAACTAGACATGCGGTTGATCTGGTAACTCCGTTCTCTAGAATATCCATAACACAGTACAATAAAATAAATCTAAAGATATTTAACAAGTTCACCTCTATTCATAGAGATATCTTGATTGCAGCCATGCCCCTTACAAAGTTTCGTCTTGTTGTTAAATCGTATACGGAATCCCTATTAATAAGTCTGATAATCAAAAAGAAGATTTATTAAATATAGTAACTGAATAAGTCTTTAACAAATTCCCTGATATTAATTTCACTGCAAATTGCAGTCAAAGTTTATAGACTAGGGAAAAATATAAATAATAAGAATGCAATGCCAATATATGTGAAATTTTTCTCTGATTATTACAGCGCAGCACTTTTACGTAAGAAGAAAGTTCTAAAAAACTCGAAAATTTTTATCTAGGTAAAATTCACGTAAAGATAACAATATTCATGGTATTTATACGAGTGACGACTTGGAGAAATTACCTATTACATAATTAATAACTGCCTTATTTTATTCTCATATATATATATATCTTACTATTTATTCTGCGTCCGTACATTTTAAATTTACATATCATTCAGCGTCCACCACCTTTCTACGTCCATATACGGACGCAGAAAAAACATTCGTCTTTATTGCAATCGGCAATCATCGCTGGATGATGTGGTACAACAGAAACCATGTAGTTTCATACCTAATTTAATATCTACCGAAAAAGAATTCTGTAAGTTATTTTGTGTAGCTGTACACAAATTCTGTTCGGATGCAGAAATATTAGTAATATGTAAAATAATATACATTTTAAGGTTCAGCAGTTTAACACCAGCGCGTTGAATAGAGTGGCGTATATTTCCCGACTGTATAACCATTTTAATTATCTAAACCATTTTCAGATGATTGTGCGTCCACATCTTGGCAACAGTGTATTTAGTTTATTTTCGTTAGAAATGTTTTATTAATATGGAAACAAATTATTTTGTTTCATAAAGTTAGGCTGTACCCTCAGTAGAAATTGTCATATAATCCTGCATGTCTCCACCAAATTGAACCAGTCCTCTCCTTCCTCTTTTACCGCGGATAACTAATTTAACGCTTTTTTAACAACACTTGTTCTGCAGAATTCTGAAAATTCTTCATAAATTTTGGAATTGAGGCCAATTCATATTTGGCTATTAATTTTATACTATTTATCACAACAAACAACGATACATTTTTAATCATTGAGTAAATTTTTTGAAATTCAATTTCAATAGACTTTAGCCAGTTCCCTGGAGCAAATGTTAATATGCTGTTGTTCTCTATATACACAGTGATTTCACTTTAAATACAGAAATTGCAGGAATAGACAAATTGCCAAAAAATAAGTGTGCTCTATAAACTTTTTCCTTGGAGATGCGGTTATCGACACACAGGGTGTTAAAGTTTACAAAAAAAAATTCCTGTAATATCTTTATAAGTAGCATGCCACTGGTTAAAGCCACGAGGTTAATATTACATTCAGCAAAAGGTAAAATTAATTGAATACATGTAGAAAATTTCACGTCAGCGCAATATGAAGATATTACAGAAAATATATATATTTTTTATTATAAACTTTAATACTCTATCTCGAATACCGCTTCTCCAGGAAAGAAATTTATAGAGCAAACTCTACTTATTTTTTGGCAATTAATATGTTTCTGCAGTTTCTGTATTTAAAGTGGAGTCACCCTGTATATTAAAATACCTTGCTCCTAACGCACTAATGATGGCATCTTTTTTGCGATAGAAGATACTAAATCAGTCTCAAAATACTTTTTCTATTCAGGATAAACGTTTCATGTTGGGAGTAAAATATTTTATAAACTACTGAATTATTTTCTGAACAGGTGTGTTTATGTTTGAACTCCACATTAATTCGCAAGAGCTAAGACCAAGACAAAATTAATATGGGACATAATTGCCTTCTGAACGATCAACGTTAACTTTTGTACACAGATTTATATAAACTTTGTGAATTTGTTAGAAAATTCCCTTACTGATATTTGCTATGTTTTAGTAGCAAAAGTAATGAAACAAATAAATACAAGCAATTTTTATCAGTAATTGCAATTTTTGTTGATTATTTTTTCATGATTTCTAATTAAAACTATATGTTTCTTGTTTTGTTGAGTAATTGTTTTTTCAAGAAAGCTAATATTATTTTATTTCCGTCACTATTTTCGATATTTGTATTTGAAATCAAAATGTGTGTCATCACAATTAGCGTTATTAAACTCCTAACATTCAGTATACAAATTTGATAATTATATTAAGTGTCAGTTTTTACCTTACGTAATGTCCGTATACCTAATTATAACAAACAATACATGTAATGGAGTAATAGTAATAATAAGTTATATTTTGCCCTACAGGCCTCGTTCAAAATTTGCTCTGCTTGCATGTCCTCCCCTCATTTATTCACAATCACGCAGTAGAAGTTCTATCACTTCTCTCTCTTCCCAACATACCCTACATCTTCTCTCACTTTCATCTGTCCGCCATTTATTATTTTTTTCCTCATTGCCTCAACTGAATCTTACTAACATTATCCTTTCCTTCTTACTTTCCCTCTTTAATGTTGTTCTTCTTTCTTGCCTTTCTGTGTCTCTTAGCTGTAATTCTTTTCTCATCTGTCTGCCTCCAGTTCTTAAGCGTTTTATTTCTGTGATTGCATACCCATTTCGTCGGAAGTATATCTCTCTATCTATCCCTATATTCTCTCCTCATTCCTTCTTTTTTAATCAGCACTGTTGTAGTATCTTGCAGTATTTCCTTCTCATTATCTTTTCTTCATACTTTACTGCTAGGTTGCCTTCTTTCACCCTCATTTTGTCTCTTTTGCTTTCTTCTCTTACAACGGAGTTTCTCTGTCTGTTCCTAGTATTCACCTTAGATACTTGTCCTGTACTTTTTCTATTTCTCGAAATTCTCTCCATCACCACACCTCGGCCCCATACAGGAGTATGTTCCCCACTAAACTGTCGAATAATATTAGTTGTTTTTTATGAATTTTCTTTCTCTCTGTCCCGAAACTATCCCCATTGCTTGATTTACCTTCCTTAGTTTTATATGTGCTGCAAATGTATTCCTTGAGTTAAAAACAAACCCTAAGTATTCCAAAATCATCAGTTTTGTGTTCTCCACATTCACTTGTTTTATAATCTGTTTCATTTGTTCTCTTCATTTGCTACTATAATGATGTCATCTGCATATTATAGAGTACGCAAACCTTTCTCTTTCCACTACTACTCCTCCTGCTTGAGCCATCCTCAATGTCGCCAATAAATACTGCAAATAAGGAAGAGCTCAGTTGGCACCTTTGTCTCACTCCTTTGTTCGTATAAAATTCTGTCATTTCCATCCCATTCACTTTCACTCTATTTAACGTTGTTTTATATATATCCTTAAGTTTTCTTATCAGGTGTTTATCGACTCCTCTGTCCTTTAGGTGTTCCTACAATTTTAGTCTTTATACATTATCAAAAGCCGCATTTAGATCTACGAATAACTTTCAATTTTTCTTCTGCATTTCTTTGTTAATTAGATGATGCAATATGTATACATTGTCAATTGCACCTCTACCCTTTCTGTACGCTGCCTGCCCATCTGGTATAATTTCTTTTTTCTTCATTCCGCCTTTAGTTTTTTGTATAGCAACTCTGTAACTTTTTGTTTCCTGGTTTGTCTCTTTTTTATAAATAGGAGAGATTATTCCTTCCCTCCAGCTATTTGGTTTACTCTTCCCTCATTGATAATTTCACAGAGACTGTATACTACAGCGTCCGTAAATCCTGGCCTCATTTTGTATTGTGTCCTTTCCAGCACTCTTTCCTTTCTATAATTTTTTAATCTGTTCCACTATCTCTTCCCTATCTATTCTCTCTAATCTTTAGTTTCCATCTTCTATTTGCTCACTATTTCTTTCTTCATATTCTTCGTTTTCACTTAATAATTCTACAAATAACTTTTCCATTCTTCCATTTTTATCTGCTCGCTCACATTTTCCCTTCTTTCTCTCTTTATTAATATACTTCCACGCTTCTGTTTTTTATTTTCTTAATTTTCTTCTCTTCTTCTTTCTCCTAACTCTGTTTCTTTTCCTTACAACTTACACTATAGCTGTTTTTCGCTTGCATATATTCCTCTTTTGAAGTTTTGTTCTGTCTCCATTTTCTCAGTTGTCCTCTGGCTTGTCGTTTCAGTTCTCTGCATTCTGTATGCCACCAGCTGTTTCTTTTATCCCTTTTTAGTATTTTCTTTTTCTCTGTTACTCTCCTATCCATTCTGTCAATTCCCTCATTTTCTCATCGACTGTCTTTCCCTTATAGTTCATCATCTGTGTTCTTCCTATGTTCTTTACCATTTCCTCTTTTCCCCATTTCGTTATTTCTAATTCCTCTCTTATCTTTGCCTGTCTCTCTGTTGCTCACGGTCCTCTTAAAGTTATTTCCAAAGGCATATGATCCGACTCCACCCTGTCTGCTATTTTAAACTTTCCACTTCCTCCCAAGCATCTTCATTGACTATTGCATAATCAATTACCGACTCTCTTCTTGGTCTCAGGTATGTCCAGTTTCCTTTTTCGTTTCCCTTCTTATTTCCATTCAGTACATCCCATCCATTATCTTTTATTATTTCCTCTATTAATCTCCCCTTTTTATTATCTATTTTATCTATTTTACCTTTTCCGACTCTTCTCTTCTTTTGGCCCTTTCTCTCATTCGACCGTTAAAATCTCCTGCTATTAACATTTTGTTCTTGGAGCGGTCATTTACTTTTTTCTTAATTTGCTTCTTCTTTCCAATGTTTACTCTGCTCTGCTCATGCTCTTGTGTTTTTCATTTCCTTATTACTTCTATTTCCTCTCGTATCCCCATTATCAACCCACCCTTTGCTCTGCCTTTCGTCTTCACTCTTTTGACTCCTAGGAGTTCCCATTTGAAGCATTTTAGTAATCTGTACTTATTTTTTTCCCACGATTTCTCTTCTACTCATGTTTCCATCATTCCCACTATGTCAAACCCTTCCACGTATTCCCAGAAGTCTGCCTTCTTATTTGTTACACCTGCTACATTCCTTCTTGTCTTTCTTCCTGATCTCTTCTTCCCTCTGTCTACATGTGTTTTTCCCATCTTTTTCCCCCAGTTTGTTCCTAAAATTACTCTCCCCCTTCTTATCCATGTAATGGATTACAAAGTTAATACTTTTACATAACAAAATGCCATCTGTTTGTTTTTGCGTGGATAAAAAACTTGTTTTTTGTTTTTGTACTACACAGCTCGACGATAAATAAACAACAATTTTATAAATAAACTATTTTTTTATGTTTTAAATGTATAAATAAATTTTTTAATATCACGTTTAACATAATTAAAGATTATTTAGAAATATCAGCGTTAGGGAAATATCATGCTGTCCTGTATAAAATAAATTTGAAAAGTTCAATGTCACCAATACTTGATTAGTGAGCAAATTAATTTTTGAAAAATTTCTATATCGCGTTGTGTCAGACCCAGGAAAGAATAGACTTAATAAATATTAAAGCTCGAAGTTGCCGAGAAACTGGCAACTATGTCGGACGTTCAAACATTGTTACTAAGTATTATAATATACTATTGGACGTAGAAAAGATAAAAACATATAAACGTATATCGGACGCGGAAATAATAGCAAAACGAAGGGACGCAAAATCATGGCAAAATAGAAATCTTCTATTATTGAAGGCAGCAAAAAGATTTCTGTTATATACTCTGTATTTTCAATCATAGCACATTTAAGACGCCACCTATGTCTAAAAATATTTCACTATACTTCTCCGGACGTAGAATCGTTGTAATATGAAAAGACGCAGAAAAGATATGAAGATGTATATATATATATATATATATACCAAAATATACAAAATTAATAGGGCTACGGGCTATATATATATAAATCCAAGGGTAGTCACCACCGACTTGTTGAAAACCTATTAATTTTGTATATTTTGGTATATATTGTAACAATTTGAAATATGCACATAGAAAATCAAATGAAAATAACACTTGACCGAACTTAAAGTTGAATAAACCTAATAATTATTAGTGTAAATTTATAAAAAATTACAAAGATCTGTTAATTTGGATATCCTGGATATAAAGTTACTAAGAATAAATAATATTACATAGCATAAAAATACTAATTTAATAATTGTATTAGGTATCAACTATAAAATAAATTTCATAAATTTGCATGACGTTGACAATTGTTATCACTCAGTACATAAAGAAAAGGAATTTAAACTCAGAGCACCATATATTGAATGAAAGGTGAAAGTCTATAGATAAATTATATATATATTAATAAAATAATTAAAATTGTACAATAAAAACAAAAGGACATTTTTTATAAAATGTATTAATTATAAGTAGTGTGTGATAATGTGCATAAAAAGACATCCAAAGACTGTGGAAAAATCATGTATATGGACCTTTTAACATGGCAATCTACAGAAAGGAGAAAAAACAAAGAAGTTGTTGTTAGTTACGGCTTGGGTTTAGAACAAGGTAGAAGATCGCAAGAGAGCTCCCGAAAATCTACAAAATTTATTTGAACAAACAAGTATAAATCAAGAAAACATCGACTCACCAGCTAAATTTACCAGTCTCCATCCTCCAGTAAAGTTTTTTTTTGCCACTACAGAAAATATCAACCGTATCCAGGGAAATTTGCAGTTCCATAGAATCCTACAGGATAGTTTCCAGTTTCCAGGAAGGAAAATAATGAATTTCCAACCTCAGGTACCTCAAAAAAATAAGGTGCACTCTAAATTTCTATAGCTATAGTAAATTCAAACAGATTTCAACTATTTCAATCTTTGCAAAGTATTAAGAATAAACTACAGGACTTACCTGTATAAAATAAGTCTAATCCAAGCTATATAACGACCATATTCACAAATTTCACTGGAACTAATAATATCTGTCATGCATGAACAGCCATTATTTTAGAATATATTAGGACTTTGTATTATCATATTACACTCTGTAGGAAAGCAACCAACATTACAAGTTAAAGAATATTTATTAGCATAATTTATAAAACTTCAATTAAATTCAATAACAAAGTTTTAACTTATAGTGGTTTGGTAAAATTATCATCAGAGAGGTAATTGATATACCGAATTATACTCTAGTCACGGCGGATAGACTTGGCAGAGGCGGAGGCGTTGGGTTTTTTGTAAAGAATAATTTACCTTTTAAAGTTATTTTTTCAAATATATCTCAGTGTTTGAAACAACTTTGGATTTCTGTTAAGATTTCAGGTCGATGTAGTGCTTTTGGGGTTTTATACCGTACACCTAGTCAAAGTATTCCTGATGCTTTTAATTTATTTGATGAAGCTATGTCACAGATTTTACACTCCTATGATTTTGTTTTTTAGCGGACGATTTAAATATGGATTTTATGTTACCTAATCCCCCTGGTGTTACTTACTTTCTTAATTTTATTGAATTTTATAATTTATTGCAAACGAGCCAACACGTATCACGGTGAATTCACAAACTTTACTTGATATTTTGCTAAGATCTGATGTAAATTTAGTTATCTCTTCCAAGGTAACTCATTCTGGAGGGATATCTGACCATTATATCGTTTCATGCTCTATGAGTTTTAGCAAGCGCATCAATCCCGTACGGTTTATTACGTATAGAGATTTTAAATATTTCGATGATCATTTATTTCGTCATGATTTGTCTATTTAAAATTGGGATCATATTTATAGTTTGCAGAGTGTGGATGTCATGCTTGATTATTTTAATTCTAATTTACTTGAACTTTTTGGTAAGCATGCACCTTTACGTACTGTTAGAGTGACTAAAAGACGTCCTCTTTGGCTCACCGACACTATCAAGGAGATGATTTAGTTAAGGGATAAAGCTTATCGTAAATTTAATAAAACTCGTTTAGGTAGAGACTGGACCTGTTATAAAGACTATGTCACTGGGGCTATCAGTAGGGAAAATAAGTCGTATTTATCATGGGTTCTTAAAAATAAAAATAGTAGATCCACTTGGAATACGTTAAGATCACTAGATGTTGTCGGTTCAGCTAGAGAGCATGATCTTCCTGTTCACTTACATGATCCCAATATAATAAATACTTATTTTATTAATGTCTTACCAATTTCACCCTCCCCTGAACAAATTGAATTGCTTAACAAATATAACAATTATACTCCATTTAGAAATATTGATAAATTTTATTTTCATACTGTGAGCACTAATGACATTCGTAAGTACATTAATTTGATTAAATCTCAATCAGCTGGCTCTGATCATACCTCAGTTATAATGCTTAAATTAGTTGGTGAACACTTATTAAATCACCTCACTTATATTATTAATACATCCATTTTAACACATACTTTTCCCAGATGTTGGAAGAATGCTAATGTTATTCCTTTGCTGATAGTACCTAATGCTACAGAACTTAATCCTCTTCGACCTATTAGTATCTTGCTTACCATCTCCAAAGTTCTCGAAATGGTTATGAAAACACAAATGTCGCAGTTTGCTTTTGATAACAAAATTATACCTCCATTTCAGTCCGGCTTTAGGCCCCAGCACAGTTAGTACTACTACTGCTTTAGCACATATTTCAGATGAAATTTATAACGCCACCGATAACAATTTAATTACTTGTTTGATTCTTTTAGATTATAGTAAGGCTTTTGACACACCAAATCATTCTATTTTTTGTAAAAAATTAATGTACTTCGGTTTTGATAATAATGCTGCTTCTTATATATTTAGCTATGATAGAACACAGCAAGTAATCATAAATTCTAATGTGTCTAACGTCTTGCTCATGGGGTTCCTCATGGCTCCATTCTAGGGCCCTTGCTGTTTTCTATTTATATAGCTGACTTTTATACATTTCTGAATAAATGTTCTGTACATCATTATGCTGACGACACCCAAGTGTATCTGAGTTGTCGCGTCGCGGAAGTGGCTTTATTTAATGATTCAATTAATTACGATTTAAACTCATTGCTAAATATCTCTGCTGCTCATAGATTGAAACTTAATCCTGACAAATCTAAGGTTATAATTTTCAATCCCAAAAAGAAACGTATCATGGCGAAAACGGCAATTAATTGAAAATTAGGAGATATTTCCTTAAATTTTACTAGTGAATGTAATAAATAACCTGGGACTTTGGTTTGGTGAGGAGCTGTGATTGTCCAAACAGTCTGTGTCAATCATCATATAATACTGTCACGGATTTCCCAATCCGTCTTTTTCTTATTCCCAGAAAAACAATCCGTTAATTAATCACTTCTTTATTAACTGCTCAGTACACTACTGACTACTAATTACAGGTCAACTTAAACACTTATTTAATTAATCGCTATCTAAATGGCTTTGATCTCTCTAAATAAACACTTCACTTCAGACTGTAACACAAGACTAATACAAGACTAACTAACTCGGCCGTCTATTCTTCTTTTATAGACCAAACGAATGTTCCAAGTATTTTCTAGCATTTCTAGACCCATTTTCTCGAACGACTGGAACGCTTCCCGTCGTTTCCACAATTTTCTAGTAACGCCTCGATTCACGGTATGTTGTTTGTTTACCAGAATGGCGTAGGGGCGATCGGGGCAATCTTAGGCAATTCGCGGTGCCACAGTCGTCGGTTTGGGAGTGAGAGGGGCAAATTCCGTGACACTGCCCCCTCCTTAGGACCGATCGTCCCGATCGGATACACCTCTATACGGGGACAGACGCTCCAGATGGACGACCTTCATCTTACTCCTGGGAGTCCTCTGTATCCGGTAGACGACATCATTGATTCTTTTAATGACGGTGTAGGGGCCCTCCCAACGGTTCTGTAGTTTAGGCGATCTTCCTTTCTTCCGCGTGGGGTTGTACAGCCACACCAGGTCACCTTGTTGGAATCCGACTGTATTGGCCCGGACGTCGTATCGAGTCTTCATGCGATCGCTCTCTAGTCGCATTCGAGATCTGACTTGATCGTGTACGGCTGCTAGTCTTCGTTCTAGCTCATGGGTGTAAGTGTCTGGCTCTGTGGGCTGTTCCGCAGGACGACCAAATACGCTGGAAGGCGAA
This sequence comes from Monochamus saltuarius, assembly GCA_025584915.1. Lineage (NCBI taxonomy): Eukaryota > Metazoa > Arthropoda > Insecta > Coleoptera > Cerambycidae > Monochamus > Monochamus saltuarius. The sequence continues at coordinate 42,439,888 of CM046721.1, read as the reverse complement.
GCTCTCTTCCAAAGATGATCTTTGCGGGAGTCTTCCCAGTAGTTTCATGGACAGCTGAGCGGTAAGCTAACAGGAAGATTGGAATGAGCTTGTCCCAGTCTATCTGGTTCTCGTTCACAAACATCCTCAGATTGGTTTCTAGTGTGGCGTTGAAGCGTTCCACCATACCATCTGACTGGGGATGCAGTGGGGTGGTCCTGGTTTTCCGGATTCCCATTAGCTCGCAGACCATTCGGAACACACCAGATTCGAAATTTCTGCCCTGATCTGAATGTAGTTCCATGGGCACACCAAATCTGCAGAACAGGTTGTTGACTAGGGCTTCTGCTACGGTCGTGGTCTCTTGATTGGGAAGAGGGTATACTTCCGGCCATTTGCTGAAGTAGTCCATGGCTACTAGTAGATATTGGTTCCCACTTTGGGTTTTCGGAAAGGGACCAGCGATATCAATGGCAATCCTCTCGAATGGTGCTCCTACATCAGTACATCACTGACGCATTTTGCCTCTGGAACGGGTCTTCGGTCCCTTGCTGGCTGCACATATGTCACATTTTCGGCACCAATCTTCTACATCCGTTCTACAGCTCAACCAGTAGAAACGCTCCCTAATCTTCTGTAGAGTCCTATTGATACCGAAATGTCCACCCCCAGTACCTCCATGTACTTTCTGCAGCACTTCTTTGACCCGGGACCTCGGGAGTAGTACTTGTTTCTTGACCTCCGTTCCGTCATTGTTCTCCCATGCTCCTTTTAGGACACCGTCTTCCAACACCAAGGAATTCCATTGAGCCCAATAGCTCTTTAATGTTGGGCTTTTACTACTGACTTCAGCCCATGAGGGTCGGTTGTTGGCTTTTTTTCAGTCTAATAACGGCTTGATGTCACAGTCAGCTTGCTGGTCTTCCCGAATCGCCGCTGAACTCCATCTGTCTTCAGGTTGGGCTGCTACCACCTTGCAAGGAACTGATGAGATGTCCTCTTTCCTTTCAAGACTACTACAGTGCTTGCAGTTGACAGGACAGGGTCTCCTAGAAAGGGCATCTGCATTTCCATGTTTCCTGCCGGCTCGATGTTCAACAACAAAGTGATATTCTTGCAGCCGTTCCAGCCACCTGGCCATCTGTCCTTCAGAGTTTTTAAACTGTAGCAGCCATTTAAGGGAAGCGTGATCCGTTCTTAGGAGAAATTCTTGGCCATACAAGTATTTATGAAAGTGTTCTAGACTCTTCACGATGGCAAGCAATTCTTTCCGAGTCACACAATAGTTCTTTTCGGCTTTTGATAGAACCTTGCTGAAGTAGCCCACTACTCGCTCTTGGCCATCTTGTACTTGGGAAAGAACTCCGCCAATTCCAATGTTGCTTGCGTCCGTGTCCACTATAAATGGTTGTCCAGGTATTGGGTATGTCAAAACAGAGAGCCTCTTTCAGCGCCTCAAAGGCTTGCTGGCATCTCGGAGTCCATTCAAACGGGATGTTGTCTTCTGTCAATTTATGAAGAGGCTTGGCAATGTCCGAGAATCCTTGGACGAATCGTCGATAGTATGTGCATAGGCCGAGAAAACTTCGAATTTGATGTTTGTCTTTAGGAACCGGCCAGTTCTTTATGCACTCTGTCTTCTCGGGTCTGTTTTCACACCGTTTGGAGTAATAATGTGGCCTAGGTATCTAACCTCCTTTTGGAACAGACTGCACTTCTTCGGGTTCAACTTCAGGTTCGCTGCTTTTAACTTCTTGAACACTTCGGACACGTTCTTCAGGTGCTCCTGGAAAGAGCGTCCCAGCACCACCACGTCGTCCAAGTAAATCAAGCAGGTCTCCCAATGCAGGCCATGAAGTACAGTTTCCATCAGTCGTTCAAAAGTGGCAGGGACATTACATAGACCAAATGGCATTACATTGAACTGCCACAATCCATTTCCGGTAGTGAACGCTGTCTTTTCTTTGTCTTCTGGCCTGACCTCGACTTGCCAATATCCACTCTTTAAATCTAAAGTGGAAAACCATTGCGCACCAGCCAAGGTGTCCAGTGTATCGTCAATTCTGGGTAGTGGGTAACTGTCTTTCTTGGTGACGTCATTTAATTGTCTGTAGTCCACACAAAATCGGGTGGAGCCGTCTTTCTTCTTGACCAGAACTACAGGAGAAGCCCAAGGACTCTGAGATGGCTCTATGGTGCCTTGATTTTGCATCTCGATTAACATCTTGTTAACTTCCTCTCGGTTGGCTAGTGGAAGTCCTCGTGGTGGCTGCTTTATAGGAGATGATGAACCAGTATCGATTCGATGCTTCACTACCTTTGTTCTCCCAAAGTCGCCTGGTTTAAGTGCAAACACATCTTCATTTTCACTTAGCAGCTCTTCCAGTTGTTCCACCTCCATCTCTGTTAATCTTTCCTGGGCCCTATCCACGATGTCCCTTAGACATTCCGGTAGACTGGTCTTGTTTGGTTTCTTCTCCATTTCGTTGTTTTCTTTGAGTGTTCTGACCATGGCAACAGGTTCACAGACTCCTACTTCAGTTCCCTTTGTAATTTTCTGTGGAAAGGTTTTCAGGTTAACTACCCGTACTATTGTCGTTTTCTCTGGTTTAATCAGGGTGCGGCCGGTGACTATAGATTTATTGAATAAATCCGGATTACTGGGTTCCACCACTCCTACACTGCAAGACATTTCCCCATCCATTACAGTGGCAACCAAGGTTTCGGTCTGAGCAGGTAGTACCACATCTTCTTTAACAGCGAGTCTCCGTACAGCATTATTCTCAGTGGTGGTCGTTAGCACTACTTCCTCACCCATTATCCGTAGCGTGCCAGCATTCAAATCTAAGTTCACTCCCTTTGCGCGTAGTAAGTCTAGTCCGAGTATGACATTGTCCGATATATCTGCTACCAGGGCTCTGTGTTTCAACTTGACGTCTCCTAATTCTACTTCGAGCTCGCATTCCCCCTTGACTGGCAGTTGTTGTCCATTGGCTGTTGTAAGGACATAACGTTTGGCAGGGTTCTTAATACGCCAATCACCAATAATATCCGGTCGTAATAGTTCTTGCTGCTCCAGTGTCGATTACCATAGGAAACATACGACCAAAAATAATGCCCTCTACTAGCAAGGAGTCAGAGTCCTGGAGACGTGACAACGTAACTTCTTCTTGTGGGGCATGGTACGAGGACGCAGCCGGCTTTTGCCCCGTCAAGCCGGCTGACCCTAGTTTTCCTGTGCAGGTGCCGCTTGGGAGTCGCGCTTCTGCTGATCCGCGACTGGGGCCCTACACTGTCTTTTTAGATGTCCTGTCTGTCCACAGTTCCAGCATTTAAGAAGGCGATCCCTTCGACTATCAAATTGTTCTTTCTTTTGCCCAGAGATGGGCTGAATTTATCAATAATCTCCTTTAACGTCTTTATTAGGTCTCCATTTGCCATACTATCGCTGTTATCACTGATGGCCCGAACTTTAACATGTCTACCGGATGCCATCTTTGCTGCCTCAAATTCCAGTGCATGTGAAAGAGCGTCATTCAACGTTTTAGGTCTAGCGAGCCGTAGTGCCTGCTGAGTTTCGCAATCTCTTAGGCCGTCGATAAAAACTTGGATGGAGAGCTGATCTACAAATTCGGACGGGGCTGTTGGATAAGCCAATCGAACCAGTCTGGCAACATCGGTCTCAAAATGTTGTAAATTCTCTCCACTTTGTTGGTGACGATTTTTCAATTGTGCCTGGTACACTTGCTGCAGATGTTTATCCCCATATCTCATTTCCATATGCTGTTTTAGAATGTCGTAGCTATTCTGTTGCCCAGCAGGAACTCCTTGTAAGACGTCAAGAGCTTCCCCTCGTAGAGCAACTATCAGAGCTGTAGCCTTTTCATAGTCAGACCATTCGTTTGCTGCAGCTGCTGCTTCGAACTGACGCAGATATACATTCCAGGAAACCTTGCCGTCGAATTCAGGGGGTCTCGTCTTCTGAGTTCGGATAACAGGTCCTTCTGATTTGATTACGCCCTCCTTTGCTATCTTGTCTAATTTATGTCGAAGCTCTTCTCTAACCTGGTTTATTTCTTTATCCATATCCATTTTTTGTGCTAACAGCTTCTCTTCTACTTGTGTCACTTTATGTGACTGCTCCTCTAGTTTTTCTTCTAGTGTATTCTCCAATCTTTCTAACTTTATCTGCATTTCTTTCGTCTGATTTTCCATTTTACGCCCTTGTTCTTCGAATTTCTTTTCCAATTTCTCCTGCATCGTTTGGGACTGATCTTCGATTTTGTGCCCTTGTTCTTCAAATTTCTCTTGCATCGTCCGTCCCTGTTCTTGCATCGTCTTCGCCTGGTCTTCCATTTTATTTTGCATCGTTTGCATCATTTCTAACAGTTTCGCCAGTTGTGCATCCATGTTGACTTGACTTCTAGTTACAGGCATCCACTCTATTTGAAATGTTCTAGAATGTCCAGGAATGTGTTTGTAAATGTCACCGTTGACTTCCTTATAATGAAACGAGTGCAGTGATATGCCACACTTGGGTATTTGTCTCACTCCGGTATAAAGTTCTAGAATGTTCGAGATTGTCCTTCGCAAATACCACCGTTCACTTCCTTAAGTCACGACGAGTGCGGTGATATGTCACACTTGCGTCTTTGTCTCACTTCCGTACAAAGTTCTAGAATGTTCGAGAATGTCCTTTGCAAATACCACCGTTCACTTCCTTGAGTCACGACGAGTGCGGTGATATGTCACACTTGGGTCTTTGTCTCACTCCCGTACAAAGTTCTAGAATGTTCGAGAATGTCCTTCGCAAATAGCACCGTTAACTTCCTTAAGTGACGACGAGTGCGGTGATGTGTCACACTTGTGTCTTTGTTTAACTCCCGTATAAAGTTCTAGAATGTTCCAGATTGTCCTTCGCGAATAACACCGTTCACTTCCTTAAGTCAAGACGAGTGCGGTGATATATCACACTTGGGTCTTTGTCTCACTCCCGTACAAAGTTCTAGAATGTTCCAGATTGTCCTTCGCGAATAACACCGTTCACTTCCTTAAGTCAAGACGAGTGCGGTGATATGTCACACTTGGGTCTTTGTCTCACTCCCGTACAAAGTTCTAGAATGTTCGAGATTGTCCTTCGCGAATTCCACCGTTCACTTCCTTTCGACAAGACGAGTTCACTTGGGTCTTTATTCCACCCACGCACAGGGTTCCAGAAAGTTCTTCCAACTTCCACTTAAACCCACTCACGCACAGGGTTCCAGAAACCTCCTCAAACTTCCAGTTAAATCCCACTTTGTGGACAAGGTTCCAGAAAGCTCTTGAAAACTTCCAGTTAATCCCACTTCTGACACCAAATTGTCACGGATTTCCCAATCCGTCTTTTTCTTATTCCCAAAAAAACAATCCGTTAATTAATCACTTCTTTATTAACTGCTCAGTACACTACTGACTACTAATTACAGGTCAACTTAAACACTTATTTAATTAATCGCTATCTAAATGGCTTTGATCTCTCTAAATAAACACTTCACTTCAGACTGTAACACAAGACTAATACAAGACTAACTAACTCTGCCGTCTATTCTTCTTTTATAGACCAAACGAATGTTCCAGGTATTTTCTAGCATTTCTAGACCCATTTTCTCGAACGACTGGAACGCTTCTCGTCGTTTCCACAATTTTCTAGTAACGCCTCGATTCACGGTATGTTGTTTGTTTACCAGAATGGCGTAGGGGCGATCGGGGCAATCTTAGGCAATTCGCGGTGCCACAGTCGTCGGTTTGGGAGTGAGAGGGGCAAATTCCGTGACAATACTTTAAAACAACTTTACTTCCTTCGTGCCATCATAGATTCATATTTGAAAATCAGTTTATGTAACTCCTTAATATTCTCGAAGCTCTCTTATTGTATTGTAGTTGTTTCAGGTTTGCTTACGGGATTAGAAAATTTGATTGAGGAATTACTGATTTAATTAAAAAACAAAATTTTCTTAATGTTTCGTAATTGTGTAAATTGCATTCGATATGTTTAACTCATAAAGTTATTTAACAAAAATGTACTGATTACCTATATAAAAAATTTAACAAGCTACATAAAGCCACTTCTACGTTTAATCCACGTTAATCGCGCTTATTAGAAATTCCTCGCCACACCACTGCCCTGTATACTAGAAGTTTTATTTATTATGGCCGTAAAGAATATAATTCTTTGCATGTTTCTTTCAAATTGTACACTATTTTGAATTTAAAAAAAGCAATTTCTTATGCAGAAATTTACTGGTAGCTATAATATACTTTCACTAAACTCCTTATAATTACCTTCTTTTATTTGTGTTTTTTAGGATGATGTCATGGGTTTTTACTTGGATTGTTACTATGAGTTTTTGTTTTTGATTCATATGTAAGTATATGGTAAGTATATCATATTATCAATTTTATAATTTAGGTATATAAGGATTTACTATATTTACGGATATTCTGTTTTTTTTCATACTGTTCCTTGGGGTTAAGTTGAAAAGCAGTTTTAAACTGACACTTCACCCCTTTATTAATTATTAATTATTTCTTTTTTGTTTATATGTACTCAATTTTAATTTTTTTTGCAATAAAACAATTATTATTATTATTATTATTATTATTATTATTATGATTATCATTATCATTGTCATTGCCATTGTCATTGTCATTGTCATTGTCAGTGTCACTGTCGCTGTCGCTGTCGCTGTCGCTGTCGCTGTCGCTGTCACTGTCACTGTCACTGTCACTGTCACTGTCACTGTCACTGTCACTGTCACTGTCACTGTCACTGTCACTGTCACTGTCACTGTCACTGTCACTGTCACTGTCACTGTCACTGTCACTGTCACTGTCACTGTCACTGTCACTGTCACAGTCACAGTCACTGTCACCGTCACTGTCACGGTCACTGTCCCTCTCACAGTCACGGTCACTGTCACTGTCACTGTCACTGTCACTGTCACTGTCACTGTCACTGTCACTGTCACTGTCACTGTCACTGTCACTGTCACTGTCACTGTCACTGTCACAGTCACCGTCACCGTCACCGTCACTGTCACTGTCACTGTCACTGTCACCGTCACTGTCACCGTCACTGTCACTGTCACCGTCACCCTCACTGTCACTGTCACGGTCACTGTCACTGTCACTGTCACTGTCACTGTCACTGTCACTGTCACTGTCACTGTCACTGTCACTGTCACTGTCACTGTCACTGTCACTGTCACTGTCACTGTCACTGTCACTGTCACTGTCACTGTCACTGTCACTGTCACTGTCACTGTCACTGTCACTGTCACTGTCACTGTCACTGTCACTGTCACTGTCATTATCATTATCATTATCATTATCATTATCATTATCATTATCATTATCATTATCATTATCATTATCATTATCATTATCATTATCATTATCATTATCATTATCATTATCATTATCATTATCATTATCATTATCATTATCATTATCATTATCATTATCATTATCATTATCATTATCATTATCATTATCATTATCATTATCATTATCATTATCATTATCCTTGTCCTTGTCCTTGTCCTTATCGTTATCGTTATCGTTATCATTATCATTATCATTATTATTATTATTATCATTATATCATTATACATATATATATATTGTAACAATTTGAAATATGCACATAGAAAATCACATGAAAATAATACCTGACCGAACTTAAAGTTGAATAAAATTAATAATTATTAGTGTAAATTTATAAAAAATTACAAAGATCTGTTAATTTGGATATCCTGGATATAAAGTTACTAAGAATAAATAATATTACATAGCATAAAAATAATAATTTAATAATTTTATTATCAAGTATAAAATAAATTTCATGAATTTGCATGACTTTGACAATTGTTATCACTCTGTACATAAAGAGAGGGAATTTAAACTCAGAGCACCATATATTGAATGAAAGGTGAAATTCTATAGATTAATCTGATATACATATTGTAGGCAGACGAGTAACATTATGAAAGATATTTCCATTAAAAATAGGATATGATTTATCCTGAAAAATAAATTTAAATGTCAAATTATTAGAATTAATTCCAGAACTGTCAAAAGTAAAGGTGACTTTGCAAGAATCCCTTGCAAATGACCTAAAACACCAAATAAAGACTATTTTCATTAATAAAATAATTAAAATTGTACAATAAAAACAAAAGGACATTTATAAAATGTAATTAGTTATAAGTAGTGTTGTGATAATGTAAATAAAAAGACATCTAAAGACTGTGGAAAAATCATGTGTAAGGACCTTTTAACATGGCAATCTACAGAAAGGATAAAAAACAAAGAAGTTGTTGTTAGTTACGGCTTGGGTTTAGAACAAGGTAGAAGATCGCAAGAGAGCTCCCGAAAATCTACAAAATTTATTTGAACAAACAAGTATAAATCAAGAAAATATCGACTCACCAGCTAAATTTACCAGTCTCCATCCTCCAGTAAAGTTTGTTTTTGCCACTACAGAAAATATCAACCGTATCCAGGGAAATTTGCAGTTCCATAGAATCCTACAGGATAGTTTCCAGTTTCCAGGAAGGAAAATAATAAATTTCCAACCTCAGGTACCTTAAAAAAATAAAGTGCACTCTAAAATTCTATAGCTATAGTAAATTAAAACAGATTTCAACTATTTCAATCTTTGCAAAGTATTAAGAATAAACTACAGGACTTATCTGTATAAAATAAGTCTAATCCAAGCAATATAACGACCATATTCACAAATTTCACTGGAACTAATAATATCTGTCATGCATGAACAGCCATTATTTTAGAATATATTAGGACTCTTTATTATCATATTAAATAAATACACTCTGTAGGAATGCAATCAACATTATAAGTTAAAGAATATTTATTAGCATAATTTATAAAGCTTCAATTAAATTCAATAACAAAGTTTTAACTTATAGTGGTTTGGTAAAATTATCATCAGAGAAGTAATATTAAAAAGAAAATATTCTTTATTGTTTTAAAATTGATTCTAGAACCAAAAAACTGTTAATCTTTCAAGTGTGTTACTATTTGTTATAAAATAAAACCCTGCATATTTTGAACCGACTCCTGAGTTAAGTTTCTTTTGCTGTTTTAATTTGTGAAACTGTGTCTAGCAAAGGATAAACAAAAATTGTATAAATAAGGCAAGATAAAAAGATAGATAAAAAAATTAATATAAAAGGTTTGTATTGAACAAAATATAGCTTAAACACAACATACACTTATAAAACATATATTACATAAAAGGATCAAGGCGCCCAACAAAAATTAATATTCAAACTTTGACATTAAATACATAATAAAATATTTAAAATTAAAATAAATAATAAAAATAAATTTAATTAAATAAAACATACACCCAAATAAATATTACAATATATGCTTAAAATAGAGACTGGTCAACGGTCCTCAACTAGTTTTTTATTCAAAAATCATGAAATATATTTAAAATTTGGCTTTTTTATCTCTGATTTTTTTATAAGAAAAACTAGATATTATTAATTATGTGTTCTATACAGTGAACTATACTGCTTGTTAAAATGTTTGTACTTATTTATATTTCACTCTGTATGTTGACTTCATAGTTGTTTCACTACCATAAAATTAATTTAATATATTGCATTACATTTGCAAAAGATATGGTATATTTAAATATGTGCATGTCCTATAAATAGAAACAGTAATCGTTTTTAGACTATGGTGTGATGATCTTAAGCAGAAGGTAAGTATGATGTTGAATACAATGCGGAAGCTATTCAATCCCCTTTTAGATACGTCCTCTCTAATCAGCAGTTCATATTTGTATATAATTTGTTCGTATAAAAGAGGTCTCCGATGTATCGCTTACAATATGACAGCCGGTCCAGGGAGACGAAGAGCTACAATGAACCAGTCTCTAGCAGAAACTTGGGCGGCGAACGATCTGTTTATATAACCATATGTATATCGTACGCATGAATACTTTTAAAAGGGACACTTATCTTTACATTTCTGAATTTCCGCTCTCTCCATTCAGCGTCGTTCTACCGACCTGCTCGGCTCTTTTATGTGGTGTGACTTCTTTACAGTTGAAAATTGAACAGTATTAGGGGTATCAAATATGTCTTTGTATTAACTGCATGGTATTATGATCAATTTATTTGGGAGTAATACCTTAAAATGTATACTTAATAAATCAATATAGGGCGCTCTAAATTGTATGCAATAACATTGCAACTCAGATGCAGTTTAACTTGAGAACCTCGTAATCTTCATATTAATAATCTTAAAAATTATGAACATTTCATCTATTATGTCAATGAGGCGGTTGAATATAAAAAAATTGTTTAAATTACATCACATTTAAAAAAATATACATTATGAAAAAAGTATTCAGAACTTAATACATTCAATATCACAATTATTCCTAAAACAAAATCCGTTTAAAGTTTTATAAATAACTGTAAATACTTTTACTTTAATAAATTCCATATTTTGAAATCTTAATATTATCGTAAAAAGACATATCTACACTGATATTTTAATAAACACCAGATTTTATCTCTTTCTGGCAATAGCTTTGTAGTTTTTTTTAAGGAATCTTGATTTTGCTCCAAGAGAAAACTTATATTTTTTCCTTCACTTTATTAATTTGTGTTTTGGAAATATGCTCATTGGTTAGTTTATTTAGTACCCGTGTAATAAGATCCTTAACATAAGTTACAGAGGCGATCTAGAATAAATATTTATTTTTAAAAATTTACCAGTCATATTTTAGTACTTACCATGGGCGCAGAGGGAGGGGCATGCCCGCTCTGAGATTTTACATCTACCATTTTTATATCTTACAGTTAAAGTGCAAACTTGGTTAGTTTATAAACTGCTAACTGAACCTATGGTTATGTTGAGAGTAAATGCATATTCCACAATATTAGCGGATATTTTATAAACTCACCAACTCGCTTGGCTAATTTACTTGAAATAATCAAAGAAATTAAACTAGCGTGTTTTTTGGTTAGTTTATAAACTGTCCAATTTAGTTTAGATGAAATAAAAACAATCATTCTGGTAACACAAAATACCCATTTTTTTGGATAGTATGGGAACTAACAAACTTTTTCTTGTGAATTTCATAAACATGGTTTGAAATCACCTAAATAAATATATAATAAATATAATATATAAAAAACAGCGTAATAATACAGATAGTCGTAAAAGTAATCTACAATTTAGGAATAGAATATATACTTGATTATTTATTGCAATATTAATTAAATCAACTTGGCATCTTGAGTTTTGGTTATTTGGAAAAAGTGGTTTCACCACAATTTCTTTTCTTACTTTGTTTTTCTTTAATTGGTAATTCTCACAGCCGTCAATAAACAGACACAATTTTTTGCGTGATATTTGAATATTTTTCGTTAATTAGCCTTAATGTAATTTGTCTTCCACTGTGTCCCGTTGCAAGATCTGGGTCTTTAATAATTGTAATGAACCTATTTTATTTTGCTCACACTGTACTTTAATTCTTTGGCGCACGCTGTACTTGAAATTGCTTAGCGCACCGCAATTTTTGCACACGACACTACTCACCGTTCTGTATAAAAGTCGGCGAAATCGCCATCACCAGAGTGCTTAGCAGGCTCTCTCCGCGGCACTCCACCTTCCTCTACCCCAGGGTGCTTAGCAGGTAACTTCCGCAGCACTCTACCTTCCTCTGGGTGTCTTGAGCGTTTAGCAAGTAATCTCCGCGGCGCTCGAGGTCTTGCCCGTATTCCGTCGACTCCGAGCGTTTAGCAGGTACTCTCCGCGGCGCTCGAGGTCTTGCCCGTATTCCGCCGACTCCGAGTACTTAACAGGTGTTACTCCGCGGTACTCGACGTCGTCCCCGTGATCTTTGACACTGGGTGTTTAGCAGGCTCTTTCCGCGACACTCAGCGTCTGCACCGTATATTTCTTACCGCCCTATTTGTTATTTTGTAATTTTGTATTATTATTTCAGGATTTATTTTATTTATGTTATTATTAGTATTATTTGTTTACAGGGTGACATTTTATTTTATGAAATAAATATTTTTTTAGACGCCATACTCCTCGGAAACGGCTTGACCGATTTTTATGAAATTTTATATACATATTGGGTAGGTGTGAGAATCGGTCGAAATATATTTTTCATACCCCTAAGTAATAAGGGTGGTCCACCCCAAACATTTTTTTTAATTTTTTTGGACAAAATTTTTATTTTTATTTTTTTAATGATGTGGCATAAAAAAATACGTACAACCCTTAATTTTCATCATTCTATCACAAACCCCTATTTTTAATAGCCATTTGAGTAATTTAATCTTTTTTTTACATTTTTTATTTTTATTTTTTATGATGTGGCATTAAAAATACATACAACCCTTAATTTTCACCCTTCTATCACAAACCCCTATTTTTTATTAGCCATTTTAGTAATTTAATCATTTTTTACCCTGGTAGATAACTGATCGATTATCACTAGATCAGTTATCCCCGCCAGGCGACTACCGGTGTCCCTTTTCACCACAAACCTAGAAAAAATATACACAGCGTCGGTTCATGCTATAGGTCATGTGACAGGTGCCGCGTTTTCTAGGGACCTAAGGTCCAGAAAATTTATATTTTATTTGCTTTGTGTTGGCGATTGTGCAAATTTGATGGCTGCATTGCAATATGAAATTAACTAACTTGCTGTCATTTTAAATGTCATTAAAGAATGTGACATGAATGTGACCAATCACAGTAAACAAATGAGATTCACGCTACAATACAACCAACGTAAATTGGCATAAAAACCAAGTTTTAGTGATTCTGGACCTTTTAGGGCAGCCATTAATTAGCGGTTGCCGGCAATATGACACTGGCACAGTCTATATTTTTTCTAGGTTTGTGCTTCTCACCCAGTAAACAGCACGGAGTAGGGATGAGAACGAAGCCGACTACCAAAATATTCACTAGAAATAATTCATATGGCAAAACAACGTTTGCCGGGTCACCTAGTATACATATATATTTTAAATTTAATTCGTTTACATCTCTGATGTACACTGTAAACAAAACTACAAGTTGAATGAAATCATTAGGACTTTACCCAACTTTATTTCATTAAATTAGCTAGGGAAATACTTGGCTAGTCACAACTTCCAAAAAATGATTTCGTAACCTGTCTTTATACTCTAGTCGGACTTGAAGGACATTCATTACACTGTTGTGCTTTATCGAGAAAGGTACGATTAAAATTAGTGAGAAAATCGTATCAAAGAATAAGTGGTGTGTTGTGGAAATTTCAAGTTAAGTATTAGTTACTCATAGGTATGACCGTTGAACCAATGCGAATTATCATCAGCTAAACCCGTTAAAGTAATTTGGTTAACCCTGTGGATTGCCAGATTTATTTTCCAGATTTCCTTAAATATAACTGGTCGGCTGCGCACTGGTCGATTTTCATACAGTACCTCGCAGATTCGGTCAGTAGAAGGCTAGAGTCAACGCAGCTGCTCGATGTGGGGCAGAACAGGTACTGAATTTTCATATATTAGCTGTGCGCACATCTCTACGTCACATCTTCCGTAGTGGTGGGCGCGTCTGACCGCTATTGGATGCACGTTTGGTTCGCGCGGTCTACCTCGCGCTGGCTGGAGTCCGAGAGTCGACAGGCTCTCAACCTGAATAATTTCAAATACTGTTACACTGGTTTGACGGACTAATTTATTAATAAAATAAATAAAAACGGGGCCGTTAAAATCACTTTATTACAGTATAACTGAATTATTTGTCAATTCTTCTTCGTATAAATACTTTGCGGACGTTTCAGCTCACAGTACTTCTTCAGATTTGTTGTAAGCATGAGGATCGAAAAACAGAAAATTTTGCTGTCTGTTGTTAATCATGATGATGTTTTAGTCGATACATTTCAAAAACACGGTCCACTTCTTGGAGGTCTATCTAAACGGGGGCTGCTAGTCGACGCTTCTGGTTGCGGAACTTTACTTAAACATCCCAATGGCTTGCGATTTGAAAATATTTACTTGTACTCAAAATCCTTGCATCAGTCTAAATACGAATATTTAAAACAGCTTTTGGAATCTATAAAAGAGATTGTATATTTCGAGTACCAAGACGGCAATGATGTAATTCCTCCAAGTGAGATAAAACCCAATTCTGTTATAATTCTTGACGATGTGGTTTGCAGCATTATAAGAGATTATTTTTGCTTCGGATGACATATATACACCGATTGTTTCTATTTATGCCAAACATATTCCTCGATATCAAAACAATTAATAAGAGACAATTCCAATTTCATAGTTCTGTTCAAACAAGACGCCACTAATTTAAAACATATTTACGATGATCACGTCAATGTGGATATGTCCTTTCAGCAATTCAAGGTTATATGTAATGAGTGTTGGAAAGATAAATATGGATTCCTCGTTATCGATAAAGATTGATCTGTAACATCTGGACGTTATAGAAAAGGATTTGACACTTTTATCATTCCTTAGACTATAAATAATCATGTGGTTACATATGCACGTCATTAGTGTACCAACCATAAATAAAGAATTGGCAAAACAACTGGTTAAAACCAGAAAATCCGTTAGACAAAAATACCAAAGTCGGGATACCACCCATCTTCAAATAAAAGACTTTGCCTCTGACCTTGTTGTTAATAACTGGTCTGATTTTAAACAAAAATGTAAAAATTATATATATTTATTCTGCAAGTCAAGTCATTATGTATTTTAAAACTAATTGGACTACTTTATAGAAACAAATGTAAAAAAAATTAACATAAAAATTTCTTTTATCTGAAGATGGGTGCTATCCCGAAACGATAGTAATAATAAATTAAATCTCTATGATTGCATAGAATTTTTAACTATGGTTTTATTATCTTGACCAATTCCCAGGAAATATTTTATACAATGTTATGTCATGGTCAGTAAGTTAGAAATAATGTTTATGATAATTACATGGATATTTTAAAGCGGTCCAATGCTTATCGAGGGCACTTTAACTCTGAAGAACAAATACTAGGATCGCAAAGTGACAAATATAGAAATATAATTAAACCCTATTTGATTAGGGAAGGAATATTAAAGACTAGTATGGCTTCTAATCCAAAACCATTTGAACACAATCATTGAAACAGTACACCAAATGAGGACTATTAGATTTAAGTAATAACAAAATTGATTATGTCTATTTTGACGACCCTAATGAGTTAATTGATAGATAGTAATAGCTTCACAAATGGCTGGAAATAATTCACACACTAACAAAATACAATCAAGTTTTCAACAGTTAAGAGAATTGAAAATAATAAAATAGAGATTATACTAAATTAAACTTCATTCAGTTGTAAACTGTGGTTTAAAAACATGCCCATTGATAAATTGGGTCGACATATGTTAAGGAATAGGCCTACTTCTTATGATTCATCAACTTTAACATCTTCCTTGAAGTCATTTCCGTTTTACATTTGTGAACCTTTGTCACATCACAGTAAATGTATTGGATATGTTATATTTTGGAAAATCAAAAAGACGAGTACACCTTCCCCGTATCTGGAAAAATAGAACATATAGACATTTTGCCAGCAGACTGTGAAATGTTTCTTGGTAAGGTTATTAAGTCGAGTGATCTTGTTGAACATACTATAAATAAAGGAGACCAACTACAATTTATAACTGTAGCAGGAACACTATCTTTGTACGCAGAAATCGTTTTACAGTGTCTTATAGCAAAAAATGACTAGTGTAAAAGAACAGATAGTAAATGAAATACATATACCAGCTAGAAGAAAATTATTGTCAAGGGACGAAATGACCTTATCCAGGCGGACTTAGTCGAGTTAATAATATATGCTAAAATAAACAGAGGATGTCGATACTTACTTCTAGTTATAAATGTATTTAGCGAGTTTGTATGGGTAGAACCAGTTAAACGAAAATCTGAAAAAGAAGTGGCTACGTTTACGTTTAACGTCTACGCAAAAGTGGGTAACTCAGAAGGCGGTTTTAGAAAAATATTATAAATAGTTTATTATAAAATCAAAATCAGAACACAACAGAACAGAAAATATAACAATCCTAATTTCCAGCTGAAGGCTTTAGCCTAGTATACAATTTTACTTACCGCTAGCCAGCCTTCATGGCGGCAGGGGGAAGCTCGGTGCACTTTTTTGGCGGCACTCGTACCTCACTGTATTCAAAAAACCGACAAACATTTTGTCTCCTACTTTTGAGCACCGACCCTGTTAACAACAATTTCGCTGCATTTGCAATGTCCCCGATGCACTCCTGGCCAGTCAGCAACATTGCACTATATGCAGGAAATCACTGGTCACCGAACTACTTGGAATGTTATAATTTTGTCGTCTTTATTTCTTTCGTAACTCTTTAAAAATATAAATATAATAAAATAATTTTGAATAAAACTAGGTCGATGCTTTCGAGTATAATTTCTAAATTCATTCAAATATTAAATATATTTCTACTTAAATTTCCATTCTTGACATATCTCCCCTGCCTCATGAAAGCTGGCCTCCAGCTTTAAGCTTGTCAGCTGTACAAAAAAATAACATTTCTAAGGGTGCTGTAACATGTACTTTAAAACCAACTAATGCATCCGTACCTCTTTTAGAAATTGAAGCTGTTATTTTGCTGAAAATATGCGAAGACAGACCCACTTTTCGCCTTACCAACTATGAAAATTGGTCACATATAAAAAATATCCCTTTGGCCGATATTAATTTTTACAAACCCCTACCTATTGACATTTTGATAGGCGCTGAAGTTTTCCTGAGCTTTTATTAGATGGGAAACGTATGGGAAACGCGAATGAGCCGGCTGCTCTAAATACAATTTTTGGATGGATAATAATGGGAAAATTATCAAAAAAATGCTCCTGTAACATTATCTACTTCATTATTTTCAAATAGCTCCCAACTTAATGATTTTCTAAAGTTATTTTGGGAAATTGAGGAAATTCCTCAAACGCATAAAATATCACCCGATGATGAACGCGCCGAAAATCATTTCAAAGCAACGCATAGTCGAACGCAGGACGGTCGGTACGTTGTGGAACTGCCATTTAAATCTGCAGATCCTATCTTTGATTTTGAAAATACTCGGACGTTAGCCGTCCGGCGATTTCTTTCACTTGAAAAGCGCTTATTAAATAATCCTCAACTTTATAAACAATATTCGGATATTATCAAAGAATATCTAGTATGTAAGTACCTCGAACCGGTTGATAATATAAAAATTAATAACGCCTTTTACATTGCGTCTCAAAATTAGATAAACCCAATACTATTCACATTGTATTTGACGCTTCAGCACAAACTAATTTGGGATCATTGAACGATCAATTACTTTGTGGTCCTAAGCTACAAAAAGATATAGTTTCAATTCTATTAAATTTTCGACTACACCCTGTAGTATTTACCAGCGATATAAAAGGTATGTTTTTGCAAATATTAGTAGCAGCAAACCATAGAAATTACCAACGGTTAGTTTGGAGATTTTCTCCTCAGGAAGAAATAAAAGACTTTCGTCTTACTCGAGTTACTTTTGGTTTAACCTCATCACCATTTTTAGCTAATCGCGCGTTAATTCAATTAATTAAAGATGAAGGTGCACGCTTTCCTGTAGCAAGTCAGATTTTAGAAAACGACGTTTTCGTAGATGATGTTTGTTCTGGATGAGATACTTTTGAGAACGCTATTATCGCTCGAAATGAACTCATAGAGTTATGTAAGAAGGGAGGCTTTGAGTTGCGCAAATGGACTTCTAATTTTTCAAATTTTCTAGATGATATTCATGAATCACAAATTCATTCAGAGTCGTTTGCATTTAGGCAAGATAACGGTACTGTTCTAAAAATACTGGGACTGCAGTGGGGTCGTCCACAGACGAATTTGCATATAAAATTGAATTAAAATATACACAAGATAATACATGTACAAAACGATCTATTTTATCACGCATCGCACGCATTTACGATCCGATAGGATTTCTATGTCCGATAACTTTTTTCGCTAAACAGTTCTTGCAGAGACTTTGGTGTCTTGGTTTAGACTGGGACGAGACGCCACCAGTACGTTTTTGTGAGAATTGGAAATAATTTATTCTCGATTTATCCGCGTTATCTTCTTTTTCATTACCGAGACTCATGGCGATAAAAAATTATGAACTATGTGAAATACATGGATTTTCGGATGCATCCGATAAAGGATACGCTTGTGTAACTTATTTCCACTTTTTACGCGATAACAAATATTCTATATTTTTTATAATGGCAAAATCTAAAGTCGCACCATTAAAAACCGTTTCTATACCGCGCTTAGAATTATTAGGTGCCGTTTTACTAGCGAAATTATTAACTGTTATTCATGAAAATTTCAAACGCAAAATTAACATTTCACGCATTTTTGCTTGGACAGATTCTTCGATCGCATTAACGTGGATAAAATCGCCGCCATATAAATACAAAACATTTATCGCTAATAGAATTTCTTACATTCAAGAAAAAATCGCACCTGAATTATGGCATTATATTAGCACAGATAACAAACTCGCAGATCTAGCTTCTGGTGGATTGTTGTCATCAGAACTAATAAATAATAAGATGTGGTTTTCCGGACCAATTTGGCTACAACTACATAAAAAGAATTGGCCTCAAACTGTTCTAAAATTTTCGAATAATTTTAATGCAGACCTTGAGGAAAAATCACAGACTCTTCTTGCTTCCGTGGAAGAAACTCTATTGAATAGTTTAATTGTAAGTTATTCTTCTCTTTCAAAATTAAAATCGGTGCTTGCTTATGTTCTCAGATTTTTACATAACTTAAGATCACCCACTTACAAAAAACGTGGACCGCTTTCCAATTTAGAGAAACACGAAGCCTTAATGACACTTGTAAAATATATTCAAGAGCTCCATTTTTCTCAAGATATTTCTTTAATATCAAAGAAAAAATCACCCTCAAAACCATTACGCAAATTAAACGTTTAGCAAGGAATTTTAAGAGTCGGTGGTCGTCTAAAAGATTCAACGCTTTCATATAACGCTAAATTTCCCGCACTTCTTCCCAGAAATTCGATATTAACTGACTTAATAATTCAATACTTTCATCGCATTTATTTGCATCCAGGTGCACAAACGTTACAATATTTAATTATGCAACAATTTCGGATTCAGTCAAAATGTACATCTAGTTGCAAAAATTGTTGGCGTTTATCTCCTAAACCTTTTCAACCGCCTATGGGGAATCTACCTCTTGAACGCATTAGTCAGATAAAGCCCTTCTCACACGTTGCTGTTGACTACGCCGGACCTTTTACAACTTCGTTAGGAAAGGTTCGTGGTGCCAAGACTTTCAAATCGTATATCTGCGTCTTTGTATGCTTTAGCACTAAAGCTATACATTTAGAATTAGCATCGGATCTGAGTAGCGAAGCCTTTCTAGCCTGTTTTAGACGGTTTATTGCACGTAGAGGTAGAGTTAATAAATTATATAGTGATTGCGGCACGAATTTTCAGGGTGCTAATAAACAAATCCAAACACTCTTAGGTGATTGTGCAGAAACGAATAAAATAGATTGGCACTTTAACCCGCCATATGCTCCTCATTTTTCTGGTCTCGTAGAAGCTGGAGTAAAATCCACTAAAACGCATTTATATCGCATTATAGGAGACCAAGTGTTAACGTATGAGGAATTCTATACACTTCTCTGTCAAATAGAATCTATTTTAAATTCTAGACCACTTTATCCCCTTAGTGATGATCCTAACGACTTGTCGGTTTTAACACCCGGCCACTTTCTTACTCTTCAACCGCTTTCGTCACTACCTGATTACAATTACACTGAAAAACGGCTAAACACTTTGTCTCGTTGGCAGCTGCTACAAAGATTTCAGCAGGAATTTTGGCGTCGCTGGCACACAGAATACCTGCATACATTGCAACAAAGATCAAACCTACTTCGAAGTCAGCTGCAATAGGTCAGCTTGTTGTAAAAAGTGACCTCACACCACCCTTGAGGTGGAGTATGGGCAAAATTGTAGCGTTACATCCAGGCAAAGATAATGTAGCACGTGTAGCTACAGTTCGTACCCAACAGGGTATTTTCAAGAGCCCTTTGGTCAAACTATGTCCTCTTCCAGGACATAATAATTAAAAGGCATATTTCTTTCATATATGCCTTTGGGGGGGGGAATATGTTTAGGATTTCATATTTTTTTGCACTTTTTTTTTTGTTTCATTTTTTGTTGTTCAATTTTAAAATAACACGCGATATGAGGGGGCACTACATACGCGACGGCGAGAGCGAGTAGTACGAGAGAAGTACTAAAATGGCGAATGTGTACACGCGTCGCAAAGGCACGAGAAAAGTTATCTACAAGCTATAACATCAAAATTCCCAAATGGTTTAGGTAAGTGCTCCTCATCCGCATATTTGATCATATTTGATATTTGATTCCGCTCATAATTGAACCAGTGCATATTTGAATACTAAACACCTTGTATATCAAAGACAAAGCAAAAACGATTCTATGTTTCTATGATCTTAAAATCATGCGCAGATCTTAACCTTAAAATATTGACAATTATAAAACACCCCGTATAAAATTTAAAATTTAACTGTCTTTATACTATTTATTATAAATAGTAAACAATAATTTGTATAATTTGATAATTTGATTCTGGTATATAAGTATGCATAATTACATAATGTGCCCTGTGCCTCCTAGAACTAATTCATACTAAAATACAATTAAAATTTTTTTAAATTTATTCACGCATTGTCACTATGTGCAATTATTATTTTGATTATTTGTATATGGTATTTTCATAAATATTTTGGAGATACCTAGATTCTTTCAAGTTTTAAATGTGAATTGTTCATGTATGTGACAACATACGAGTATTATATCAGTACTAAATAGTACGATAAATTCTATCGAAGTTAAGAAAACATTTAAAAGTTGCAATACGTACTCAACAAAGTTTCAGCATCATATTGCCTATTTTTAAAACATACCTACATGCTTTTCAAAATTTTAAATTGTAGGGATTACCAGTGTCGAGTGTTATAAATATCTAAAATCTATAAACACAATTTATTATTTTTACTATACTTTTTACGACGTGTATTCAGAAAAGCATAATAAAACAGCAAAATGAAAAACGAATATAAAATTAATCATATTACCAGTGTCGGTCTCGAGACTCTCCGAAATAACAAATCAACATTCAAATGCAATCGTAATTGAACATCCTACTCCTATGTTGAAAAAAAAATATACTAGAATTATGGTTTATCAATTCTGTTGCATGTTACTTTATTAGTTCTTTGTATAGTAGTTAATTTAGAAATTTTCAAAACAGCCACTTTCAGGATTCTAACCACATTTTAAATAATTAATTTTTATTGAATTTCTTTTTACATCATAGTATCTTAATTAACCTGTGCCTTTATTAATAACAAGTGGAGAAGGTCCGATACAATTTTTAAAAGTAGCTGGCATTTAATTTTAAAACTGTCAAATTCCGTATATTTTTAAGGTTTTTTTCGTATTTGGTCATTTGTTTCAGCACTCTGTATTTTAAAAGTTGGATCGAGTCGTCTCTATGTAATGCTGAAAGTTTCATCAAAATGATGAATGATGAATTTTGAGCATTTTTAGAGTCTGGTTCGGCTTTTTTAAACACCTAGTTTTTTCGTTTACTTATACCTTTGTAAAACGTTTCATCATTTTTTTAATTCCATTAATTTTCAGAATTTTTTTGAACACCCTGTATTTTTTCGTTTATTAATGTTCTAACAGACTCTTGCTACATCAATCATTTTAAAAAATTCCCCGAACTTTGAGGATTTTTAGAGATTGATTCAGTTTTCTAAACACCTTGTATTTTGTTCGTTAATTGATGTACCCTTTTTAAAAGCTTCATCATTTTCTTTTTAATTCCATTATTTTGTGGATTTTAAGAGATTAGTTTAGTTTTTTCAGACACCCTGTATTTTTGTCGCTAATTAGTGCTCCAATAGACCTTTGTTAAAAGTTTGATCTATTTTTTTTAAATTGATTAATTCTCGATGTTTTTAGAGATTGTTTAGTTTTTTTAAACACCCTGTATTTTGTTCGTTAATTAGTGTTGTAATAGACCCTTATTAAAAGTTTAATAAAAAAATTGTTTTTAAATTTTATTATTTTGAGGGTTTTAAGAGATTGGTTCAGTTTTTTTAAATACCTTGTATTTTTTCGTTAATTAGTGATCTAATAGACTATTGTTAAAATCTTCATCTAAATCTTTTTTTAAATTCATTAATTTTTAGAGGTTTTAGAGATTGTTTAGTTTTTTTAAACACCCTGTATGTTTTTCATTAATTAGTATTGTAATAGACCCTTTTTAATAGTTTAACAAGCTAGAGATCAGTCGCTCTCTAGATTTTTGGCGTTGAGTATAGATTACGAATTTTTGTAGACAAAGAAATACTTTTGAAGCATTTATACTTCCATACCTAATTCCCTCCAAAGTCAGGTCCAGGTCTTCGTCGTTCTCATCCGTGAAATACCCGGAATAAATAAGAGGTTTCTCCAGGGGATATCTGTTCTTCAACAGAATATTTCCCCTAGACTTGGGATTGAGCACTATCGGGTAAATGCTCATCCTCGCCAACTCGAAATCGGCCTCCAAAAAGCTCTTGGCGGTCACTTCTTCGACACCATAAGATCTTAGAACCTCACTGATGAGGTACTGGTCGTTGGGTTTGAAACCCACGTGCAAAAATTGAACGTTTGGTCTTTCCGAGTGGCCTTTAGTATTAATAAAGCCCACCAAGTTGGTTATGAATATTTCCGACAAGCCTCCAGTTCTGTGCATGAAGTAGGAATACAGCTCATCTATAACTGGCATGGGTGCGACGACAGCGCTTTTGTCCAGTGTGAAGTGGTTGCCGATGAACATGGTGTGGTCCTGTAGGTTTTCCCCTACGGGTAAATCCTTTATCACCGGAATGCCTAGACTTTCCAAATGGGTTTTGGGACCTATCCCGGATAACATCTGCAGTTGAGGAGAGTTTATGACTTCCCCCGATACAATGACCTCCTTTTCCGCGAAAAGTTTCAAAGTCCTGTCTCCTATTTTAACCTGGACGCCTCTAGCAATTTTAGTGTCCTCGTCTATTAGTATTTTCGTGACTATAGAGTCTACCGCAACGTGGAGGATCTTCCTGTCCTTCACTTTTCCCAAAAAAGCCTTGGCGGAATTCATTCTAGTCCCGTCTTCGGTGATTGACAGAGTCTCCAGGTATCCCAGGAGCTTTAAAGAATCTTCTTCTTGCATTGTAAGGTAACCAAGTTCCTTAGCTCCTTCCTTCACTGCTTCCTTCATGGGTTGTCCTGCAAGAAACGATCAACTTAGGTGGTTTCCTTTAAATTTTCATTAGCTGCTTGTGCCGTACCAGGAGAAAGTTTGGAACCCATCACGGCCGTACTGCGTGATGTTGGCAAGGTGCGACACTCGCAGCTTCTCCAGAGCCTTGAAATGTGGCAGCACACTGTCCCAGTCCCATCCCGGGTTTCCCAATTCCTCCCAACGGTCATAGTCTCTCTTGTGTCCTCTCAGGTAGATCATGGCGTTGATGCTGCTGCAACCTCCTAGTAGTCTCCCTCTAGGCCACTTGCATCTCTTACCCTTGAAGCCTCTGCAGGAGGTTTCGGAGGGCTCGGTTTCGTACTGGTAGTCTTCCTGGCTGCCTTGGAGGTTGAAGAGCATTCCCGGTATCTAAAAACATACAAATGTGAAATGAAGGTCTGGAGGACTCACATATGGTAGTCAAATATGAAATACTTTTTTTATAATTGGAACTTGGCTTGTTACAGTATTTGTAATTAGTAGTTTTTTAATTAAGGTTACTCCACTTTCTAATTATTATTTTGTTCGTTTTTTGTGTTATGTAAGATATGTTAAAAATAAATAATTACAAGTTGCCAGTTTTGATATCAGTACTTGCTTAAGGTCGCTGTATACACGAAATTATCAAATTTCTGGTGTCCAGGAATCGAAATTTGAAAATGTGAAGCATGTAGAATAAAAGTAAACGTGAAAATAAATTCCAGTTGTTTTATTTAGTCATTGTTGTTACTATCGGTCAGTGGTCGCGCGGTTTAAGGCGTCAGTACTTGAATCGAGGTGACTAGATCGCTGTGTGGTTCGACCCCCGCAGCCGGTAGACCGTATATAAGCTATATTCGTGGAGAGATATGCACCCTCTCTGCGGGTATGGTAGGGTGGAAGAATGCTGGCTTGGGTCAATGTGAGAGATTGGTACCGGTTGATTTGACTACCCCCGTAATTAATGAGGTTTTCCAGGTTTCCCTCATTCCTGCACTGAATGGTGGTTAGGGCCTTCCAACGAAAGTCGTTCCTGGGCGCAAATGCGGCCTGCTTAATAATAATATGCCGCCCCCTCTCCCGCACAAGTCTTCGACTTCTGGGCTAATCCTCGTGATTAGAATGAGGGGTAGAGATATTATTATTATTACTACGTGAATTTTCAAATCAAATAACTTTGAACGAATGTTTTCTTGTACAAAAATTATTTCTTTAACTTTCATAGCATTCAATATAGCTAATTTCTAAGATGGAAAATGGTTATTTTGCGAAATATTGTAAATATGTACCTTGAAAACGACTCATGGTTTCAAGACAAGATTTAAGGAAAAAAGTCTTGCGAGACAAGATAACAAATATTGCTATGCAATGAAGTCTTGTAAATATAAGGAGTAATATTTAAGTCAGCATTAGCTGAAAATATAAATATTGCATTTCTACTGTAGGTCTATACTTTTTTAAAGGACATCCTGCATATAAAATTATTTTTAAAATCAAACTTTATTGGGTTATAAGTCCAGCTTTGCTGAATTAGAACTAATTACAATTTCACTGCCACCTGACTGAAAGAGCTTCTATTTCGTCCTTTACTTAATACTTGAAAGGTGGCAAGTCGGCTATCGCCGACTTGACCTTTCTTGGGTAGGGTTCGTTTTTTTAAACACACACAACAATTTTGAGATTTTTTTAACGTTCAACATTTTTCCAACACTTTGTATATATAACGGTCTTTCGTACATCCGACAACCCATCCGAAGCAAAAAAAAATTGTTATTCCATGAATTTTGGGAGTTTCAATATTGGTTCACACCCTGTATTGTTTTCATTAAAATAGTTTCCATATAGACCATTGTTAAAAGGTTCATCAAAGGAATATTCCATTCCATGAAGGTTTCTAGAGAACGGTCGGTTTTTTTAAACACCCAGTAGTTAGTATAGTTTTCTTACAGACCATTGTGAAAAGTTCTATTAGAAAATATTCCATGAATTGTGAGGATTCTTAGAGAATGGTTTGGTTTTGTTAAACACCCCGTATTTTTTCATTAGTATATATTTCTTACAGAACATTGTAAAAAGTTTCATCAAAAAGAATTTTTTAATTCCATGAATTTAGTTGATTTTTAGAGAATGGTTCGGTTTTTTTAAACCTCCTGTATGTTTTCATTAGTATAGTTTTTTACAAAATATTGTGAAACGTTTCATGAAAAAGAATTTTTTAATTCCATGAATTTTGAGGATTTTTAGAGAATGGGTCGTTATTTTTAAACACTCTGTATTTCTTCATTAGTATATTTTTCCTACAGAACATTGTATAAAGTTTCATCAAAAAGAATTTTTTAATTTCATGAATTTTGAGGATTTTTAGAGAATGGTTCATTATTATTAAACACTCTGTATTTGTTTCGTTAGTGAGTGTCATAGTAAATCCTTGATGAAAGTTTAATAAATAAAAAAAATTTTCCATGAATTTTGGGAGTTTCAATATTGGTTCAGTTTTCTTAAACATCCAGTAGTTTTTTCAATTAGTATAGTTTTCTTACAGACCATTGTGAAAAGTTTAATAAAAAAATATTCAATGAATTATTGTGAGGTATCTTAGAGAATGCTTTGGTTTCGTTAAGCACCCTGTATTTTTTCATTAGTATAATTTTTTACAATCGTGAAAAGTTTCATAAAAAAAAATAATTCCATAAATTTTGTGGATCTAGAGAATGGTTCTTTATTTTACACCCTGTATTTTTCCATACGTATGTATTTATATACATAACAATACCAAAGTATATATTTTTTATATTTTTTTTTACAAACTATTGTAAAAAGTTTCATCAGAAAGCAAAAAAAAAATTAAATCCACGAATTTTCAGGATTTTTAGGGAACGGTTCGGTATTTTTAAACACCCCGTATTTTTTCTTTAGCATATTTTTCCTACAGAACCCAGGCAACACAACATAATCTAATAGACGTTGTATTTCCGTATATTTCGTCTATTTTCCATCCTGGTCTAAAATTATATGTAATATAGACGGCATTTTATAGACACTTTTTGTACCACTAATAAAATAAACGTTTAATAGATGTCTAAATTCATCTTCTCTACTTTTCATTTACTGAGAGACGTCTATTATAAATGTAACATAGACCTTGTAAACACGTGATACTAAACAACATCAACTGTTGTATTTTAGAGATGATTCCTTTATTTTACGACAATCCGTACATGTAGTGTGAATTACATAACGATCAAATGTTAGTAAGATCTCATAGAAAATTTAATATAGACGGCACGGTATAGACATTTTTTGTACCACTAATAAAATAGTCGTTTAATAGATGTTTAAATTCATCTTTTCTAATCTTTATTTACTGAGAGACGTCTATTATAAATATAATATCGACCTTGCAAACACACGATACTAAACAACAGCAACTGTTGTTTTTTAAAGATGGTACATTTATTTTATGATAATTCGCATATGTAGTGTGAATTACATAACGAGCAAATGTTTAGAAAGTACAATAGAAAATTTAATATAGACGACATTTTATAGACACTTTCTGTACCATTAATAAAAAAATGTTTAATAGATGTTTATTAATTATTTTTTTCTAATTTTCATCTACTGGGAGAGGTCTATTATAAATATTATGTCGACCTTATAAACACAGGATATTAAACAACAGCAACTGTTGATCTAATAGAAAATTTAATATAGATGACACGGTATAGACATTTTTTGTACCACTAATAAAATAGTTGTTTAATAGATGTTTAAATTCATCTTTTCTAATTTTCATCTACCGAGAGACGTCTATTATAAATATAATATCGACCTTGTAAATACACGATAAACAACAGTACCTGCTGTTGTTTTTTAAAGATGATACATTTATTTTACGACAATCCTCACATGCAAAATGACTACTACTATAATTTAATAAGATCTAATAGATGGTTTAATACAGATGACACTTTTTGTACCAGTAATAAAATAAACATTTAATATATGTCTATTAATTAATCTTTGTTAATTGTCTTCTATTGAGATACGTCTATTATATACATTTTTTGTAATATTTTTCTACTGACAGACATATCTCTATGTAAATAAAGGGACAACTTATTAACAAGTTATACGAAAAACAACAAAGTTGTTATTGTTTTTAAAATCTTTTATCATCTTTATATTATGATCAATCTCCACATCCAGTAAGAGTACCGAACATAGCAAAATTATAGTAAATACCAAATATGTTTATAAATTTAATTGTTTAATATAAATCATGAAAAAATAGGTAAGTTGGGGTAGGTATCACCTACCTTTAGTAGGTACCTTCCTATATTAATATTAACCAAATTTATAAAAGTAATTTTTTCCTATGAAAAATTAGTATCATGTCTAATTTTTGTCTATTAAGTTTGTCTAACACTAGTAAATAGATATACCTACTCTATATGAATAAGTAGGATATGTAGGATAGGCAGACGCAGTAGGTATATTTTGATAAAAAATAATAAAATCTTTTTACAATCTTCATATATTGTTTAATATTTCCATGATTTATTTTTATTCTAATAAAGTTATATTAATTTTTTGAAAGGTAAGTAATGAAATCTAGGATTTAAATTCGGATCTATTTATCTCTGCGTATAAGCGGAAAAGTATGTCTGACTCTACATATTTTAGTTGTACCCTTACACTCAGCGATCTGTTCGATGCCGCTCTACTCTCTCTCTCTTTACGCCCTTTGTCATTTGTAATATGGAGAGGTACCTATTGTGAATTAACAACAGATGTCTAGCAAAGTTCTGCACTGTTCTTTGTCGTTTCGTTGCCGTTTGTGAGTGCCTTATTTTTATTCTACAGCAAAGGTGAAAATTTGAATGTAAGTTAGTGCTCGTAGAAATTTATCATGAATTATTTTAGATAATCTTGAGGACGCAAAATTACAGTATAATGTTACTGAATATTCATCTTGATAATTGGACAAGGTACATGTTTGTGTTTATATTTCCTAACCTATCTTTACAAAGACATTGAGCAACTGGAGGGAATACCAACAATCCAGAAACCAATATAGTTTGGAAGTAATCAAAAAGGTAAACTAAATCAAATATAAATTACGAAACATTAATAGGTAGTAAGTATTGTTTTCTTCCAGATTCAGTATATTTCACATATGAAAAGATGGCTATGGTTGAGACTGGTCAATTAGCATTACAATAACAAGATATCGTCAGAAAAATCCTATTGTAAATAAACCTTAAAATGGAAGAATGGGCTTTAATAAAATCATTAATCAATCTAAAATGTAGTAGTCAATATTACCTACTACACCTGATTAAAGTATTTGTAGTTCATACTTGGATTGAATATGTTAAAAATATTTTATTTATAAATTTCTTTAATTTATGTAAAATTTGTAGATACATACTGAGTGATTATATTATTAACTGCAATTTAAACATTTTATCCTTTAATGTTTTGAAACAACATGGGGCAACTTGTAACAGTGTTAAGATGTTAACAAAACATGTCTTTTCAGTTTGCAGTCTTCAGTGGTCAAGTGGAATAATTTTCGGTTTGGTTGCCATATTGTCAGTTTAGGCTTCTTGACATTTTGAGAGATATCTATCACTTCAGAAATATCTTTGAAAGTTACTTGGAAGGTGAAGGATATGGCAATATGTCTCTCTAAACGTCAAGATACTTAAATCGACAATACAGCAACCAGCCCAAAAATTGTTCCAACAATTAAAGAGGTCTATTTTAATTTCAAGCTTAGACCAGAACTAGACTACTATAAAAGCCATTAGAAAGTAGTCTATTGAGGATGTGTATAGTTAATCTAACGTAGATTTAATTTACACATACCTGCAATATTTCAAAAAGATGTCAATTTAGGACATATATGGTTAATCTACCATAGATATAATCTATACATACATAATTGTTATCAAAAAGATGTCGATTTAGGACATATATAGTTAATCTGTCATAAACACAATATATACGTACATAAATATTACCGTAAAGATGTCGATTAAAGACAACTATATTTAATCTAATAAGGACATCTATTTACCATCTATTTTATATGAAATATATACGTTTATCTCGGACACATTTAGTGGTTGATACACAGTCTACAAAAGACCATCTGTAGACATTTCGTCTAGTCGTAATATTAACGTTAATTAGATGAAACTGTGGTGCCTGGGAACATTGTAAAAAGTTTCATCAAAAAGAATTTTTTAATTTCATGAATTTTGTTGATTTTTAGAGAATGGTTCGGTTTTTTTAAACCTCCTGTATTTTTTCATTAGTATAGTTTTTTACAAAATATTGTGAAACGTTTCATGAAAAAGAATTTTTTAATTCCATGAATTTTGAGGATTTTTAGAGAATGGTTCGTTATTATTAAACACTCTGTATTTGCTTCGTTAGTGAATGTCATAATAAATCCTTAATGGAAGTTCAATAAATAAAAAATAAAAATTTCCATGAATTTTGGGAGTTTCAATATTGGTTCAGTTTTCTTAAACACCCAGTAGTTTTTTAATTAGTATAGTTTTCTTACAGACCATTGTGAAAAGTTTCGTAAAAAAATATTCAATGAATTATTGTGAGGAATCTTAGAGAATGGTTTGGTTTTGTTAAGCACCCTGTATTTTTTCATTAGTATATTTTTTTACAATCGTGAAAAGTTTGAGAATGGTTCTTTATTTTACACCCTGTATTTTTCCATACGTATGTATTTATATACATAATAATACCAAAGTATATATTTTTTATAGTTTTTTTCAAACTATTGTAAAAAGTTTCATCAGAAAGCAAAAGACAATTTGTAAATCCACGAATGTTTTCGGTTTTCTTTAAACAGCCCGTATATTGTTCGATAATTAGTGCGGTAAGAGACCCCCGACGGAAGTTTCGTAACAAAAAAATTTTCAGATCCCTTAATTTTGACTTTTTTTAACGTTCGACATTTTTCCAACACTTTGTATATAAAACGCACGTCAGAGAACCCCTCCGAAGCGAAAAAACCGAAAATTTCCTCGAATCTGTAATTTTTATTTTTTTTTCGTCAATTTTTATCGGAACACCCCGTACATCGAGCATTTTTGAGTCACCCCGTATATACGCGTAGCGGATGGAAATATTTGACTGCTGTTTTATGGCTTACGTCATTTTGACCCCGTCTTGGTTAGGATTTTCGCAAATTTCGATACAAAAACGAATTGAAAACCCAGCGCTCGCATAACACAACGTATCTAGAGACTTCAAATTTACCGTTGTCGGCCTTCGGGGGCTTCGATCGGCCCATTTAGCGAAATTTTCTGCGATTTATTCGGAAATGTCACCGCGCACTCGCCAATTGACGTTTGTGAAGGCCGTGCTCCCGGCGGGTGTAGTCACGCAAATTTTCGCTATTTTCACTATAAAATCGAATTTTAAACACAGATCTGAGGCATGCGGGACCTTGTAGAAGGTTCAAAGTTTACGTTTCGATATGGCTTTATGGAAATAAAGGGGTACTTACTTTGCAAAATGTAACGTTTTGAAGGTTTTGTGAGGACCCGCCATATTGCGAGGCTCTTCTCCACGTCTCGGTTCGGTATTACGCGAAGTTCGATACAAATTCGAACTCAAAACCCAGCGCTCGCATAACAGAAAGTATCTAGAGACTTTAAATTAATTAAATTATTAAATAAATTTACCTTTTCTGGCCTTTGCGGGTCTCCGATCGGCCCGTTTAGCGAAATTATTCAAGTTTTATTGGGAGCTGTCACAGGCCGTGCACCTTCTGGCTTGCCGTTTGACGTTTCGGACGGCCGAGTGAATGCGAATGCTGCCGAACGTGTACTTGAGTCAAACTTTCGTTATTTTCACTATAAAATCGAATTTTAAACCTAGACCTGAGACAGGCGACACATTGTAGAAGGTTCAAAGTTTACGTTTTGACATGGCTTTGTGGAAAGGAATGCGGGAAAATACGAAAATATCGAATCCGAAATAGTTTAACGTCTACCCATACCCGACTGACGTTTCTCCGATTCCCGGGCGATAAGCTCCTCCCGCGCTATCTCTATCCCTGTCGCCGAGGACGGCCGGCGAGGACCCTCCGAAAAACGGAAAATTTACCTAGAAAAACGCAAAAAATGATCCGCCGAGCGCCTCGTCGCGACGGAGAAAGGACCAAATAAAGAGACTCGCCCGCGACCGCGTCCCCGACGGGCTCGCCTGAAAAACGTCGCGCGGAGCGAAATTGGCCTCCGGGCGGCTTCCGGACTTCCGAGAAAGGGCGTAGTTTTCGACTTTTGTCTCGTTTCCTCGCGAAAATCGAAAACTGGCGGCCGCGGACCTCCGAAAAAACGCAAAATTCGCCCCGAAAAACGTAAAAATAACCAACCAAAATACGCCTAAGCGACAACCCAAGGACCGAAGGGCGCTTCGCGCCCTTCGGCTCGCCGCTACGCGGCTCGCAAAAAAAGCCTTTACCCGGACACTTTGCCCCTTTTCTCACCCCCCGGTGGGAGCGAGAAAAAACAACGGATTTTAATATATAAGAACTAGAAAGGTGGCAAGTCGGCTATCGTCGACTTGACCTTTCTTGGGTAGGGTTCGTTTTTTTAAATACCCTGTATTTTTTCGATAATTAGTGCGTTAAGAGACCCCCGATGGAAGTTGAGTAAAAAAAATTGATAGTTCTCTTAATTTTGAGATTTTTTTAACGTTCAACATTTTTCCAACACTTTGTATATAAAAACGGTCTTTCGTACATCCGACAACCCATCCGAAGCAAACAAAAATTTTTATTCCATGAATTTTGGGAGTTTCAATATTGGTTCAGTTTTCTTAAACACCCTGTATTGTTTTCATTAAAATAGTTTCCATATAGACCATTGTTAAAAGTGTCATCAAAGGAATATTATACTTCCATGAAGGTTTCTAGAGAACGGTCGGTTTTTTTAAACACCCAGTAGTTCTTTAATTAGTATAGTTTTCTTACAGACCATTGTGAAAAGTTTCATTAGAAAATATTCCATGAATTGTGAGGATTCTTAGAGAATGGTTTGGTTTTGTTAAACACCCCGTATTTTTTCATTAGTATATTTTTCTACAGAACATTGTAAAAAGTTTCATCAAAAGGAATTTTTTAATTCCATGAATTTTGAGGATTTTTAGAGAATGGTTCGTTATTTTTAAACACTCTGTATTTCTTCATTAGTATATTTTTCCTACAGAACATTGTATAAAGTTTCATCAAAAAGAGTTTTTTAATTCCATGAATTTTGAGGATTTTTAGAGAATGCTTCGTTATTATGAAACACTCTGTATTTGCTTCGTTAGTGAGTGTCATAATAAATCCTTAATGGAAGTTTAATAAATCAAAAAATTTTTTCCATGAATTTTGGGAGTTTCAATATTGGTTCAGTTTTTTTAAACACCCAGTAGTTTTTTAATTAGTATAGTTTTCTTACAGACCATTGTGAAAAGCTTCATAAAAAAAATATTCAATGAATTATTGTGAGGATTCTTAGAGAATGGTTTGGTTTCGTTAAGCACCCTGTATTTTTTCATTAGTATAATATTTTTACAATCGTAACGTTTCATAAAAAAATTAAATTCCATAAATTTTGTGGATCTAGAGAATGTTGCTTTATTTTACACCCTGTATTTTTTCATACGTATGTATTTATATCCATAATAATACCAAAGTATATATTTTTATAGATTTTTTACAAACTATTGTAAAAAGTTTCATCAGAAAGCAAAAAAAAAATTAAATCCACGAATTTTCAAGATTTTTAGGGAACGGTTCGGTTTCTTAAAACACCCCGTATTTTTTCATTAGTATATTTTTTCTACAGAACATTGTAAAAAGTTTCATCAAAAGGAATTTTTTAATTCAATGAATTTTGAGGATTTTTAGAAAATGGTTCGTTATTTTTAAACACTCTGTATTTCTTCATTAGTCTATTTTTCCTGCAGAACATTGTATAAAGTTTCATCAAAAAGAATTTTTTAATTCCATGAATTTGGAGGATTTTTAGAGAATGGTTCGTTATTATTAAACACTCTGTATTTGCTTCGTTTCAAGTTTCATCAAAAAGAATTTTTTAATTCCATGAATTTGGAGGATTTTTAGAGAATGGTTCGTTATTATTAAACACTCTGTATTTGCTTCGTTAGTGAGTGTCATAATAAATCTTTGATGGAAGTTTAATAAATAAAAAAAAAATTTTCCTTGAATTTTGGGAGTTTCAATATTGGTTCAGTTTTCTTAAACACCCAGTAGTTTTTTAATTAGTATAGTTTTCTTACAGACCATTGTAAAAAGTTTCATAAAAAAAACATTCAATGAATTATTGTGAGGATTTTTAGAGAATCGTTTGGTTTCGTTAAGCACCCTGTATTTTTCCATTAGTATAATTTTTTTACAATCGTGAAATGTTTCATAAAAAAAAATATATTCCATAATTTTTTTCTATGAATTTTGGGAGTTTCAATATTGGTTCAACGGTTTTGTTAAACACCCTGTATTTTTTTATTAGTATAATTATTTTACAATTGTGAAAAGTTAAAAAAAAATTATATTCCATAAATTTTTTCCATGAATTTTGGGAGTTTCAATATTGGTTCAGTTGTCTGAAACACCCTGTATTGTTCTCATTAAAATAATTTCCATATAGACCATTGTTAAAAGTTTCATCAAAGGAATATTATACCTCCATGAAGGTTTCTACAGAATGGTTCGGTTTTTTTAAACACCCAGTAGTTTTGTAATTAGTATAGTTTTCTTACAGACCATTGTGAAAAGTTTCATAAAAAAACATTCAATGAATTATTGTGAGGATTCTTAGAGAATGGTTTGGTTTTGTTAAACACCCTGTATTTTTTCATTAGTATATTTTTTACAATCATGAAATGTTTCATAAAAAAAAATATATTCCATAATTTTTTTCCATGAATTTTGGGAGTTTCAATATTGGTTCAACGGTTTTGTTAAACACCCTGTATTTTTTCATTAGTATAATTTTTTTACAATTGTGAAAAGTTAAAAAAAAATTATATTCCATAAATTTTTTTCATGAATTTTGGGAGTTTCAATATTGGTTCGGTTTTCTCAAACACCCTGCATTGTTCTCATTAAAATAGTTTCCATATAGACCATTGTTAAAAGTTTCATCAAAGGAATATTATACCTCCATGAAGGTTTCTAGAGAAAGGTTCAGTTTTTTTAAACACCCAGTAGTTTTTTAATTAGTATAGTTTTCTTACATACCATTGTGAAAAGTTTCATAAAAAAACATGCAATGAATTATTGTGAG
This sequence comes from Monochamus saltuarius, assembly GCA_025584915.1. NCBI lineage: Eukaryota > Metazoa > Arthropoda > Insecta > Coleoptera > Cerambycidae > Monochamus > Monochamus saltuarius. The sequence goes on along the minus strand of CM046721.1, from coordinate 42,405,106 downwards.
GATTCTTATAGAATGGTTTGGTTTCGTTAAGCACCCTGTATTTTCTCATTAGTATAATTTTTTTACAATCGTGAAATGTTTCATAAAAAAAAATCCATAAATTTTGTTGATCTAGAGAACGGTTCTTTATTTTACACCCTGTATTTTTTGATACGTATGTATTTATATACATAATAATACCAAAGTATAAATTTTTTATAGTTTTTTTACAATCTATTGTTGTGTTATATCAGCAGATACTTTTGAAAGTCTGGTTATTCGTATTAACCATACACTGGAACAATTTCGGGTATGGTGCTATAAAAATCGACTAATTATCAACTATAGTAAAACAGAATGTATGTTTTTCAAAACTAAAAATAAAACTTATTCTGCTGATAATGTGACCTTAACTATAAATGGTCATGACTTAAATGTGGTTTCAAGCACTAATTTTCTTGGGGTTGTCTTAGAGGAGAGTCTAGATTGGACGCAACATATAGACCGCCTAACTTCCAAATTGATTCAAACATGTTTTGCAATTAAGACATAAAAAATGAATTGGACCGAGGGGCTCTGATGGACGTGTACTATGCACTTTTCCACTCTAGAGTGTCTTATAATATAATAGTTTGGGGTCGAAGCTCAGATTTAAAGAGAGCATTCACAGTACAAAAGCGTGTGATAAGAATTATTTTTGATATGGGTGCTCTAGAATCATGTCGATTTATTTTTAAGCAGTATAAAATATTAACGCTTATATCAATCTATATATATATATAAATTGCTTAGTTATATTCATAGTATTAAAAAAAAATTAAAGTTTCACTTCGACAATCATGAATATTCTACTCGTAACAGACAAAATATTTGCACGGAGAAAAGTAATTTAACACTTTATCAAAAATCTCCTATTAATACCGGAAGTTGTCTGTACAATAAGCTACCCAAGTGCATCAAGGATCTACCCATGTTAAAATTTAAAGACAAATTAAAGAAATTTCTTGTAATACATTGTTTCTATTCCATTGAGGAATTTCTCGCTTTTGATTGGACTTGAACTATGTTTGTTGCATTCTATTTTTAAACTGTTTGTGTATATTGTATATAATGTTATTTACCTGTTTCTATGTCTTAGTGTAGTAACTAAGTGGCAAATTGACTTACTCCATCCATTGTAATTTGGCAAAAAGGAATTAATAAAAATATCTATCTATCTATCTATCTATCTATTGTAAAAAGTTTCATAAGAAAGCAAAAAAAAAAATTAAGTCCACGAATTTTCATGATTTTTGGTGGGTTTTTTGTAAACACCCTGTATTTTTTTCGATAATTAGTGCGGTAAGAGACCCCCGACGGAAGTTTCGTACCAAAAAAATTTCCAGTTGCCTTAATTTTGACATTTTTTTAACGTTTAACATTTTTCCAACACTTTGTATATAAAACGGTCTTTCGCACGTCAGACAACCCATCCGAAGCGAAAAAACCGAAAATTTCCTCGAATCTGTAATTTTTATTTTTTTCTCGTCAATTTTTATCGTAACACCCCGTACGTCGAGCTTTTTTGAGTCGCACTGTATATACGCGAAGCGACTTAAAATAATTGAAGTCCGCTATATTGTCTAGCTCATTTATACCACGTATTTATTCGTATTTATGCAAAGTTCAATGCAAAAATGAACTCAAAACAAAGCGTTCGCATAACAGAACGTATCTAGAGACTTAAAATTTACCTTTTTTGGTCTTCGGGGGGCTCCGATTGGCCCATTTAGCGAAATTTCCTATGTTATATGCGGATCTGTCACCCACTCGCCGTTTGACGTTTCGGCGGCCGGGCGCCGGCCGAACGTGTAGTAGACTAAAATTTCGATATTTTCACTATAAAATCGAATTTTAAACCTAAACCTGAGGCACACGACATATTGTAGAAGGTTCAAAGTTTACGTTTCGATATGGCTTTATGGAAATAAAGGGGTACTTACTTTTCAGAATGTAATCGTTTTGAAGGTTTTGTGAAGACCGCCATTTGCCAGGCTCTTCTCCCCGGTCTCGGATCGGATTTTCGCACATTTCGATACAAAAATGAATTTTAAACCCAGCGCTCGCATAACAGAAAGTATCTAGAGACTTTAAACTTACCGTTTCTGGCCTTCGGGGGGCTCCGATCAGCCCCTTTAGCGAACGTTCCTACGTTTTATCGTCACAGGCCGTGCACCGTCCGGCTAGCCGTTTGACGTTTAGGACGGCCGCGGTCGAGCGAATGCGAATGCCGCCGAACGTGTAGATGAAACAAACTTTCGTTATTTTCACTATAAAATCGAATTTTAAACTCAATCCTGAGGCACGCGACACATTGTAGAAGGTTGAAAGTTTACGTTTCGATATGGCTTTGTGGAAACGAATGCGGGAAAATACGAAAATATCGAATCCGAAATAGTTTGACGTCTACCCATATCGGACTGACTCCCGCGCTATCTCTATCGCTGTCGCCAAGGACGACCGGCGAGGACCCTCCGAAAAACGGAAAATTTACCTATAAAAACGCGAAAAATGGCCCGCCGAGCGCCTCGTCGCGACGGAGAAAGGACCAAATAAGGAGACTCGCCCGCGGCCGCGTCCCCGACGGGCTCGCCGGAAAAACGTCGCGCGGAGCAAAACCGGCCTCCGGGCGGCTTCCGGACTTCCGAGAATGGGCGTGGTTTTCGACTTTTGTCTCGTTTCCTCGCGAAAATCGAAAACCGGCGGCCGCGGACCTCCGGAAAAACGCAAAATTCGCCCCGAAAAAGGTAAAAAGAACCCACCAAAATACGCCTAAGCGACAACGCAAGGCCCGGGGCAAGGAAAAGCCTTTGAGGAGATACTTTGCCACTTTTCCACCCGCCCGGAGGGAGCGAGAAAAAATAACGGATTTTAATATATAAGAATCAAAATTTTATTTAAAATTTTATTATTTTGAGGGTTTTAAGAGATTGGTTCAGTTTTTTTAAATATATATATATCAGCACTACAGGCCTAGTGGCCCTTGGCTACGAGTTCTTTCACTCTCCTTTTCCATTTTACTCTATCTTTCGCCTCCTTTTCCCAGTCGGTAACTCCTATCTCTCCTAAATCTTTTTTGACTTCTTCTAACCATTTCTTTCTAGGTCGTCCTCTTCTTCTCCTCCCTCCTTCTCCTCTCATTAATATTTTTTTACCCATCTGTCCTCAGACATTCTGGCTATATGACCCAGCCATCTAGCTCTTTGCATTTTTACAACCTGTACAATATTCGGTTCTTTGAATAACTCTTCTAATTCTTTATTTGTCCGTCTTCTAAATTCACCATTCTCTTTTACTCCTCCATAGATCTTCCTTAGAATTTTGCGCTCCCATATTTCAAGTTTCATTTCTTCCTTTTTGTTCATTGTCCACGTTTCACAAGCGTAGGTAACTGTAGGTCTTATTACTGTTTGATACATTCTTATCTTTGTAGCTCTTTGTATTTAAAATCCGTGATAACCCTCCTGCAGCCTTATTTCCTTTTGCTAATCGTTTTTCTATCTCTTTTTCTTCTTCTCCTTTCCATGATAGTGTTATTCCTAAATATTCCATTTGTTGTACTTTTTCTATTATGTACTTTTTATTTCCTATACAATTTATGGCCAAGTTGGTAGTTCCATTCCCGTTACTATCGTTCATTACCATATATTTAGTTTTCTTTTCGTTAATACTTAATCCATATTGTTTTGCTTTATTTTTTAGTAATCTAAATATACTTACTATTTCTTTTTTGGACCTCGCCATTAGGACTACATCATCGGCATAAGCCAAACACTGGTGTCTATTACCAAAAATCAAGCCTCTTGTCCTTATGCCACTTTCCCTCAGTATCATTTCCTGGACTAGGTTGAAAAGAACTGTGGACAACGGATCACCTTGTCGCAGGCCCCTCTTTACTATAAATTCCTCAGATATCTCACCTTCCATTGTTACTTTATTCTTGATTACGCTAATAGTCATTTCCACTAATTTTCTCAACTTGCTTGGAATCCCCAATTTCATCATTGTCTCATACAGGCTTTTCCTTCTAATTGTGTCATATGCCTGTTTATAATCTATGAATAACATATGCAAACTTAAATTATGCTCATAGGTATCCTGCTGCAGCTGCTTCATAATAAAGATTTGATCTACAGTCGATCTGCCAGCTTTATATTCCCCCTGGTACTCTCCCACTTGTTCGTTGTGATACTTGTTCAGTCGATCTTTTACTATTCTAGCTAACACTTTGTATGTTACATCTAAGATTGATATGCCTCGGTAATTATTGCAATCTTCCTTCGGTCCTGTCTTGTGTATGGGTATGATGAGCGCTTTGTTCCAGTCTGCTGGCAGTCTTTCTTCACTCCAAATCTTATCTATCAGTTGCCATATTCTAGTAATCAGTTCTTCTCCTCCATGCTTCAGAATTTCTGCTGGTATATTAATTTCTCCCGCACTCTTATTATTTCCCAATTGTTTTATGTTTTCTTTCACCTCATCTCTAGTTGGTGTCTCTACCATTTCATTATCTTCCTGTTCCTCTCTTCCCATGGTGTCTTCGTTCTCTTCTTCCCTTTCGTTTAATAATTCTTCAAAATACTGTGCAAATCTATTTAACTTTCCCTTCTTTTCACCTATAAGCAGTCCTTCTTTATCTTTGAGATAATGAGGGCGTCTTGAATTCTGTCCTTTACTTTTCTTTGCTTCCTGATAGAAAATTTTCAGTTCCTTGTTCTTGTATGATTCTTCTATTTCTTTCAACTCTCTCTCTAAATGGTTTAGTTTCTTTTGTTTACATTTCTTCTTTGCTTCCTTTCTTGCTTGTTCGTAGTTTCTTCTATTATCTTCACTCTGTACCTCCATTAATCTTACTCTTGCTTTATTTCTGTGTTCCAGACTATGACTGCATTCCTCATCAAACTATTCATTATTTTGTTGTTTCCCTGGTTTCCCTAACATTCTTCCTGTTACCTCTTCCATTACTGTTGAAATCTGTCTCCATTCTTCATCTGCAAGTTCCCGCTGAGGTCTCTTCAAGCAGTTTTCTCATTTCATGTTCAAACTGCACTGCCATATTCACGTCTTCTAATTTCCTTACGTCGTACTTTTTCCGCTTATTCCTTTCTCTAATGTTATTTTTAGACGGTCTTTCTTGTTTCATTGTTGCTACCACCAATATGTGATCACTGTCTGCATCAGCTCCTCTGAAGCTTCTCACATCAGTGACTAATCTTCTATGTTTTCCCTCAACAAGTACGTGGTCTATTTGATTTTTTGTATTTCCATCGGGGGATATCCATGTTTCCTTATATATTCTTATGGTCAAATGACGTACTTTCATGTTATTTTCAAGTGCAAATTCTATCAATCTTTTCCCATTGTCAATGCTCGTTACATTTTTGAATTCTTCTTCTCGCCCGATTTTTGCATTCATATCACCTAATATACATTGTATGTCAAATTTTGGAATCCTTCCTATAATTTCATCTAGGTCCTCATAAAATTTTGATTTAATATCTGAATCTTTACCTTCAGATGGTGCATGTGCATTTATTAAACTTAACTTCCTATATTTTCCCTTAATTCTCAACCTACATACTCTCTCTGAAATTCCCTCAAACTCAACAATTTCATTTCTAAATTTATTACTAACGATAAACCCTACTCTAACATTCTATTGTCTATTCCACTATTAAAAAATATATAATCTTCAACATTTGTTATCATTTTGTCCCTTTGTTTCGTTTCTTGCAGTGCTAATACGTCCAATTTGTACTTCCTCATTTCAGCAATTAGGTGTTTTAGCGCTCCTTCCTCATATGTCCCTCTAACATTCCATGTACCCAGTCTTATTCTATTTTGATCCCTTCTTCCACCTCTCACCTTCACCATATTGAATTTATTATTTATTCGTCGTCCATTTCCTTGCCCAGTTGCATCCTCCTTGTTTATTTCTGCCCTATTTTTGGTTAGTTTTTTGTCGTATTGCTAATTTTTTCTATTCTTTCCAGTTTACCTTCACATGTATTCCATTTCCACACTTCATTATCTATTATCAGTTTCATGAATCCTATTGTTGTCCTTTTTCCTTTCTTTTCTTCTTCTTCAGCCTTCTGTCTGATATGTTTCTGTATGATCCTCTCCTCCTTTGTTAGGTCATCATTTATAAATATTATGTCTCCTCTCCTATTCTTTAATTTACTTTTGTTTTTCATCACATCAGTTTTGTTTTCATAGCTATTAAGTTCCACCAAACAGTTTTTTTCCCTAATTTTCTTACCGCTTCCACAGTTACGTCGACTCCTACTTCTTCTTTCAGTAGTCTTCCCACTGCCTCTTTTGTACACTTGTTATCGTTTGTATCTATTATCATACCCTAAACAACTATATTTATCTTCCTCTTCTCATTTTCCAATTTCCTTATTCTTTCATTATTTATATTAATATCTCTTTTGAGGTCGTCTATTTCCTTCACCGCCTTTTCATTTACTGCTTTTAACAGTATCTCTTCTCTATATTCCCTTTGCTCCTTTCTCAAGTCTTTTATTTCTTGTTTTAATAACTTAGTATCTTCTCCTTGTATCTGCTGCTCTAACTTTATCTCTTTAACGTCTACTGCTAAGTCTTTCATTAAGGTCATCATTTCTGACATTCTTGAAATCATATCATCATTGCTATTGAGTGGTGATCTATGTGTTCTTCTTGATTTTTTAAATGGCTCTTCATCTCCTATCTGTCTTTTACGTTTGCTTTCGTCTGAGGTATAATCCATGTCATCCTTCATTTTTCTCAGTATTTAATTTTCTTCTCTGTATTTCTTCTTTCTCTTTTTTTGCAAAACGAGTCCACCGCGCAAGGAGCCTAATCCCGGTCAACCCGTCAGAGACCCGACTCCTATCAGTGCAGCCGTTAGCCTAAACAGCTGTTTATACCGCCTCTTCTTCTTTTATTTCAATTTTAAACAACTCCCAGCAACCCGCCTATGGTCAAAACCTAGTACATATGTTCGCTGATAATTCAGTGATTGCTGCGGCCGCGCGACTTTATCGATCGCGACTCAGTTCTTGTTACTAAGTACTGAAATTATTTATTTGCTTACCAATTCAGCTAATTTCTTATTTGGATCTCTTGTGATAGTTCTTAAACACAACTTAAAGTTCACATGTGCAATTAATACTCAGTATTGCCCAACTTTTGGGTGAAATAATGGAGCACTTAATTTACACCACTACTTTACTCACTGCCAGAGGCCCTGTATTTTTTCGTTAATTAGTGATCTAATAGACTCTTGTTAAAAGTGTCATATAAATCTTTTTTTATATCCATTAATTTTTATAGGTTTTAGAGATTGTTTTGTTTTTTAAAAACCCTGTATTTTGTTCCCTAATTAGTTTGTAATAGACTCATTTTAAAGTTTATTCAAAATGTTATTTAAAGTTTTATTATTTTGAGGGTTTTAAGAGATTGGTTCAGTTTTTTTTAAATAACCTGTATTTTTTCGTTAATTAGGGAACTAATATATTCTTTTTTTTTCATATGTTTTTAGGTATTAACAGTATTGTGTGAAACTAACTACTCAGTGGACAAAAGCCCCAACCTGCGTTGAATTACACCCACAATATCTGATACATATTAGCTTAAAATACCTTTCTTAAACAGTAAAAAATAATATATTCTTGTTAAAAGTTTCATCTAAATTTTTTTTTAAATCCATTAATTTTTAGAGGTTTTAGAGATTGTTTAGTTTTTTTAAACACCCTGTATTTTTTTCATTAATTAGTGTTGTAATTGACACTTTTTAAAAGTTTAATCAAAATTCCATCTAAAATTTTATTATTTTGAGGGTTTTAAGAGATTGGTTCAGTTTTTTTTAAATACCCTGTATTTTTTCGTTAATTAGTAAACTAATACACTCTTGTTAAAAGTTTCATCTAAAGCTTTTTTTAAATCCATTAATTTTTAGGGGTTTTAGAGATTATTTAGTTTTTTAAACACCCTGTATTTTTTACTGAATTAGAAAGGTATTTTAAGCTAATTTAACGTCAAACAATTTTAATTTTTATAATAATTTTTATAGTTAGATATTTGACTCAACTTAAAGGAGGCCACCTGAAGAAGCAATCCTAAAAATGCAGAAATAGGTCAGATCTCATCTATTGTGGTTGAATTGTCGTGTTCCCACTGCCAAAAGTGAAGTTAAATATTTATAGTGTTTTCATTAAAGCAGGTTAGTAAATTTAGATAGATTAACTTCTTTAGATAATTATTGAATAGAGCTTTGTCTGTGGAATACCTAGATGTTTGGTATCAGGGAACATACATATGACTTCATTGATAGGAATTGTAGGAGATTTGATTTATATTAGCTTAAAATACCTTTCTAATACAGTAAAAAATGTTACAAAAGCTAATAATAAGGAATATATGGGTAGATATTTTGGGTGTAATTCAACGCTGGTTGGGGCTTTTGTCCACAGAGTAGTTTCACACAATATTATTAATACCTAAAAATATATAAACCCTGTATTTTTTTCATTAATTAATGTTGTAATAGACCTTTGTTAAAAGTTTAATATAAAACTTGTTTTAAATTTCCTTATTTTGGAGGTTTTAAAAGATTGGCTCATTTTTTTTAATACCCTGTATTTTTTCGTTAATTAGTGATGTAGTAGACCCTTGTTAAAAGTTTCATCTACATTTTTTTTAAAACCATTAATTTTAAGTTTTTAAAGATTGTTTAGTTTTTTTTAAACACCCTGTATTTTTTTCATTAATTAGTGTTCTAATAGACCGTTGTTAAATTTCTGATAAAAATAATTTTTTATTCCACTAATTTTTAGGGTTTTTTAGAAATTGGTTGGGGTCTTTTTAACACCCTGTATTTTTTCGTTAATTGTTATTCTAAAGAACTCTTGTTAGACGTTTCACCAAAAACAATTTTTTAGCTCTCTTAATTTTAGGTTTTTTTAACGGTGAAAAATGTTTCAACACTTTGTATACAGAACGGTTTTTCGCACGTTTAATAATCGTTCCGAAGTTAAATCTTCAAAAATAAAATTTCCTCAAAATTGGAAATTTTATTTTCTCCTTATCAATTTTTATATTAACACCCTGTCTATCACTCTGTTAAATTATAGGAGTAACATCTTCGAATTTTATGAATGAATTGTAACGTGTTAAAGGCGGAGCTTTTTTGCAAGTTCCACCCAAACGTCTCACGTACCAAGTTAAAATTTCAGTAAATTTAAGAAATTATTGGAAAATTTGGATCCATTTTTCTCAGTCATTTTTGTATATATTGGAATGGGACAAACGTGAAAAATCATTAAAAAAATATATCTATAACTTGCTCGTGGCCGAATTTCCGCTTATAAGGGAAACAAAAATCGAATTTTTTTGCTGTATTTCTGAATTTATTTTCAAAATTCTAACGAGGAAGTAATAGATAATTATTAAATAGAACTATAGTTAAGAAATGAAATTATTCTGTCGGAAAATAAAGGAGAAAAATGGGTTACATCTTATTCAGGCACTGCGAAACCAGCCTTCTAATAAACACCCAATATATTTTTTTATATTTCATTTAACTATCTTTTAAATTTACTAACCTGATTTAATGGAAACACTCTATATATATTAACCTCTGGAGTGGGAACTCGAAATTCAACCACAATAGATGAGATCTGACCTATTTCTGCATTTTTAGGATTGCTTCATATTATTATTATATCTCTCATTACCATTTACGCCCTTGCCTATTTCATTCATTTCATTTGAGCATTATCTTTTCTTTATTTATCATTTTAATTTCTTATTAATTCTGTCTTATATTTATCTACAGTAAAACTTTAAAAATTTTAAATATAACTAATAAATTTGAAATTTATTTAAGCAAGGAAACTAATTTACTTTGGAATAATGTACAGGTACAAATGTATAAAAAAATCATTAATTTTGTTATGGTAAAAATCAGAATAAATTAAAAATAATTTTTTATATATTTTCTTTTTTTAATCAAATATTTTTTCAAGTGTTCAATTTCTGTTTTCCTTCTTTCTCTGAATGTGTAAGAGTACTCATATATAGGTTAGTTGTAAATTTGGAGCAGCCCTGAACATTTCACTTCTTACTCCGATATTTATCTAGCACTTTTGGATCCTACCACTAGCTTAAATAACACAGCAATATCGCTTCATTTTTAGAGAACTGCTCTTAGCTTTTTGAGAATAAAAAAAAACAGAATGAAAATTCTAACACTTGATTTTTATAAATATTTTTATTATGGATCTAAATTCCTTGCTGAGCATCTTCCGGACTGTGCGCATAATCAAGTGAATTTAAGTCCTACTTACCACCCACAATGCCAAATAAATTATTTCCTTAATGGAGAGCGATTTAGTATAAGGGGGGGGGGGGTATTTTATTTTACTTTCTTTAAATATTTTTAAAATTATTTATTTGTATAATTGTATTTTATGTTTTATTTTTCAATCATTAGCAATGGGGTTTTATTTCCCTTATAAAAATACATTAATACACCCCCTTATGCTGATTATTAACCGTGTAGATTTCTTCCATACTATACTACCTCAGGTAGGTCTTCCTAAACGTTGTACAATGTAGTGGGCCCTACTCTCATGGAACGTTTAGATGTCAATCAGTGCCTTATAAACAAAATATAATTATTCCATTATTTATCAGAAAAACAAAATACATATAAATATATAACTATTAACTTCATTTTCTCATCTCGCATCATTCGCTCATTTCGCATTTCAAACATTACACATCTATTATTTATTTATTAAATTTATAACATTTTACTTTATATTTTCTTTCCTACTAATTTTCAGTTACCGGAACTGGTATAGGCGTCCAAGGATAATAATAGGGCAAGATACGACTTACGTGTACTACCTCTGTTTTTGACTTCTTCGTTGGTCCCTTTTGAACCAAATAATCAACATCACTATTCTTTTTTACAATGTAATACGGTCCAAACCAGCGAAGCAAAAGTTTTTCGCTTCTTCTTACTTTTCTTACTGGAGTAAAGACTTTACTTTGTCACCGTCTGAAAATTCTAAATGGCGATGCTTATTATCATATCTAATTTTGTCATACTTTTGTTTATCATGAATTATTATTAATTATTTTATTATTATTTATTTGGTGAGCATCCAAATTGTTACTCGTTTCCATCAAATTAGCCTCCGTTGGTTGTACAGCTTCTCGCCCATATACCAACATAAACGGGGAGTATTTAGTGGTATCTTGCGGCGACGTATTATACATAAAAATTACGTGAGGTAAGTATTCATCCCAATCTGACTGTTGGGTGTTTGTATATAACGAGAGCATATTAGCTAGCGTTTTATTAAATCTTTCAGTTAACCCATTACAACATAGGATGATATGCCGTGGTGTACTGACTATATACCCATGCATTGTAACAGTTCTCTTACTAATTCCGACCTAAACGTTTGTCCTCGGTCACTTAAAATGTGCCTAGGAGCTCCATGCCGTGTCATTATCTTTTCTAGGATAAACTTGGCAACGGGTTTTGCTTTTTCCGAGGGTAAGGCTTCGGCCTCTACCCAACGAGTAGCATAATCAGTGGCAACAACTTTCACATTTTTTCCATTTAGACTCCTTCAAAAACTTGATCAGCCAGATGCTAAAACGTTGCGGGGGCATTGCATAATCCAAAAGGAAGGACATTAAACTGAAATAACCCCTGTCCTTGTGTTATAAAGGCAGTATACTCCTTAGATTTTTAATTTTAATAGCCTGTAGTGTTTTCTTTTTCATTTGGCTTCCGTTCTATATTATCAATGCCTTGGTTTTTCGAAACTTTTTTATTTTGAAACTTTTTATACACCCTGTATTATTTCACCCCGTACAGTTGCTTTATTGTCGTCACCTTGTATACAATTTCTAAATTTTTCTTTAAAATTCTCCTCCATCTTTTTATTATTATCACTGTTATTCTTCAAACAGTCGTTGTAATTTTTCCCCCTGTATATTTCGATTATTAAAATTTTTCTTACAAGTATCGTATTTTTTATTTGCCAAAAAATATTTTCTATTTTCATTCACAATTGCTTCCTTTTCTTTATTAATACTTGCTCCTTTGTTGACATTTTTCTATCACTATTATTGCTATTAGTCTGCCAATAGCCATTATTTATTTGATTTCCATATACACCCTGTAGAAATTTATGATTTCTTCGGTTATTATTTTGCAAATGATAACGATTTATATAATTTTGATGGCCACCCTGTATAAATTTCTGATTATTATTATTTTTCTGCCAAGAGCTATTTTTTCTGAAGTTTCCTTGTATGTTATTCCTATTTTGCATAAGTTGATTTGCCTGCATATTACTTGCAATTTTGCTGCATTTATTTTGGCTATTCGCCATATTAAGATTAATAATTTCGTTATTTATAAGTAACGATACAGTACCTTGCCCAATATCAATTATGGCGTTATATATTTTTTAAAATTCCATTCCAAGCAACAATGGGTAAGGGAGGTTTTCGATAACATTTGCATCACAGTGCAAAGATATCCCTCCTATCTCCAGATTAAAAGAAGCGCTACCTAGAACTGGAATCTTTCCACCACCAGCCACAATAAAAAATTTTGAATTTGCCCAGTCATGCTTAATGTACTCAACAATTCCAGTTGCGAGTACATTTTTCTCCGCACCTGTATCTATAATAGCTTTAACGTAATAGCAATTTATCGAGCAAGGCACCATTACAACGGTACTTGTATTTTCGCGCCAATAGGCCCGACTATTAGCTAGTAAGGCGTTAGGCCTTAATTTCGTCGTCTGTTTTCGTTTTGAGTGCTGATTAAAAATATTACTCGGACAAGACGCTGCAAAGCGACCTACTCCGTTACATGAGAAACATTTACGTCTTCCGTCGGTAGTGTTTTGGGGGCCTAAATACTTATTTTGACTATTTATGGACACTTGGAATTGTTGCGGTGGCTTTTTTTGAAAAAATTGTTGATATCCATGAAAGTTATATCTTGGAAACGATTGTTTTATTTGAAAATTATGTCTTGGAGGTAGGCAATGATGTGTTATGTAATTTTTATTTCGATAACCATACCAATTTCTGCTGCTGTTGGGCCTTAAATTGTAAAAACCTCTTTTCATATTTTGTACGTTGAAATTTTCTGAATACGTGGGACTGTTCTGTTGCTGATAATAATATTTATTTCTTTTTTGATTATCATTTAATGTACTTTATAAATTTTGATTTTCTTTTATGCACATTTGAGAGCAACTATTACAGGGTTTTTCCTCATTAATAATCAGTTTCTGTAATCCTGTCGGTAGATCCAAGGATCCCCCGATGTCTTCTAACGTTATTATTATTTGTTTAAATTTCGTCCGTGTTATATTGTCCATATCATCCAGAATAAGCCGATAACTTCTATAGAGATCCTTGTTCATACCATTTTCAAAAAATTTTCTAAATTCTTCTACTTTTAATTCGGGGTCGTAGTCTGCAAAAATTGTTTGTAATTCATAAAAGTATTGCTGTATGGTTTGGTTGGGGCGTTGCTTTGTTTCATATAATTTTTTCTCTAACATTCTTCTAAAGTCCGGACCAATAAACTCTCTTGTGAATTCTTCTTTAATATTTTTCCATGTCTTATTTTGATTTTCCGGCGCTTTTTTATATATTATAAACCATAATTCTGATGCACCCTCCAGGAACAAACTAAGGTAGGTAATTTTGAAATTATCGTCCCAGTTGTATAACGTTAAATTCCTGCATTACCATACCTAGTTCAGTTTATTAAACCTAAATAATACACAAAATATTTGACAACTTTTATTTAGTGAAATTACATCTTTAATAGGCATATATAAATCGCAGAACCTCCTGTATATTCCAACGTGTAGTACATCCTACGAAAAAAAAAACACACGTCAATTAAGTCCTATAAAAATTGGTTTGTATACTTACGTTTTCCCTAAATGCAACGTGTCCGTGCAACTCATTGCAACACTTTATTAGCATGGAAACTGCATACTGGGCATAGGAAACTATGGTGTTGGTATTTGCAACGCATGACAGCCACAGTGTCTTAGATGATAACTCGGTAGACCTGAAACAAAAATAAATTAAATAATAACCATAACATAAATTATAAACAAGTTATAAGACTATTCTTAAACTTATAAGTAAAGTTACAAGCAACTAATATGCAAAATATCGTATTAAAATGGATAACTTACCGATTTCAGTCATTTCCACACGTCTGTATATCCCTGGAAAATTTTCCGTAAATTTTGAACTATTTTCGTTGTTTACATTGGGCTGAGAACTCGCCATTTTCTAGCCGTTTTGTTTTGACCCACAGTCACCTGTTGCTCGATGGTCAGCAGATCGCCTACGTGTGCGCGTGGTACACTGTTGCCAAAGTTACTTCAGATATTTATGTAGGTTTAGGTTTCACAATTAGCCAATTTTATAGTTACATTTGTGTAGTTATGCTTATGATAATTCATAGTGATGTAACATTTAAATATTTGATATGATATTGCTCCTTTGTGACATTTATTTCCGTATTTTTATGATGTATTTTTCCCATTGGTTACTGTTAGACCAATGGCAAGATAGTTTAGTTTTTTCTTCGAATTTCGGCAGATGACTTGCGCTAGAGTGATTTACGGAGGAAAGACAAAAGAGGGTGGCCATTCTACGGTGTGAATTAAGTTGTGAGGAAAATCTGTGATTTCTGAAGTCATCTCTTAGGAGGATTATTTTTCTTCATAACTATTAAATAGCTTAGGATTCATTTGGTTCCCTGTGTGGTATATTTTGTGGATAAGAAAATTAGCGCGGTCGCTATTTTCCACTCATTGGATTTAGTTAGGGTGCATTTTCATCTCGGCATTTTTTTTTGGAAAATTTAACTTTTGATGTAATAATAGAAAAATCTTTGATATTATTATTTTTTTTCGGTCTGGGTTAATATAGTAATGTGATTATCAGGTATACGTAAGCACATGAACGTCGACTATATTACGTAACATTCATGTATTGAAAAAAAAAACTTAGTGATTCATTACTATTATGTTTTATTTATATTATATCTATAAGTAACGTGCTATTACTACATTTTTATTTTATGTAGGGTTTTTATTACGGGCTTAAAAACCGAGACGTGTCCAGTTCCTGCAATTAAACGATCTGAAGGTGGACTTATTCTTGTGGAGCGTCCAGACCTGAGTTCAAGATCACCCTGGCGGTTCGTCCTGTTACTTCTCGAAAATACGACATCAGGATTGGTGCTGATCGCCCCAGCTGTCACTGCCAGTTTGGGTCATTGATGTTGGTTCCTCGTGCAAGGTCCGAGCAGCCGAGACACCTCCAAGTCATCGCAGGGATACACGCAAGTCTCATATTCTATTTGCAATCATTTCATTATTTCGCTGCTCGCTGCTTATTATTTTTTTTTGCTGTTGCTATAAACCGCTTTTTGATATTTAACTCACTCACTGCATGGCTTTGACAATTTTTTTCCCCTTACTATTATCGTTCTTAATAAATTTAGTTTATATAGTTAATATAATAATAGAACTGACATAGTTTGGTTCTGTAGATAGCTATTTTTTAGTGGATTTTTTTTTAGATTAAATTTACAATTGTATACGTGTGTAAAGATATATATATGCATGAATTTGTTTCTTTAGTAGGTAGTAATTAATATTATTCTTTAGCTTAATAGCAGATCACTTATATTTTACAATTTAGCCAGTTGACTATTTCCATCACTATTGCCCATTTACTCATATACTGTATAAACACAGCTTCGCTTAAATTATTAAGGTGCGAGTAATATATACGCTTACAAACTAAGGTTTATTTTGCATGACAGCGGTTGCGCCTGAGCTCAAGCGACGCTTACTTATTTTCTCTTGTGCGCTTATTTTGCCTTCTTGGCGTACGCCTTAATCCTTTTGCGGCGGAGTTGATACTGCTAAATTTACTTTACTTTAAATTGGACTATTATTATTGTTTGATCAAGTGAAGATCGCCAATCTCTTGCTTTGCCATATTCTTGATTTTATTACATATTATGTACATCAACTTCCCCATTAGATATATTGTATTATTAGTAATATAGTATAAATAAAATATTAGTTGTTTCATTCGTAATCCCCTGTCTGATAATTTGGAGCGGAAAGATATTATTGTTATTTTTTTTTGTAAACTTTTCTTTGACAAATTTTGAGAGTTAGCTTTCACTATAGTTAGGGTATTTATTTGGCTTTAGAAAATTGGTCTGGCGCCCTATAACATCTGAAACCACCCCTTCTCCATTGAGCTGGCCAAATACCCGATGTCCGTATAGGACTTTTATGTCTGCAACCTAATAGACATATTTCTTTTTCTTTTTTTTTTGCTTTAGAAATAATAGGTTGTTACAGTTGTTTGCTGCTGCAGTGCGTTCGTAAGTTTTCATAAACGCTCCGGCATTATCTATTGAGGGATTGAACGTTGGCGGACATACAAATTTTGGAAATACAGGTGTTTTGGGTTTCGCTAAACTTGGGGCAATTGTATCCATTTTTCTTATTTCTTCTAACACGCACTTCGTCTTCACTATTTTCACTTGAAACCAATGACCGTCGGGGCGCGAATTTTCCTATATCCAATTTCTTTTCTACAGTCACTAGCTTGTTTCTTCTTATAATTTCTTCTTTGTACCACTTCTTGTTTTCTAGACTCCTTAACTGCGTGCCACTAGTTGATTCCACTTCTTGCCTTGGTTTTCTTACTTCACGTTCTGGAGATCTTGGAGTTGCAAAGGAGCGAGCAAACGGGTTAACTTCTTGATCCTGGTCACTAAATAATTCCGTACTTCTACTATGTTGAGGCCTAAAATCTGCTTTATCTTCTTTTTGTAATAATTTTGCAGTCGCCCTAGCTTGGACCGTTCTTTTTTGTTCACTCATAAAAATTACAAAAATTTACCTATCTTACCCTATTATACGTGTTATTTTTTCCAAAAATTAATGTACGCTTACCACGTACCTGTATTTTATTACATAGAAAAAATCAATTATATTGTAAGACAAGTAAAATATCTCATAAAAATTATATACCTGTATAATTATATATATTCAAAAACCTTAATATCCTGTTAAGCTCTCATTCATAATAGAGCGATACTTTCACTGAATATATATTGAGTTGGCGGCGTAAGGTTTCCTATATTTAAATAAAAATTCTCAAAATAATACAAATATCATTGAAATTAAACTCTGGTCAATTTTATATCAGAAAATAATAAATATAATTAAACTCTCCAGCTGGTATGTTTCGACTTGATGTATTCAAATGGTTAAATTAAAATATTAAGACAAATATATGGTTTTTAATAAAAAAGAGTTCTTTAATTATATTCAACAAGAACTTATATTTAAACAAAAGATTATTTAAATGTTTCAAAATTACTAAAAAATATATATGGTAAAATTAAAATTTGAAAAATATCTTATTATAAAAAATGTTTACCAACAAAACTAAAATTTTTCTGTTTAAAAAACGAATTTAACTAAAAAAAATACTTTTTAGTAACCGTTGAAACAAATTTTCCTATCTTAGAAAATGTAACTGTCAATCAAAACCAAAATCATACATCTGTTTTTACACAATAAATTTACCTATATAAAATTAAAAAAAAGAAATACACACAAAAAAGAAAAATCATTAACCTCTTCAGCTGGTTATATTCAACGTTAAAATACTGTTAAAACTTATTATTCAAAATTATACTCAAAAAAACAAAATTCTCAAAATTAATAATATAAAAATAGTTAAACTAAAATGTTCTCATTACTGAAACCAAAGTAGAAATGTTTCTTTTAAGTATTCTTCTATATAAAAAAATATCATTAAAATATAAATACAGTTCTATAAAAAAAACTTTTTTTATTTTTTCGTTGCAATAGTTTAAATGTAAATTAGAAAAATAAAGATAAATATATCTTTCACTAAGAATTTAATTGATTTAAAACAAATATCCTCAATTAAAATGATTCCATATATTTACCAAAACCAAAATAAAATATGCAGTTTTATTGTCCTTGGATTTTATATGACAAAAAAATGATACTTATATAATTTTTACAAAAATATTTCCACTAAAATCAAAAATTTTCCATTTGAAAAAAAACGTCAGATTTCAAATAAGTAAAAATTAATTTTTATTTTATTAAAATTCACACAAAAAAATATGTAAATTAGTCTGAACGAGAAAGAAATATTCTACACAAAGTTTAAATGGTTCTCACAATAATTAATTTGTAAAAGTCTTAATTTTTTCTCAAAAATCTAGACTAAAATATTATAAACTTTAGCGCACGCAAGAAAAAAAATGATTTAAAAATATGTGACGTTATTACGAATTTATGAGGAAAAAATTATAGTTACTAGATATATTATGCTTTAAAATCGAAAATCAGTACCTCTATCATATGTGTACTTAGTAGAGAAAAAAGGCTGACGGTAGCCGAGCGGCCAAGGCGGCGACGAATAGTTGCTGCCAGGGAAGCACGAGCGGCCGGAAGTTGGTTCGAATCCAACACGGGGCAGATTTTCTGTCCTACCCATGGATGTTTGTGACTGTAGGGGTGGAGGGTAGTGTAAGTTAGTAGGTAAAAAGGGCCAAATATGGTCTAATTACCAGTAAGCTTCAGTACATTTATCTTTAGTAGAGAAAAAAAAACACAATTTATAAATAAAAAAAAATCCAGGTTGGCGTCTCCATCATATAAAAATAATAAATATTAAATCGGTCAAAAAGAAATCAAAGCCGGCGCCTCCACCAAATGTTACGTATACGTTTGAGGTCTACGCACAAGGGGGTAATTCAGAAGGCAGTTTTAGAAAAACATTATAAATAGTTTATTATAAAATCAGAATCAGAACACAACAGAACAGAAAATATAACAATCCTAATTTCCAGCTGAAGGGTTTAGCCTAGTATACAATTTTACTTACCGCTAACCAGTCTTCATGGCGGCAGGGGGGCTCGGTGCACTTTTTTGGCTGCACTCGTACCTCACTGTATTCCAAAAACCGACTAACTTTTTGTCTCCTACTTTTGAGCACCGACCCTGTTAACAACAATTTCGCTGCATTTGCAATGTCCCCGATGCACTCCTGGCCAGTCAGCAACATTGCACTATATGCAGGAAATCACTGGTCACCGAACTACTTGGAATGTTATAATTTTGTCGCCTTTATTTCTTTCGTAACTCTTTAAAAATATTATTATATAAATATAATAAAATAATTTTGAATAAAACTGGATCGATGCTTTCGAGTATAATTTCTAAATTCATTCAAATATTAAATATATTTCTACTTAAATTTCCATTATTGACAGTATGTTGAAGATTCTCTTGCAAATGAAAATTAAGTCTCAAAATTGTCAAACGGATATGGGCAAAGAATTTTATAACAAAGGGTTCAAAGAGCTTTAAAGTTAACCATTACAGTACCTACACTAGTTTGAAAGCTAGTATAGTGGAAAGAGTTAATCGTAATTTACATAAACATAATGTGGAAAAGGTTTAGTCTACAAGGAAGTTACAAATGGTTACCCATTTTACAAAAGATCGTAAGCCAGTACAACAACACTCCCCATAGCACTCACCGTCTGAAACCTGCACAAGTAAATAGTAGAAACGCAAAATTATTATTACAGTCACATAAAAACAGTGGATCCTTTACCACTAAAGTTTAAAATAGGTAACTATATTAGAATGTCTAAATACAGAGAAGCATTCACCAAAGGATACAACGCTTCATGGAGTAGCGAAATCTTTAAAATAAGAAAAGTCAACGCTACTAATCCAAGAACTTATCTCTTGAAAGATCAAATCAAGGAGCACATTCAAGGTGTATTTTATTCAGGAGAATTGCAAAAAGCCCAACACCCCAATGTCTATCTTATAGAAAAAGTTCTTCTCAAAGAGGGAAATAAACTGTTCATTAAGTTATACATTATAGTTAGTTAGTTATACATAAAAATATAATTCTTGGATTGCTAGAAACCAACTGTTATAATTAATTTTAAATAAAACACTGTATTTATAATATGTATTTTTATTTCATAAAAGGAAAATATGTTACATATATATTGTTATGATTTTGTGTGTGTGTGTGTGATTTTGTATTCTTTATTTTAGTGTAAATGTGTATGTGTTTATGTAAAATGTATGGCGCTCTTTAAAAACTTTTTCCTTACCTTGATTTTTATATATATATTTTTTTATATCTTTTACCCTGGCTAGCAATTTGACTCCACTCAGTAGTCGGTTCTTTGTAGAGAGAAAACTTATTTCTGTTGATATTTTTTTTTATTTTATTTTTGTCTAAACTATAGCTTCCACTAAACACAGAATAAAATGTTATATTTGTTTATTTAATTTTGTGTTTTATTTTCTTTTGGAGGAAATCAAATATTTTAAAATGAACTTTAAAAACAATTAATTATATTCCACATTAAAATTTCAAACTTTGGAATTGAAACATGGGTTTTTTCTTAAAATTTTTCTTAACTAAACAAATGATGGTATAATCAAATTTTTATACTGGTATCTATATGATATATAATTTATTTCTAAGCTTAGACAACTAACAATGTCTTTGTTTGTACCACCAGTTGCCTATCTTTACCTTAAAATTACAGTTTGAGAAGAAGAAGATCATTTAGGTTATAGAAATAAAAATTTGACATTTATGGCATGAATTGCGAAAAACGTGTGAAGTTTTAATAATTTTGACTGTTTTAAATGGCCTTTATTTATGTTTTTAATGCTATAGGTAAGTCTTGCTACGTTTATTGACTACCTATATTCAGTTTTGATATTTATTCCTTAGTTGGAATATTTCTAGCTAGTTTCTTATATTTGTGCACAAATAAAATCGGTACCTGGTACTTGTGATTGTAGTTAAAATCTCCTGGGCACATGGAAATATCCGCTGTGGATTCCAATTACAGATGAAAATGGGCCTGGCAAAACTGGGACTGCTGGAAATTTCTCTGGAACTTCTTTTGATGGAAAAATTATAACCTTACTTTCTTTCTCTCTGGTGAGTTACGATTTTGGATGATTTTTTTTTTAAATTCTTGAAATTTTCTTTAATTTTTGGGGACGCTAACACAAAACGACGCTCTCCCTTTTCTAATTTGTTCGTAACTAATCAACAACTTTTTTGTTTTTCAAGTCTATACGGATTATAGATTTTCAGTTTGTTTGTTAAGTCACTTTCACAATGTTTTAATATATCGTTTTTGATTTTAAATTTGTCACTTCACTGCACTATTTATTGCTAATTACATGTTTTAATAATGTTCATGTTTTATAATTTACAATTTCATTATATTTAATATGGAAAATTAATTAATCATGTTTTTATAAGTATGTCTATCTGGTACATGTGTCCACGTCCTTATTTTTGACAGATGTCAAATTAAAATTATTATTTATTGGAAATTAAAATCTGATGTTGGAAATTCTATTTATTTTAACAAAATCTTTTTATATTTGACTCGTATGTTAACTAAATGCCTATTAGTGTCATCCTTATGTTTTTAGCTGTCTGTTGATATGCCTAGTTCTATGATAAATTCTGATTTTAATTATGTACTTGGCCTTTATATTTGTCTGTGTACAGATATTTTAATAAATTTTTCTGATATTGACTTTTTAAAATTGAAATGATTTAATTTTTATTATATGATTATTATGATACATTATGTTTAATTGTTGCAGATACTACTTAGTCTCAAAATTACACCTTTTCTTACCATCAATAATTATTTTAAATAAATTTATCTTGTTTTAACAACATGTGACAATTTTTATTATTCTTTTAAAACTGTTTGAATTTTAATTTTATCCAATATATATATTTGCATCTATTGTAAACCTAATACAGAAATATTTTGCATTAACAGCTATGCTATGTTGCTCGGACAATTAAACTATAATGAACGGAGGCACCGTCTAATTCAAACCACATGTTATGTCTCGTAAGCAATGGACATCTTCTAAAAGTTCAGGTAGATTTTGACGTAAAAATTGTCGAAATTTCCACGCAGTTACGTTAAAAATATAAGGACCGATTAAATGGGATCCAACAATTCCACCCCATACATTTAAGGACCAACGGTGTTGATGATCAACAGTCCGGAAGTAATGAGTATTCTCGTCACTATAATAGTGAAAATTGTGTCGGTTTACTAACACGTTGTGGAAAGTAGCTTCATCCGTAAACAGAACAAAATCAAAGAAATCATCATCGGCTCCCACTTTTTCTAAAATCCATAAGCAAAAATTCATTCTACAGTCAAAGTCCCTGTCATAGAGCTCTTGGTGCATCTGAATGTGATAGGGACGAAACTTGTGTTTTGCAATTATTATAGACACACTTCTCCTGCTAATATCTGACTTGTATGCGGATTTTCTATTATGGAACAAATGACTTGAAATTCACTATCTTCATTATTTACTGGTCTTTGTCTATTTTGTTATATATATTCCACACTTCCTGTGTTTCTGAATCTTTGCAGTAATCTTTTAAATACGTTTCCATTGGGGTGGTTTTTTTGAAATTTCTGAGCATATACTCTACTTGCCAAAAAACAGTTTTCCTGACATTCGCCTATAACTAACATTATTTCTATTCTTTCTTGTTTAGAATAAGTTTTCATTTTAAATTGGCGTTTAATAATTCAATTTATAACACTTTTGTAGAACAAATTGGCAATGTAAATGTCAAAACTAACCAAGTAACTGGGATGCATAAACAATATTATCCAAATGTGCGATAAAAACCTTTATCCTAATATTTACACATTACTACAAATCTTGGCTACCATTCCTGTATCCACTGCTACCCCAGAAAGGTCTTTCTCCAGCCTAAGGAGACTGAAAAACTATCTACGAAACACTACAAGTGAAAACAGACTTAATGGTTTGGCTCTCATGAACATTCACTATGGAACAGAAATTCATGCAGATGAAGTAGTGGATATATTTAAAAGAAAAAGCCGAAGATTTCTTCTTTAATGGTTTTAGATTTAGCGCAGAGGAACGAAATTAATTTAACCATTTCATTTAAAGTTAAGAACTTTCTTTATAAATACCTATGTCGTAATTTTTCCGATGAATATATAGATATTAAATTTCATGTAAGTATATTTTTGTTATCTTATTTACTTCAAACCCAAACCCCCCCCCCCAAAACTAAATCCTGGCTACGCCCGTGCGTAATATGGATTGAAAGGGTGTTCCATTTAAGATAAGCGAGTTATTTGAGTTTGAGTTGGTTAGTAATATACTATATGATTAAAAACACTCTGTGTACTTTGGCATAATTGTAAACATTTAAGTACTACTACTACTACTAAAGACTAGTTAGTAAGATGGTGATCGACAAATTTGTTTATTCTTATTTATTTTGACGTTAATGTATTTTTTCTTAAGTTCTGAAATATGCGTAAAATCCATTTATTTCAAAAACGGTGGGAGATAGGTATAAGGAAGTTTTTAAGGTATACGCATTATTTTTTAATGTATAATTCAAAAATGCAAAAAAATATAGGGTGTTCCATTTAAAATACCTTAACATTTCAATGGTTCGTCTTTCTGAAACACCCTGTATATTTCTAAATAATTTTAAAATGTAGCATTTAGTAATCGGAATAAACCCGTGAATTTTTTTTTATATCATTTGTACTTTAGATGCTACAGAATAGTTCGTATGTGGTGCGCCACCCTGTATATACAATATTAAATAGGAATTTACATTAGGTCAGAGAATAAGTTCTCTTACTCTCCACACAATTCAACACAAGCAATTCCAAAGGCAAAAGAGATCAAGAAACTTGCGATTTTTTTATTTAGGCCCCACTCGTTGGCTATAATTTTCTAAAGTCAATTTTAATTTATTTTAAAAGGCATAACCACCCCCGCTAGGAGTTGATAGTATAATTTGTAGCTCAGCTCAGATCTCAGAGGGAGTTCGGTGGTAAAAGGTGGTGATGCTTAGGTACCACCTCCTAAGCTATTATTTTCTGTTTTTTTTTGTTTAACACAACGAGAGAGTGTAGTCACTATAGATAACCTGGTTAAGTATTAGCATATAACACCTGGGTTGAGCGCCATTGGTTTTTATCATAGGAAAAAACCAGAAAAACTAGTGCCTGGGGTTCTTGTGATGAGTGGCCAAAGCAAAAAAACTCTATGACTTAGATAATAACAAAATTTACTTGGCCTTTAAATACAAGAAACATTTAAAAGATGATATTTTATTATACTTTGCAACACCAATGTAAAGTTACTGCAAACTGGCCTTTACAATTTAAATTGTTATCGCTGACCACGAGTGATGAAACGAAAAACTGTCACCTAGGAGAGTAGTGGTCCTCCTCCAGTGCACTTGGCTAGGAGCGGGGGAGCAGGCGGCTATCTCTATCCTTTCAATAGGAGGCATCCCCTGATTGCGAGATCCTACGCCCAACAATGCTTCCCTAGGAGTTGGTGCTCGTGCTCTAGCGGTTTTGCTCCTGAGGCTAGGTACAACTTGGCGCAACTCGTTGTGATCAGTACATGAAATTTTTTGACAGGTGTCAGCAATAGACCAGGTAATATGAGAATAAAAATTGTCTAGGTTGCAAAGCGAAGAAATTATACACAAAAACCATAGGCAGCAAGTAAAGATATTGAAGGTGATAAAACCTTATAATTTTAGCTGATTATATCTACAACATAAATTTGTTACAAACATAACAGCCTTGCTTTTGAAAACTAAAAAAAATAGTTAATAGCAAGTACTACTCTACTATAAATTCTGCTATAGTTGTCACCGAAGTACGGGAAGATGTAGCAAATACATTTAACAACTACTTTGTAAGTACTATTTGTAACTTAGTTGATAATTTGTAGAGAAAAGTATTTATGATCAATGATAATTATTTCTTAATACTTGAACTTTGAAAATACTATGAATGAAGTTTAGCTGAATTAAAAACAATTATTTTTAATCAACAGAACAAACACTCTGAAGACGAAATTGATTTTAGGTTAGTTAAAAATTTATTTCCAGTACTTGGTTATCACATTTTACACATTATGAATATACCAATAATAGTGATGTATTTCTAAATATTCTGAAATTGTCAACAATTATTGAATAGTATAGGCCGATAAATGTATTACCTTGTTTAGAAAAAAATCATGAACTTATTATCCATAAACAAATTTTAACATATATTAAAAGCAACAACCTTTTAAAATTAAAAAGGATTCTCTTATGAAACTGCATTACAGAGAGTGATAAATGTTTTTAAATATAATATAAATAAAGGACAAGTAGTAGTAGTGGTAGCGGTTTTTCTAGATTTGCGGCGTGCTTTTGAAATTGTGAACAGAAATATATTACTCAGTAAACTGTATAAGTACTACGGTATTGTAGAAGATGCACATAAGTGGTTATCTTCCTATCTACATCAAAGATTTTAACAAACGAAACTCGGTAACGAACAATCTCAAAAAATTTTAATTGAAAGTTGGGTACTTCAGGGTAGCGTATTAGGACCGCTGCTATTTATATTATATATCAATGATATTTTTTATGTATACACCAATGACAGTAAAATCAATCTATTTGCTGATGGCATCATTATACAGTGCTTTAGAAATTTAAAATCTTCAAACATTATTTTCTTGAATTTTTTGTTATGTAACACCATCATTTTTTATGGTGTGTATGTAGAATGACACGCTCTTTCAAATGGCATAGTCAAAATTAGGGGTTGCCATTTAAAAAAATTGCCGATGACGTCATATCTCGAACAACGATGACGTCACAAATATGGATCGTATGTCAAAAAGTGCCTTTTTAAAAAACAAAATCGACGGGCCAGGAGATTTTTCCGAAAACTTCTCAATTTCAAAAATAATGAATTTATTCGTTACTTTTCAAAAGCACTATATACTCTGCAGGATCTAATGCGAATGAAGTTGTCTTAAAATTAAATAATTGCCTTAAAATAATTAGTGTTTGGTACGAAAGTAATAAATTGATTATAAATGCTAATAAATCTAAATATATCATTATAGGTTCAAGAACAGCTCGTATACCAACTAAGATTAATAATAATAATTATAGTATTATATTTAGAAATGAAATATTAGAATGTTTCTCCAAAGTGAAATATTGTCACGGATTTCCCAATCCGTCTTTTTCTTACTTCCAGAAAAACAATCCGTTAATTAATCACTTATTTATTAACTGCTCAGTACACTACTGACTACTAATTACAGGTCAACTAAACACTTATTTAATTAATCGCTATCTAAATCGCTTTGATCTCTCTAACTAAACACTTCACTTCAACACTGTAATACAAGACTAACTAGCTCGGCCGTTTATTCTTCTTTTATAGACCCAACGAATATTCCATGTATCTTCTAGTACCTCTAGATCCATTTTCCCGTACGACTCGAATGCTTCTCGTCAATTCCCGATTTTTCCAGTCCCATCTCGATTCGCGGCAATCTGTTTGTTTAACAGAATCGTGTAGGGGCGATCGGGGCAATCTTAGCATTTCGCGATACCACAGTCGTCGGTTTGGGTGTGAGTGGGGCAAATTCCGTGACACTGCCCCCTCCTTAGGACCGATCGTCCCGATCGGATACACCTCTATACGGGGACAGACGCTCCAGATGGACGACCTTCATCTTACTCCTGGGAGTCCTCTGTATCCGGTAGACGACGTCATTGATTCTTTTAACGACGGTATAGGGGCCCTCCCAACGGTTCTGTAGTTTAGGCGATTTTCCCTTCTTCCGCGTGGGGTTGTACAGCCACACCAGGTCACCTTGTTGGAATCCGACTGTATTGGCCCGGACGTCGTATCGAGTCTTCATGCGATCGCTCTCTAGTCGCATTCGAGTTCTGACTTGGTCGTGTACAGCTGCTAGTCTTTGTTCTAGCTCATGGATATAAGTGTCTGGCTCTGTGGGCTGTTCCGCAGGACGACCAAATATCAAATCTGCGGGAAGGCGAAGCTCTCTTCCAAAGATGATCTTTGCGGGAGTCTTTCCAGTAGTTTCATGGATAGCTGAGCGGTAAGCTAACAGGAAGAGTGGAATGAGCTTGTCCCAGTCTGTCTGGTTCTCGTTTACAAGCATCCTCAGATTGGTTTCTAGTGTGGCGTTGAAGCGTTCCACCATACCATCTGACTAGGGATGCAGTGGGGTGGTCCTAGTTTTCCGGATTCCCATAAGCTCGCAGACCTTTTGGAACACAC
The DNA here is from genome assembly GCA_025584915.1 of Monochamus saltuarius. NCBI lineage: Eukaryota > Metazoa > Arthropoda > Insecta > Coleoptera > Cerambycidae > Monochamus > Monochamus saltuarius. Next base: position 42,377,736 of record CM046721.1, on the reverse strand, counting down.
CAGATTCGAAATTTCTGCCCTGATCTGAATGTAGTTCCATGGGCACACCAAATCTGCAGAACAGGTTGTTGACTAGGGCTTCTGCTACGGTCGTGGTCTCTTGATTGGGAAGAGGGTATACTTCCGGCCATTTGCTGAAGTAGTCCATGGCTACTAGTAGATATCGGTTCCCACTTTGGGTTTTTGGAAAGGGGCCAGCGATATCAATGGCAATCCTCTCAAACGGTGCTCCTACGATGTACTGACGCATTTTGCCTCTGGAACGGGTCTTCGGTCCCTTTTTGGCTGCACAAATGTCACATTTTCGGCACCAATCTTCTACATCCGTCCTACAGCTCAACCAGTAGAAACGCTCCTTAATCTTCTGTAGAGTCCTATTGATACCGAAATGTCCACCCCCAGTACCTCCATGTACTTCCTGCAGCACTTCCTTGACCCGGGACCTCGGGAGTAGCACTTGTTTCTTGACCTCCGTTCCGTCATTGTTCTCCCAAGCTATCTTCAGAACACCGTCTTCCAACACCAGAGAATTCCATTGAGCCCAATAGCGCTTTCATGCTGGGCTTTTACTACTGACTTCAGCCCAAGAGGGTCGGTTGTTGGCTTCTCTCCAGTCTAGTAAAGGCTTGATGTCACAGTCAGCTTGCTGGTCTTCCCGAATCGCTGCTACCACCTTGCATGGAACTGAGGAGATCTCCTCTTTCCTTTCAACACTACTACAGTGCTTGCAGTTGACAGGACAGGGTCTCCTAGAAAGGGCATCTGCATTTCCATGTTTCCTTCCGGCTCGATGTTCAACAACAAAGTGATATTCTTGCAGCCGTTCCAGCCATCTGGCCATCTGTGGGTTTTTAAACTGTAGCAGCCATTTAAGGGAAGCGTGATCCGTTATTAGAAGGAATTCTTGGCCATACAGGTATTTATGAAAGTGTTCTAGACTCTTGACGATGGCAAGCAATTCTTTCCGAGTCACACAGTAATTCTTTTCGGCTTTTGACAGAACTTTGCTGAAGTAGCCCACTACTCGCTCTTGGCCATCTTGTACTTGGAAAAGAACTCCACCAATTCCAATGTTGCTTGCGTCCGTGTCCACTATAAATGGTTGTCCAGGTATTGGGTATGTCAAAATCGGGGTAGTGCAGAGAGCCTCTTTCAGCATCTCAAAGGCTTGCTGGCATCTCGGAGTCCATTCGAACGGAATGTTGTCTTCTGTCAGTTTATGAAGAGGCTTGGCAATGTCGGAGAATCCTTGGACAAACCGTCGGTAGTATGTGCATAGGGCGAGAAAACTTCGAACTTGATGTTTGTCTTTAGGAACCGGCCAGTTCTTTATGCATTCTGTCTTCTCCGGGTCTGTTTTCACACCGTTTGGAGTAATAATGTGGCCTAGGTATCTAACCTCCTTTTGGAACAGACTGCACTTCTTCGGGTTCAACTTCAGGTTCGCTGCCTGGTCGCCTGGTTTGTTGGTTTCTTGTCCGTTTCGTTGATTTATTTGAGTGTTCTGACAATGGTAACAGGTTCACATACTCCTACTTCAGTTCCCTTTGTAATTTTCTGTGGAAAGGTTTTCAGGTTAACTACCCGTACTATTGTCGTTTTCTCAGATTTAATCAGGGTACGTCCGGTGACTATAGATTTATTAAACAAATCCGGATTGCTGGGTTCCACCACTCCTACATTGCAAGACATTTCCCCGTCCATAACTGTGGCAACCAAGGTTTCGGTCTGAGCAGGTAGTACCACATCTTCTTTAACAACGAGCCTTCGTACAGCGTTATTCTCAGTGGTGTTCGTTAGCACTACTTCCTCACCCATTATCCGTAGCGTGCCAGCATTCAAATCTAAGTTCACCCCCTTTGCCCGTAGTAAGTCTAGTCCGAGTATGACATTGTCCGATATATCTGCTACAAGGGCTCTGTGTTTGAACTTGATGTCTCCTAATTCTACTTCAAGCTCGCATTCCCCCTTGACTGGCAGTTGTTGTCCATTGGCTGTTGTAAGGACATAACGTTTGGCAGGGTTCTTAATACGCCAATCACCAATAATATCCGGCCGTACAATAGTTCTTGCCGCTCCTGTGTCAATTACCATAGGGAACATACGACCAAAAATAATGCCTTCTACTAGCAAATAGTCAGAATCCTGGAGACGTGATAACGTAATTTCTTCTCGTGGAGCATGGTAGGAGGACGCAGCCGACTTTTGCCCCGTCAAGCCGGCTGACCCTAGTTTTCCTGTACAGCTGCCGCCTGGGAGTCGCGCTTTTGCTGATCCGTAACCGGGGCCCTACACTGTCTTTTTAGATGTCCTGTTTGTCCACAGATCCAGCATCTAAGAAGGCGATCCCTTCGACTATCAGATTGTTCTTTCTTTGGTCCAGTAGATAGGCTGAATTTATCAATAACCTCCTTTAGCGTCTTTATTAGGTCTCCATTTGCCATACTATCGCTGCTATCACTGATGGTCCGAACTTTAACATGTCTACCGGATGCCATCTTTGCTGCCTCGAATTCTAGTGCATGCGAAAGAGCGTCGTTCAGTGTTTTAGGTCTGGCGAGTCGTAGTGCCTGCTGGATTTCACAATCTCTTAGGCCGTCGGTAAAAACTTGAATGGAAAGATGGTCTAAGAATTCGGACGGGGCGGTTGGATAAGCCAATCGAACCAGTCTGGCAACATCGGTCTCAAAATGTTGTAAGTTCTCTCCACTTTGTTGGTGACGATTTTTCAATTGTGCCTGGTACACTTGCTGCAGGTGCTTATCCCCATATCTCATTTCCATATGCTGTTTTAGAATGTCGTAGTTATTCTGCTGCCCAGCAGGAACTCCTTGTAAGACGTCAAGAGCTTCCCCTCGTAGAGCAACTATCAGAGCTGTAGCCTTTTCATAATCAGACCATTCGTTTGCTGCAGCCGCTGCTTCGAACTGACGCAGATAGACATTCCAGGAAACCTTACCGTCGAATTCAGGGGGTCTCGTCTTCTGAGTTCGAATAACCGGTCCTTCTGATTTGATTACGCCCTCCTTTGTTATCTTGTCTAATTTATGTCGAAGCTCTTCTCTAACCTGGTTTATTTCTTCGTGTATTTCCTGTTTTTGTGCTAACAGTTCTTCGTCAATGTCTTTTCTTTGTTCTAACATTTTCTCCACTACTGTATTTTCTAATTTTTCTAACTTCGTCTGCATTTCATTTATCTGAGCTTTCATTTCCTGTTGTAGTATCTGCATCTGATCTTCTAATTTCTTTTCTAATTTCTCTTGCATCATTTGAGTCTGATCTTCAATTTTATGGACTTGTTCTTCAAATTTTTCTTGCATTGTCTGGGACTGATCTTCAATTTTATGCCCTTGTTCTTCAAATTTTTCTTGTATTGTCTTCGCCTGGTCTTCCATTTTATTTTGCATTGCTTGCATCATTTCTAACAGTTTTGCCATTTGTACATCCATATTGACTTGGCTTCTAGTTACTGGCATTCACTCTATTTGGAAAGTTCTAGAATGCCCACGAATGTATTTCTAGATATCACCGTTGCCCTCCTTACAAATAAACGAGTGCAGTGATATGCCACACTTGGGTCTTTGTCTCACTTTGGTATAAAGTTCTATAATGTTCGAGAATGTCCTTCGCAAATACCACCGTTCATTTCCTTGAATCACGACGAGTGCGGCGGTATGTCACACTTGGGTCTTTGTCTCACTCCCGTACAAAGTTCTAGAATGTTCGAGAATGTCCTTCGCAAATAGCACCGTTCACTTCCTTGAGTCACGACGAGTGCGGTGATATGTCACACTTGGGTCTTTGTCTCACTTTGGTATAAAGTTCTAGAATGTTCCAGATTGTCCTTCGCGAATTCCACCGTTCACTTCCTTGAGTCACGATGAGTGCGGTGATATGTCACACTTGGGTCTTTGTCTCACTCCCGTATAAAGTTCTAGAATGTTCGAGATTGCCCTTCGCGAATACCACCGTTCACTTCCTCAAGTCACAACGAGTGCGGTGATATGCCACACTTGGGTCTTTATTCCACCCACGCACAGGGTTCCAGAAAGTTCTTCAAACTTCCACTTAAATTCCGCTTTGTGGACAGGGTTCCAGAAAGCTCTTTAAACTTCCAGTTAAATCCCACTTCTGACACCAAATTGTCACGAATTTCCCAATCCGTCTTTTTCTTACTTCCAGAAAAACAATCCGTTAATTAATCACTTATTTATTAACTGCTCAGTACACTACTGACTACTAATTACAGGTCAACTAAACACTTATTTAATTAATCGCTATCTAAATCGCTTTGATCTCTCTAACTAAACACTTCACTTCAACACTGTAATACAAGACTAACTAACTCGGCCGTTTTTTCTTCTTTTATAGACCCAACGAATATTCCAGGTATCTTCTAGTACCTCTAGATCCATTTTCCCGTACGACTCGAATGCTTCTCGTCAATTCCCGATTTTTCCAGTCCCATCTCGATTCGCGGCATTCTGTTTGTTTAACAGAATCGTGTAGGGGCGATCGGGGCAATCTTAGCATTTCGCGATACCACAGTCGTCGGTTTTGGTGTGAGTGGGGCAAATTCCGTGACAATATATAGGGGTTATAATTGACAGTAACTAAAATTTTTCGTCCCATGTCGTACATATATATGTAAAAAAAATTCTAAGAAATTGGCATTTGCTTATAAAATTTGTAAAGATTTAACTCCATACTCAAAGCGATTGATTTATAACTGTATAATAAACCTCATTTCGATTACTATGCAACAATATTGTTTATGTCCAATTATGGTGATATAAATAAATTGCAATTACTGCAAAATAAATGTATGCGTTTCTTATTAGGCTGCTCCAGATATACAAATATAATAAGTGTGCAGAATGTTTTAGGCTGGTTGTTCGTTAAAACTTATATAAAATTTAAAATTGATTTTTTTACATACCTAAACTGTTAAATAATTTATTACCTAAATAGTTGGCCACTGATTTGCAGTTACTTCTACTACCTTTACTTTTACTACTACTTTTTCTGTAAAAATATTATTTTATAGATATTATGGAAATATGCATACATTTTGGCAGCTATTTTCAAATGAGTGTAAGTTTTATTTAGTATAACTTTATCATTTTTTAACGTAATCTTAACAGGTTTTAATTTTATTGTAGAATGTACTGTAATATTATATTTATGATCAATTTCTTCTAACATATGAATCCATGTATAAGATCCTGCTAAATTAAAAGCAGGCCATAGCATATTTTTTAAAGTTGTAATAAATCGTTCAACAATGTAAGCTTTTTTTGTACTATACACACTTTAATGTGTATAGTGCAAACGTTATATTTCTTCATTCGTTTCTTGAAATGTTCAATGTAGAATTCCTTTCTCATATCTGTTTGTGTTTTTCGGATTTTTATTTATTTTTGTAAAATACTATTCATTGCATCTGTGACCTCTCCTCTAATCCTGACTTCGGTATATACAAATTTTGAAAAACAATTAATAACTATTAGTATGTACTTATAAAAAACCTTTATTGTCTTTTGAATATGGTTTAACTTCTTTAAATCAGCTTGTATCAAATCATACAATCCTTTAATTACTACGTCTTTTAAAATTTATTCTTGCAGACTTGTCTAACTCAATAACAATATCTTATTTAACATTTGATGCATATTTAGCATTACTCTTGATACTATCAGATTTCATATTTTCCTAAAACCCTATAGGAATTCGTATAAAAAATTATAAATAGTAGAGGAAGTATAAGAGGGCAAAATCAAAGGAGCAGGAGTAAATAACTATAAAAGAGGAGCAATGACCTACTTAAAGACGCATCTGGCATTGCGTCATTTCTAAAAATAGAACGTACATCTGGCGCGCATCTGGCATTGCGTCATTTCTAAAAATAGAACCCACATCTGGCACACATCTGGCATTGCGCCATTTCTAAAAATAGAACGCACATCTGGCATTGCGTCATTTCTAAATATAGAACGCACATCTGGCGCGCATCTGGCATTGCGTCATTTCTAAAAATGGAACGCATATCTGGCTCGCATCTGGCATTGCGTCATTTCTAAAAATAGAACGCACATCTGGCATTATATTATATCTAAAAATAGGTCCTATCCGGCGCGGAATCATTTATAGCTTTAGAAATAAACGACACCTGTTGGTATAGTACTCGTAGTGGGGGATATCCTTTTAATAGAGAATGTGGTTGAGACTCATCAGTAGTTAAAATGGCTTCATCCACTAATTTTCAGTCCAGTGCAGTGCGGAGCAATAATAAATATGTAATTATTGGTGCTCAAAGTTTTGCATTGAATAAATCCAATACAAAATCGATTTGTGTAGGACTATGTGAAAATTTCAACTATGAGCCGTGTATAGTTCTTGCTGGAACAAAGAGTGATAAAATAATATTCACTTTAAAAGAATGGAGTGACCTGTTATCCCATCAAGGCATTATTAGCAATTATTTCTACATGTTTGATACAATGGATTCTATTACTACAGGCAGCTTTACAATACATTTTGAGCGGTTCTCCACCAAACAAGTGATCAGTTTAGAAAAAGACTGGAATAATCTATATTTGGGTTTTGAGACAGTGTGTAACTTGTGGGAGCTACCGCTTATAAAATATCAAGCTGAAATGATGAAAAATTTAAAGTTTGCCACTTATTCCACCGTTTTAAAAAGTGGATTACAAAAGCAGACAGGTAATCTTTTCTCAAACGCCTTAAACATTCTAAGACCTGAAGAAAATCTGAATAGTCAGAATGTGTCTTTGACACTCGCGGTGTTATATTTATATCCAGAGATATTTGAAAAAGAATGTACCCTCAATTAAGGAGGTTATAATCAAAGAACATTATAGCGGAGATGACATCTCAAACATCAGAGTTTCAGGAAAAAAGCTCAGGGTGGACCTTATAGGAAATAACGTTTCTCGATGTGAACATAAACAAATATACACCAATTTCGGCATCTTCATATATTAAACTACCTCAAAATATTGCAAGAAAACAAGCTGTACTAAATGTTAAAAACAATGATAGTGCTTGTTTTGCGTTATCGCAGCAATATTTCCCTCACAAGGCGATCCAACAAAAACCAGTTCGTATCCACATTGTAACACTTTATTAAATTTTAATGGTTTGGAACTTCCTATGAAACTCAAAGACATTGCAACATTTGAAAAGTTGAATAATATATCGATCAATGTATTTGGAATATAGTCAGAATTCAAAGATGGTAAAGTGATTACTGAAGTAGTTGGACCTTTGCATTTTACTTCAAGACGGCAACCTACACATATCAATTTACTACTTTTATCCGACACAACTACAGGTGTGAATCACTACTGTCTCATAACTGATTTATCAAGATTGGTTTCGAAACAGAAATCTAATTACAATGGGCGATTACATATCTGTGATGGATGTCTGCAATCTTTTAGAAAAAATGGAACAATTGAAATCACACGAGGAAAATAATTGTAACCATGTCTGTACAAAATTACCAACTACTGATTTAAAGGTGAACAAGTATGGGGAATCTATACCCGAAAATATCCTAAAATTTGTGAATTTTGAAAAGCATCTGCCAGTACCGTTCGTAATTTATGCCGACTTTGAGAGTTTGTTAAAACCCATTGACCATAACGAGCCTTCTGATGACAAGTCATTCACAGCTCAAATAAGTGAATATGTACCATACTCTTTCGCTTTTTATGTGAAATGCAATTTTGATGACAAGTATTCAAGATTTGAGTCATACCGGGGACCAAACGCTGCAGAAATGTTTATTGAAAAGCTTGATAAAGTAGCTTTGGATCTGTACACAAACCATTTAGGACATGTTAAAGAAATACTGCCTCTTACTGACGAAGAGAAAATTGCTTTTGATACAACAAAATGCTGTCATATTTGCAATAAACCATTTATGCCCTGGGATATAAAAGCTAGGGATCATTCCCATTTAACCGGACGGTTCAATTTTGCAACACATTCTGTTTGTAACTTGAACTATAAAATTCCAAAATTCATTCCAATTTTTTTCCACAATCTCAACTAAGATGTGTCGCTTTTTGTTAAGAAACTGGCTACCAAGAAGGAAACCATTTATGTGATTGCTCGAAACAAAGAAAACTACATATCATTTTCTAAATCAATCCTTGTGGAGAAATCTGGCGATCCAAAAAAACCAGATACGTACCTGAGATTGAAACTTGTAGATTCTTTTCGATTTCTGTCCAAGTCCCTCGACAATCTGAGTCAAACTTTCCATCAGTGTATGAAAAGTTCAAATTAATCAGGCGGAAAGGAGTTTTTCCTTACAGTTATGTGAACTCGCTCGAAAAATTGGAAGCAACTGAATTACCTATGAAAGAAAATTTTTATAATAATTTAATAAAGCAGGCTCTTTCTGATGATGATTATGAAAGAGCTAAAGATGTATGGAATACTTTCAACTGCAGAACATTAGCGGAATACGCAGATCTGTATCTAAAATCAGACGTCTTGTTACTAGCTGATGTGTTTGAAAATTTTAGAAAAGTATGTTTGGAACAATACAAACTGGATCCGGCTCACTATTTGACTGCCCCTTCATTATGCTGGGATGCGATGATGTCTTATTCTGGGGTTAGCTTAGAGCTCCTAACAGACGTGGATGCTTTATATTTCTTTCGAAAATCAATTCGTGGAGGTGTATCCCAATGTACTAAGAGAAAGTCTGTGGCAAATAATAAATTTTTACTTAATTATGACCCTAAGAAACCTACATCATATATAATGTATCTAGACGTCACTAATTTATATGGGCAGCCATAAAAGAATAACTTCCAACTGGTGACTTCAGATGGATGGAAAAATAAGAGATTGAAAACTTTGATTGTTCCACTATTGAGGATTATTCGTCTAAAGGCTATGTTTTAGAAGTGGACTTGGCATATCCATCAGAACTCCATGATAAACACAATGATTTACCTTTTTGCCCAGAAATGATTACCCCACCAAACTGCAAACTTCCAAAACTAATTCCCAACTTATAGAACAAACACAATTATGTTATCCACTACAGAAAATTGAAGCAGAGTTTAAGATATGGACTGAAATTGAGAAAAATACATAGAATCTTAGAATTTTCTCAATCACCGTGGTTAGCGCCTTACATCGATTTAAACACTAGACTCCGATATTCTGGTAAAGGAGAATTTGAGAAAGATTTCTTTAAATTGATGGTTAATTCAATATTTGGAAAGACTATGGAAAATGTCGATAAAAGACAAAACATTAAGTTCTGTTCACGCTGGGAGAACAGGAAAGGTCAGTTAGGTGCAAGAGCGTTAATAGCATTACAACATTTCAAAACTTGTACCATATTTGATGAGAATTTAGTAGCAGTACAGCTAGGAAAATTAAAAGTCGTATATGATAAACCTCTATACGTTGGCTTCTCAATTTTGGATATTTCCAAAACCATCATTTACGAATTTCTATATAGCTACGTCAAACCTAAATATGGTGAGAACGCTATCGTCTTGTATACCGATACGGATTCCCTAATTGTGGAACTGTTCTGCGACAACCCATACGATGACATCAAAAACAACATTCAATATTTTGACACCTCTAACTATACTGTAGACAATATCCATAATATACCCAAGACGGAGTCAATAGTAGGCAGATTTAAAGATGAATATGCTGGAAGGCCTATAGAGAGCTTTTATGGTACAGGTGCCAAAGCATATTGTGTTAAAGCCGACGATGTAACGAAGAAGGCAAAGGGTATATCAAAAAGTGTTATCAAAAAAGACATAAATTTTTCTGACTATGTAGAAATCGTTGAAAAGGGTGGTAAAATATTCCGCAAAATGTATATATTTAAATCTACATTACACACCATTTACACTGAACTGAAGAACAAAGTTGCCCTTTCTTCAGATGATGACAAGAGGTATGTTGAAGCTAACGGAATAACAACCCGATCCTGGGGACATTACCTCCTTAATGAGGATGCCAATAGAAATTTAAAACTTCTCATACAAAAAGCTAAACAAATATTAAATGCTCAAGATGATGAAATGGAATGGGATTTCGATTTAAATTTATTGAATTTGTAAAGTGATTGATAATAAAATCTTAAAAAAGAATTTTTGTTTATTTGTTACATCAACCAGATTGGCCGAGTGGTCTAGGGCGCCTGGTTTAAGTCTTAATTCTATAAAAGAACTCGAATCCCACATCTGACATTTTTTTTTAAATCAAAGTACATTTAGAATTATTTATACTTTTTTTTATTATTTGTCTTAGTTTTTTTTTGTAAAATAAGAAATCATAAATATAATTTAAGTTCTTTATTTATCAGTTATATAAGTGATTTACAAAAAATTTGTTTACATTTTTGTAGAGCCCATTTACACAAATCACACCTGGACTGTGAAAATGGTCCACCATCTACGTGTGAAGACCAGTCAGGGCGGTTATGATGCAGAAAGCATGGTAGCTGTATTTGAAGGTTAAACTCCTCTCTGTAGTGTGCTGGTATATCGGGCCATGCATGTAAAAGTTCCAATGGGCTAACATTTTCTATCAGATACTGTAGTGGAAAATTTGTGAGCTCTGCTTCAGTAAAGATATACAATCATTTACCTTTTTGATGCAGTGTTATTACTTCCACTTCTTTACACTTTAAACAGCACAAATCTTGAGCCATAGTTCTCGAACACAAGTGATGATTAAGATTACGGAGCAGGAAACTGCAATATACCACTGGAGAAATTCATTTAAACTATATCCCTCATCAACAGCACTATTTATCGTATTACTATTAGTAGGGGGGAGGGGTGTTCTCTGTAAAGCTCCAGCCAACCAGAGTCCTGCACGACACCATTACTCCTTCTTATTCGTAATGTGTAGCTTGTGGTATTGGTTGGTATAGAAGCTTTGAACATTTCTTGATAATCACATTTATAAGATTTCATTCTTTTCCAATTAAAGAGCCAGCTATCATTTCGTGTCCCATTATAATCAAAGCAAATAAACACCTCTTTAGAGTTATAAGGTCGCTGTATAATTAGCGAACTTTTTAAAATGGCTTGTAGGACTAAAAACTGCGAAGCGTTCATTGTTGTTTCTACAGATAAACTGACTAATTTTTATGGTAATATATATTTTATATGGAATAATAAAACAATTTTATGATAATAGTATTTATTATATAATGATATTAACAAAGGATTGCGACTACGTCATTTCCTCGTCGCTTCCTTCTTCAGGTTCTGGAATTTTATTAGCTAAATTGCTGTCCAGAAAAGGTTTAATTTTATAAAGCAAATATTTCCTACCTGAACTAATAACTCCATCAACAAAATCACTTACTGTGCAATGCCCTTGTAAGTATTCGTCACATAATGTTACCAATTTTTTATATTCCTCAGCTAACTTGTTGCAGTAGTCTGGAGTAAAATATTTACCCACACCATAAATGGATTCGTGTAGTGCGTCAAACTCTAAATTTGAGAACGTCTGACGTAAATTGAGAACACCACTTTCAAGGTCTTTTATTTCTTCTACACATCACATTTTTTAATTATTTGCAGCACTTAATCTAAAAAGGCGAACGGGTCTGGTCTGCATACACTTTTTATTACAATAACCAATTATAAACCTAGGTTTAAATAACCATAAATCACAATATTGTTTGCTGATTATCTTACGACAAACGCAGCACTGAAGAATTTCCACATTAGTACTCATATTTCAGCAAATAATAATCTCAGAGGATCAAAATCCCATATTTATTCACTTCTAATATTTGTTATTCTTTTACAACTTCGTACCTCTGCTACACAGTGTCGTTTTCCTACATTTTTTCTCTCATTTGTGGGAACATTGACTTGTTCTCTGCGTTGTCAAACATTTTTACACCCCAATTCAACAGAATGTAGTATTCATTTCGAAATATGGTGTGGATGTCCTCAATTTTCTTATGATTAGTTCTTAAGCATCTGTCATGTAACCACTTGATCCTCTATGTTTTTTCACAAACAGCGTCGTTGTCCTCCATCTTTATATAAGTTATGGGAACTTGTTCTTTACATTGTCAAACCAAAATGCTGTTTTCTCATGAACTCACGCATCTGTCATTTGATCCTATACATTTTTACACAAAGTAATGAGAAACTTTGCTGTTATTAATCCCACGTCCTTCTTACGACATTATATATTTCAGTTTGAATATATCTCTCAGTATTTTTTTAAATTAGCACCACCGATATATAAGTAAGCACCAGTGAAACTTTACTGCAGTACTTTCAAAACATTCGAAAATGTCTATCAAAAACGGTCAAGTAAAAGTGAAATCAAAAAATAGTGCTGTGTCGGAAAAACCTTCCTGGGACACTGATTGGGATACAGACTATCAAAACGAAGAACAAATTCGTTGTGCCCAACTAGCCGAAAAACAGGCATTTCTTTATAGAAAATGGGTTTTAGGACAAAGACGTAACTGTGTTGCCGCAAATTCTTTCCTTACTGAGGAATTGTGAGACAACGATTGGTGTGAGACCTATGATCCTTCTTCGACAATTCTTGATAAACCGGTGATTCGTACACCTCCAAAATCAGAAAAAAGAAAGTTTCGGGATGCGGAAAGAAGGCGATTGAGGACGCTTTCAGAATATGAAGGACCCCAAAAATACTTTTAAAAAAATTAATATTTTTTATTTTATTTTTATTTTATATCTATGTATATTTTTTTTGCAGACTATATGATTTGCAAATCTTATATTAAAACATTTGTACCCATATATGTGGAAATATATTTTTTTACACTCTTTATTTTTTTTGAATTGCACTTCCCTAATTACACTTTAATTTAAAAAGTAAGTCATAAAATAGAATGCAGTTAAATAATATCTGCACATGTTTATGTACATAAACAATTAGCTCTTTAAGCACTATTAAAATTTGTCTTATATTAAACGCTTTAGAATACATATATGATGTAATCCCACCTGGCTTACATGCATTAATTACTTTTAATGTACAAATTAAACTGGAGTCTTATCGCATAACACATGACATATTTCTCCTAAGGGGGGGGGGGGGGGGCACATGTTACAATATCTCATATAAAATTGATCTAATATTAAAGACGAGATGGGTGATGTAATATACAGTGCGATGTCCAGAAATAATGCCGACCGATGAAAATAATGTAGTACAGTATGTTTGTTACATCTGTACATATACTGTATGGTTCCCATGCCTTATATATGCCATTTACATTTTTTTAAATTTTTTTAAAATTTAAAAAAAATTTTTTTAGATATAATACAATGCCAGATGTCTATTCTATTTTTAGAAATGACGCAATGCCAGATGCGCGCCAGATGTTCTTTAAGTAGGTCATTATTCCTCTCTTATAGTTATTATTCCTGCTCCTTGATTTTGCCCTCTTAAGGTCAATTCACACATGCGGTACTGTGCGCCGACTGTGTCGTAACCGTGCACCGACTGTGTTGTGTTGTGCATATTCACACCAATCATGTTATTACATGCCACAGTTGGTTAGTTTGTATCATGGATCCAAGAGAGGAGGAATACCAGCGGCAAAATCGCGACACCCGAAAATGAACGAGCGCTGGCCGAAACATGACGACCGCCTTCTGGTCGCCTTCCAATAGTTCTCACTAGAGCGGTTATGCACGTACCGTGCTCCTACTGTGTCGGACCGTAACCTTGAGAAATCGCTTTCAAAGCGGTCGGAAGCAACACAGTCAGAGCACAGTCTGTGCCTAGACCTACATGTGTGAATTAAACAGTGCAATTCAATACATTTTCAATGGAAACTTCAGGTGATAGATTTAGTTCAAATCGACACAGTCGGTGCACAGTGGGTGCCCAGTACCGTATGTGTGAATTGACCTTTATACTTCCTCTACTATAAATATAAACTGCTATTTGTACTTTCTTTATTCCTTTCTGGAAATGATATGTTGTCTAAACCTTTCAGTTGTAAATTCTTTCTTATTTATATTTGTAACAATATCAGCAGGATAATCAATAATTACATATGCAATGGTAGCAAACTCGTAAATGAATGTGTGATATGTTTTTATATTAGATATTAAATACTCTTTATCTACTATTAATGTATATATTAATTATTCAACTGCTTTTGAGCAATTAATAGTATCAATAATGGTCGGTCAGTGGTCGCGCGGTTTAAGGCGTTAGTACTTGAATCGAGGTGACTAGACGGAGTTGGTTCGAGCCCAGCTGCCGGTAGACCGTATATAAGCTATATTCGTGGAGAGGATTGGCACCCTCTCTGTGGGTATGGTAGGGTGGAATAATGTTAGCTTGGGTCAATGTGAGAGATTGATGCCGGTTGATATTTGACCACCCCCCTAATTAATGAGGTTTTCCAGGTTTTCCTCATTCCTGCACTGAATAGTGGTTAGGGCCTACCAACGTAAGTCGTTCCTGGGCGCAAATGCGGCCTGCTTAATAATAATTTGCCGCCCCCTCTCCCGCACAAGTCTCCGACTTCTGGGCTAATCCCTGTGATTAGAATGAGGGGTAGAGATATTATTATTATTATTATTATTATTATTATTATTATTATTATTATTATTATTATTATTATTATTATTATTATTATTATTATTATTATTATTATTATTATTATTATTATTATTATTATTATTATTATTATTATTATTATTATTATTATTATTATTATTATTATTATTATTATTATTATTATTATTATTATTATTATTATTATTATTATTATTATTATTATTATTATTATTATTATTATTATTATTATTATTATTATTATTTATTATTATTATTATTATTATTATTATTATTATTATTATTATTATTATTATTATTATTATTATTATTATTATTATTAGAGTCAGTAATCATTGCGCCCGTAAATCGTGTGTTCTGAGCAGACGTAGCGAACCAAGGACGATTGCCTTCTGCATTCTGCCGGCTAAGATCTCTGACGAATTTCGACAAGCCGGTATGATCTTTAAGTCAGAAAGCAACGTATGTCTCATTCCACCCAGGACGCCTATAATTAGCACCACAATCTTAACAGAGTGGTCTGGATACAGCCTGCGGAGCTCGGAGAGAAGATCTCGATACTTCCTCCGTTTTTCCTCCTCTTTTAGGACGATGTTATTCTCTGCGGGAGCCGAGAACTCAATCACAAACATCGTCCTAAGCTGGTGGTCGAGGAGGACTACATCAGGCTTATTGGCTTGATTTTGCCTGAGGGTGGGGAATGAATAGTTCCAATAAATTCGGCACTTCTCATTCCCCACTACGGATTCTATATCCCCCGGAGCATAAGGCAGCACTGGCGTCTCGTCTATCTCATACGAGTGTCGTAAATGATAATACAACACCCGTAAAGCTGAATCGTGTCTTTGGATATACGCTGTGGCCGCATATACCGGACAAGCAGACAGGAGATGCATAAGCGTCTCCGGCGCTAGGCGGCAGGCCCTGCAGCTGGTATCAGGAACCTCGATACCCAAGACACGACTACGATAGACGAGTGTGTTCATTACACCATCTTGGCAAGCCATTATGAATCCCTCGGTCTCAGAGTTCAGCCCCGCTGACCTCAAAAAAGGTCAGCCTTTCAGATAAGCCAAGCCCCTCTAGATGTCGGTAAAAGAGACCATGCATTGGCTTATCCTTATGTAGCTGCAGAAGATGATGCGTTTCTGCAGCTTTAATTAGGGCTTTTAACTGAGCAGGATCCGACTCGGTGACAGAGTCTGGATTTTCCCGCTCAGTATCGAACACAAGACCAAGTTCATCGGCTGCTCTTCTCGCTGCCTTATACACAAACGCTCCTATCCCTGCTGCTTCATGGTCTTGGACCATGCAGAGAAGGGATCCGAGCTCCTGATGATTTTGCAGGCCTCCTCCAAAACCACTCTGCCCTGGAGACACTCCAAACTCAAGAGTCCACGGCCTCCCCGATTTCTTGGGAAGTATAGCCGCGGAACGGACGATCTTGGATGCAAACTCCGATGGAGATGCATCATTTTACGGGTCCCTACATCGAGTTGCCTCAGCTCTTCTTGCGTCCATTTCACTACTCCAAAGGAGTAGAGTAGGATCGGAACGGCAAGCATATTTGTGGCACTCACCTTGTTCTTACCCGACAGCTCCGAAGACCAGATCTGTCGGAGGCGGTGCCGATACCTGCCGCGGAGAGCGTTTTTAACCGTTGCCACCTCATGAGTGCCCCGCTGTGGGACACCCAAATAGGTGTACGACTCTCCGGCATCTAGATAGTGAAAGATGCTTCCGTCTATGAGCTGGGCGTCCTCTCCGTATGGACCGCATCGTCCTCTCTTGAGATGAACCAGTGCACATTTGTCCAGCCCGAACTCCATCCCAACCGCCTGCGTGTACTCATGTACCACTCTGAGGGACTGATTTAAATCCCTCTCTCCGGAGGCGTAGAGTTTAAGGTCATCCATATAGAACAAATGGGTGACCTTATGCCTCCGGTCTCCTGGGGTACCGCATTTGTAACCCCGGGTACGACGAAGTGCAACGGATAATGGCAGCAGTGAGATGCAAAACAAGAGGGGACTCAGGGAATCACCCTGGAACACTCCCCTCCTGAACAAAACCGGCTCTGTCTGGACCCTTGCATTATTATTATTATTATTATTATTATTATTATTATTATTATTATTATTATTATTATTATTATTATTATTATTATTATTATTATTATTATTATTATTATTATTATTATTATTATTATTTCCTTTTCCAGTAAACACCTTCCGAGGTTCCGACACACTCGGAGATGTTCTGGAGAGTCAAGCAATGACCACTCTCCACTCCGTGGAGTCAGTAATCATTGCGCCCGTAAATCGTGTGTTCTGAGCAGACGTAGCGAACCAAGGACGATTGCCTTCTGCATTCTGCCGGCTAAGATCTCTGCCGAATTTCGACAAGCCGGTATGATCTTTAACTCAGAAAGCAACGTATGTCTCATTCCACCCAGGACGCCTATAATTAGCACCACAATCTTAACAGAGTGGTCTGGATACAGCCTGCGGAGCTCGGAGAGAAGATCTCGATACTTCCTCCGTTTTTCCTCCTCTTTTAGGACGATGTTGTTCTTATTATTATTATTATTATTATTATTATTATTATTATTATTATTATAATTATTATTATTATTATTATTATTATTATTATTATTATTATTATTATAATTATTATTATTATTATTATTATTATTATTCTCTAAGTTATGCACAAACTTCTAGTAAGAGTATATCATCGAACACGTCGTCAAAGAATACCTCTAAGGCAGCTGTTTCTAATATTACGCCATCCGCAGTATCTCATGCCATTCATTTGGCCAAGGCTCATGAGGTTTGTCAAAATATTGTGCAATTGAATGAGGATAGACAAGACGGCAATGACCGAGTTATGCAGCATTCGGTGAATCGGGTGCGCAGAAGATCTAAGAATATCCTTATAGGAGATTCTAACGACTTATCTACTAACTCTATACTTAAGTCAGCTAAAGATGTTTCCTTCAAACACTTCCATTCCACCAATTGGGATCCGGAGACAAGTGACGAAGCTCTATTAAATTACCTCAAAGGAATAGTATCTGAAGTTAAAATAGAAAAACTAAATTCCCGTAACCCATCTATATATGCCTCTTTTAAAATATCGGTACCTAGTGTGGACGTGGACAAAATTATGAAGACAGAAGTTTGGCCCAGTGGTGTCGTTTTAAATCAATTTTTTCGGTCATTCAAACCTGCTAGCCTTCAATCAACAAACAGAAATAGTGAACGATAAACCCTTGGATATATGTTTAAGCGACAAATTTTCAATATTGCACCTAAATGTTCAAAGTCTTGCTAATAAGTTAGATCGTTTGCGACTTCTTGCCTCTGATACTCAAGCCAGTTTTATTTGTATTTCTGAGCACTGGTTAGACAGATCTTGTATAAGTTCTGTAAAATTAAGTGACTATATTCTTGTAACTTATTAATTGTAATTCGTCACGCGGAGGCGTTGCTATATATGGGAAATCTAATTTTAGTTTTAAAGCGATCAATTTGGATAAATATTCTGTACCTGTACATGCTGAGTTCTGTGGCTGTGAAGTCGTAAATTCTTATACTATTTTAATAGCTTTATATAGATCGTCCAGTAACGGTGACCTCTCTATTTTTAAAAATAACTTTCTGAATTTGATTAACTAAATACAAGTATATCATTATAGTTGGTGACATAAATGTAGATTTGAATCAAGATACCGATTTTGCAAAACAACTATTGTATATTATAAATTCATATGGCTTGTATCATAGTGTTAATGCACCCACTAGGGTTACTTCGACTTCTTCTTCTTGTTTAGACAATGTTATATCTAATTTTGATTCAAAGGCTTTAGAAGTTATAAATTTTGATCCTGACATATCAGATCACCATGCCCAATTTGTAACTATCCAGTACCATCGACACGGCATTTCATCTTACTCCACAAGTAATCAAAGATTTATTACTGACAAAGGGTTAATCACGTTATTTGATAGAATCTCAAAGTTATCTTGGTCAGATATGAATCTTGAGCATCAGGATAGCAATGGCGTTGCCTTATGTATTTTAAAGTCTTTAAATGACAATATAAAGACTTGTTTTCCGTTACGTAAAGTTAAAAGGAATAATAAACACGGTGTCCAGTGGTTCAATAAGGATTTGCGTATCATGCGCAAAAATGTATTACTGCTGAAAAAATCTGCTTTGGACTATTAAACGTAGAAGGATTGGTTAACGTATAAAGATGCGCGTAAAAATTATAAGAAAATGTTGAAATATGAGAAGAGAAAGGCTTACTCTAACATTATTTCAAGTTCGAACAACAAACCTAAAATTTGCTGGAAAATCATAAATACTGAGCGTGGCGATAAAAGTACCCCTGTAAAATCGTACCATTTCATCTGATGAATTTAATCAGTTCTTTTCCAATGTATCTAATACTATATTAAGTACAATCAGTCCCTCTAACAAGGATTCAATGTTTTACTTGAATAAGGTGGCTAAGCCTTCTTCTTCATTTTCATGTCTACTATACTCGAAACGGACGTGGTAAGTGCTATCAATATGTTGAAAGACAAGCCCAGTTTAGATTTTTACAATACCAACAGTAAAATAATTAAATTTTTACTTCCACATTTGTCGCATCCTCTTACGATTTTATACAATAAGTGTATTTCAGAAGGGCACTGGCCTGATGCTTTTAAAATAACAAAAATACTACCTTTACACAAAAAAGGGGATTCGAACGATGCCGATAACTTTAGACCCATTGCGATAGTACCGGTTTTGTCTAAAATACTAGAAAAGATCGTTAAAGAGAAATTAATTTCCTATTTGGAGTCCAAACAGTTATTATCTAGGGTTCAATACGGTTTTCGGAAAAACAAATCCACTTTAGGCGCTATTGCTGATCTTGTAGGTGCTGTAGTCGATGGTCTGGATGGGGGCTATTCATCGAATGCCACCATGTGTGATCTTACTAAAGCTTTTGATTCCGTTTCTAGCGACATTTTAATTTGTAAAATGGAATACTATGGTATAAGATCAACTGAGTTGAACTTATTTGTGTCTTATCTTGCAGACAGAAAGCAGTATGTAAGTTGTCATGGGGCTGACTCCGCATTTTTGTCGGTAAAGAATGGTGTGCCTCAAGGCTCCATTCTTGGTCCCATACTTTTTCTCCTGTATATTAATGATCTTCCTCATGCGATAATGGATCACTGCGTTTTATTTGCAGATGACACAACTATTTTATCAACAGGCGATATTCAATTAGGCTCAGGTAATTTGGCTCAAGCAAGGGATTGGTTTTCTGCTAATTGTCTCAAGTTGAATGACGCTAAAACCCAGTCTATTCATTTCACAGCAGATAAATGGGCCGTGAAATCAGACCCAGTAAAGTTCCTAGGGATAACATTAGATACTTATCTGAATTGGAATTCGCACGTTGATTTTCTGAGTACGAAACTATCGTCGCAAATATTTGTTATGCGCCAATTGAAATCTTGTATATCACAAAATGTACTTCGTACTGTTTACTTTTCTTTAGTACATAGTCACCTAAATTACGGTATAACACTTTGGGGCAATTCAACCTATGCAAACAGAATTTTTAGTTTACAAAAAATGGCTATACGAATTCTTGCTAAAGTTCCCCCCGGTACTCATTGCCAGCCATTGTTCAAAACCCTAAAAATTCTGCCTGTTCCCTGTATCTATTTATTTCAAAGTTTAACTGATATTCACCGTAATATATATGCCTTTGAGACTCATTCTGACATTCACTCTTACAATACCAGGCATGCCGAAGACCTCATTGTCACACGCTCAAGGCTCGCTACTTGTAAAAGAAATAGATTGGACCTAAATTTGTTTAATGTATTAACTAATCGCTTCTTGAATCGTGATTTTAAAAATATGAATTCTCACACTTTTAATGTATTTTTGAAACGTTATTTATTGGATAATTGCTTCTACAGCATTCAAGAATACATTAACCATGGATCGAACCATGTATAGCATATTTTATATATTCTATCCTATCTATTTTTATGGTTACTATTATATTTTGTTTATTTCATTGTTTGACACTTCATGTACAAGTTTGTATAAACAGTCGTCAATAAACTTATGAGTATGAGTATTATTATTATTATTATTATTATTATTATTATTATTATTATTTTTATTATTATTATTATTATTATTATTATTTTTTTTTTTTTTTTTTTTTTTTTTTTTTTTCCAGTAAACACCTTCCGAGGCTCCGACACACTCGGAGATGTTCTGGAGAGTCAAGCAATGACCACTCTCCACTCCGTGGAGTCAGTAATCATTGCGCCCGTAAATCGTGTGTTCTGAGCAGACGTAGCGAACCAAGGACGATTGCCTTCTGCATTCTGCCGGCTAAGATCTCTGCCGAATTTCGACAAGCCGGTATGATCTTTAACTCAGAAAGCAACGTATGTCTCATTCCACCCAGGACGCCTATAATTAGCACCACAATCTTAACAGAGTGGTCTGGATACAGCCTGCGGAGCTCGGAGAGAAGATCTCGATACTTCCTCCGTTTTTCCTCCTCTTTTAGGACGATGTTGTTCTCTGCGGGAGCCGAGAACTCAATCACAAACATCGTCCTAAGCTGGTGGTCGAGGAGGACTACATCAGGCTTATTGGCTTGGATGTGCCTGAGGGTGGGGAATGAATAGTTCCAATAAATTCGGCACTTCTCATTCCCCACTACGGATTCTATATCCCCCGGAGCATAAGGCAGCACTGGCGTCTCGTCTATCTCATACGAGTGTCGTAAATGATAATACAACACCCGTAAGGCTGAATCGTGTCTTTGGATATACGCTGTGGCCGCATATACCGGACAGGCCGACAGGAGATGCATAAGCGTCTCCGGCGCCTGGCGGCAGGCCCTGCAGCTGGTATCAGGAACCTCGATACCCAAGACACGACTACGATAGACGAGTGTGTTAATTACACCATCTTGGCAAGCCATTATGAATCCCTCGGTCTCAGAGTTCAGCCCCGCTGACCTCAAAAAAGCAAAGGTCAGCCTTTCAGATAAGCCAAGCCCCTCTAGATGACGGTAGAAGAGACCATGCATTGGCTTATCCTTATGTAGCTGCAGAAGATGACGCGTTTCTGCAGCTTTAATTAGGACTTTTAACTGAGCAGGATCCGACTCGGTGACAGAGTCTGGATTTTCCCGCTCAGTATCGAACACGAGACCAAGTTCATCGGCTGCTCTTCTCGCTGCCTTATACACAAACGCTCCTATCCCTGCTGCTTCATGGTCTTGGACCATGCAGAGAAGGGGATCCGAGCTCCTGATGACTTTGCAGGCCTCCTCCAAAACCACTCTGCCCTGGAGACACTCCAAACTCAAGAGTCCACGGCCTCCCGATTTCTTGGGAAGTATAGCCGCGAACGGACGATCTTGGATGCAAACTCCGATGGAGATGCATCATTTTACGGGTCCCTACATCGAGTTGCCTCAGCTCTTCTTGTGTCCATTTCACTACTCCAAAGGAGTAGAAGGATCGGAACAGCAAGCATATTTTATTATTATTATTATTATTATTATTATTATTATTTTATTTATTACTATTACTTATTACTATTACTATTATTATTACTTATTACTATTACTATTACTATTACTATTACTATTACTATTACTATTACTATTACTATTACTATTACTATTACTATTACTATTACTATTACTATTACTATTACTATTACTATTACTATTACTATTACTATTACTATTACTATTACTATTACTATTACTATTACTATTACTATTATTACTATTACTATTACTATTACTATTACTATTACTATTACTATTACTATTACTATTACTATTACTATTACTATTACTATTACTATTACTATTACTATTACTATTACTATTACTATTACTATTACTATTACTATTACTATTACTATTACTATTACTATTACTATTACTATTACTATTACTATTACTATTACTATTACTATTACTATTACTATTACTATTACTATTACTATTACTATTACTATTACTATTACTATTACTATTACTATTACTATTACTATTACTATTACTATTACTATTACTATTACTATTACTATATTACTATTACTATTACTATTACTATTACTATTACTATTACTATTACTATTACTATTACTATTACTATTACTATTACTATTACTATTACTATTACTATTACTATTACTATTACTATTACTATTACTATTACTATTACTATTACTATTACTATTACTATTACTATTACTATTACTATTACTATTACTATTACTATTACTATTACTATTACTATTACTATTATTATTATTATTATTATTATTATTATTATTATTATTATTATTATTACTATTACTATTATTATTATTATTATTATTATTATTATTATTATTATTATTATTATTATTATTATTATTATTATTATTATTATTATTATTATTATTATATTTTATTATATTTATATTATATTATATTTATTATAACTCGGAGAATAAATCTCGAGCGGTTTGGAGTATTGTAAATGGGGAAAGATCGGGTAAGAATACTTGTGTTAAGTCAGAAATATTACCAGATGTTTTTAATAATTATTTCTCTACCATTTCTGAGGTTATTCTTGGCACTATTGATTCTCATGGTCTTGACCCTATAGCACTTTTAAATAAATGTCCAAAGCCTTCTTCTTCTTTTTTTATGTCGCCTGTTTTAGAAACTGATGTACGTCAGTCAATTTTAAAATTAAAAAATACAAATTGTTTTGATTATTATGGTTTAAACTCTAGAATTTTAAAATCATCATTGGAGTTCCTTGTTCCTCCATTGACAATACTATTTAATAAAATTATAGAAGAGGGTAGTTGGCCAAATGCTCTCAAAATAACGAAAATTGT
Source organism: Monochamus saltuarius (assembly GCA_025584915.1). Classification (NCBI taxonomy): domain Eukaryota; kingdom Metazoa; phylum Arthropoda; class Insecta; order Coleoptera; family Cerambycidae; genus Monochamus; species Monochamus saltuarius. The sequence continues at coordinate 42,354,162 of CM046721.1, read as the reverse complement.
GCCTATTCATAAAAAGGGAACGGATATGCTTGACAATTTTCGTCCTATAGCGGTTGTACCTATATTCTCTAAGGTTTTGGAAAATCTTGTGAAAGAGAGGCTATTATCTTACCTGGAGAGCAAATCAATTTTGTCTCCTTTCCAGTTCGGTTTTAGAAAGGGTTTTCTACTATTGGCGCACTTTTGGCAGTAATTGATGAGGTTGTTGAATCTTTTGATGAGTGTGCCTCAACGCATGCGACCTTCTGCGATCTCACTAAAGCATTCGATTGTGTCAATAAGGATATACTGCTGCAAAAACTTGAATACTACGGTATTCGTGGTAAAGAATTACAACTTTTAGGTCATATCTAACTGACAGGCAGCAGTATGTTAGTATTGACAGTGTCGAATCTAATATGTGCCCTACATTGAATGGGGTTCCGCAGGGGTCTGTATTGGGGCCAATATTATTCCTTGTATATATTAATGATTTACCACAAAATGTTAACAACAGTACATGCCTATTGTATGCTGACGATACGACCCTGCTGACCCGAGGTAATGTGAATACCAACAATTTAGACATTGCTGAAATGTGGTTTTCAGCAAATAAGCTAAAGCTGAATATAGAAAAGACACAGTCATTAAATTTTACTTCGGATAAATGGCATGCAAAATCCAACGCAGCCACACTGCTTGGTATTACTCTGGACGCAAATTTAAACTGGTCTGCTCACATTGATAAATTGTGTCCAAAACTTGCATCTCAGATATTCGTGTTGAGGCAGTTGCGTCCTTTTGTGGACAATAATGTAATGAGAACTGTGTACTTTTCTTTGTTTCATAGCAGGTTAACTTACGGCATTGCCTTATGGGGAAATTCTAGTTCAGCTCGTAAAGTATTTCTTTTGCAGAAGGCTGCAGTGCGCCTCATTTCAGCGGTGTCTAGAAATACACCCAGTAGGGACTTGTTTATGAGATGTGGTATTCTACCGCTGCCCTGCTTGTACATGTTGGAGTCGCTGATGATAGTGCATAGAAATTCAAATTATTTGACAAAATACTCTGATGTGCATCAGCATAACACTAGGTATGCGGATAATCTCATGGTTCCTTTCTCACGCATAAATATTACGAAAAATAATAAACTAGCAATTAATTTGTATAATAAATTTCATAATTATTTTAAGCAGAGGCAATTAAAGCAGATGTCTATGCAAATGTTTCACCATTTTACAAAGAAGTTTTTATTGTCCCATTGTTTTTATACTGTTGACGATTTTAATGTGTACCTTACCTGACTACAGTTTCATTATGCTATGTTGCTGATGATTTTAAGATGTATTTTGCTTGATTTATTGTTCTGATGTTATTTTTTATATGTTTTGTGACAATTTCTGTGTATAAATTGTTTTTCTTTTTGTGTTTTTTGTTATTATTATATTTATGGACTAATTATGACTAAAAATGTACATCCCATGCATGTATGACTGGTCAATAAATGAATTATTATTATTATTATTATTATTATTATTATTACTATTATTTCTATTATTACTATTATTACTATTATTACTATTATTACTATTATTACTATTATTACTATTATTACTATTATTACTATTATTACTATTATTACTATTGTTACTATTATTACTATTATTACTATTATTACTATTATTACTATTATTACTATTATTACTATTATTACTATTATTACTATTATTACTATTATTATTATTATTATTATTATTATTATTATTATTATTATTATTATTGTAAACAAATAACGTGCGTTTTTATAGTGAGTTATTATAACTCACGCTGGGCTTCTACAATGATAATTCGGTATGTAAATAGTGTACGCAGTAAATTCTTGGACATTTTTAAGCCGATAAATACGTTCCATTGGTGTAAATAGGAAAGAATTTTTAACAAGTGGAAAGGAATGAATAATTAAAAGATTTTAAAATTATTAAATTGCCAACGCCTCTCAGTAGGCGGAACTGTCAATTATTATCATTGAGGGGACTAATGTCATTTGATATTTTAACAAAATAATTTTGACGTTTTCAAATCAATTTCTAATAATAGTCCTAAAAAAATTAATTTAGATAGCGAAGATGAGTTATTATGTACACCTCCAGAAATAAGTAGCTAATAATGCAATACAGAATTTATTACCAGAAAAATCAAAAAACAAATATAAAGGTGTATATAAAAATATTCAAGACTGGTGTAGCAATAAAAACGTTAACTCGTTACAGAAAATGTGCTTTTGGCATATTTTAATGAACTTAGCAATAAATATAAAGCATCGTCTCTATGGACTTTCCACTCCATGCTAAGAAGCACACTCAACATAAATAATGGAATTAATATAGAGAATTATTCAAAATTACGTGCGGTTCTTAAACGTCAATCAGAGAAATATATAGCTAAAAAGGCAAAAACATTTACGCCAGAACAACTTAATAATTTCATAAATGAAGCTCCTGATGAGAAATATCTGGCGACAAAGGTAATAGCTTTTACAAAAATTCAAACGTTTTTATCATCTAGTCAATAATATAATTTATTTTAGGTTGCTTTAATAATGGGCATTATGGGTGCTTGTCGCGCAGCAGAATTGCACTATATGCAATTTACAGATTTAGAAGATCATGGATCTATTTTAATGGTCAGTGTACCAAATACAAAAACAAAAATTGCCACAAAATTTTTATACTATAATTAAGAAATATTTAAATCTTCGTCCTACCGATATATCGCAAACAATATTATTCTTTAAATTTCAAAATGGAAAATATCACAAACAAAGAATTGGCATTAATAAATTTGGAGCAATGGGGAAATACGTTGCTACATTTTTAAAATTACCAGATAGTAATTTATATACCGGGCATTGTTTTCGCCGCTCGTCAGCAACTTTATTAGTAGATGCTGGAGGGGATATAACGGCACTGAAACGCCATGACGGTTAGCGATCAACTACTGTTACTGAGGGGTACATTGATGATTCAGATTACAACATATATACAACAAACACAAAAAGAAACCATAAACTTGCATAATACAGTCCCACATATTCAGTTTACTGGTTGTTCAAACTTTACAGTTAATATCATTAATAAACAAAATGAGTAATTACACCTAAAACTTTTATTTAATTGTTATAACTATTAAGATTTGTGAATAAAGTTCTTTTTCGATACTTGTATCTTAGTATTTATTGTTATAGTCGTAGATAAAGTATAGTATTCAACTAGCGGTAATGGTCATAACTCACTGGATGAATTACAGCACTTTCCTGCGGCTCGTGCTGCAAACTTCATCTGCGTGAGTGACCTGCATTACCGCTCGTTAAGTAATATACTATTACTATTGCCTTGAAATGTTGTAGTTAAAATAATATTATAATACATTTCTCTCACTTGATTCTCTACAATATTAGTTGTATATATTTGAAATAAATCTCTTTGTTCCTCCAAAGATTCATTTTTTTGATTTATGTGTCTACCAAATTTATTAATAATCATTTTAGTCGAGTATTCTAGATTCACGTAATTCTTCAATAATGGAAACAATTTCATTAGTATGACCTGTATGGTCAGCTATCTGTGAGGCGACTAAAAGACATAACCTTCTCTATAAGTTCATTTGGATTATTTCAATGCAATTTGATTACTGGAAACTTCTTTTAACATACCGCTCAATCTTTTTCGCATTAAGGAATTGGTAGTTCGGGGTCTTCGTGGTATAGGTGGATGAATATTCAAAGCGGAGACAATGTTTTCATATTTGTAAGAACCGGTACACTTGAATTTGTTCATCTTCCCAATAGTTCTTTGTTGTTCTTGTATTCTTTATATGGTTAATTAAGTCTTATGTTTATATTTTAATATTATATTGTTTAATTTGTTAAAAGATTATTGTTTTATATTTAACACTGTGACGCACCTACGTCGCTTCGGCGACGTTTGGGTTGCGACGCGGTGTTACTATGACGCCTGAGCTGCGGATAGTCGGGTTCCTCGGGCGCCAGTTTCTGTTTTAAAGTGTAGAAACACCACTACTCAGGCAGCTACAGTGAAGATACGGTATGTCCAGCGGGTCTAGGGAAAACAGAATAAAAAGGCACAATATATATCACTATCTATATATTAACTACCAAACCTAATTTACAATACTAACTTAAAACTAAAAACGAAATTGCAATCAAAACAAGTTAAACGGGCGGTACATGTGCTAAAAGCGGGACAGTTGCGGTTATTGGTGGTACTGGAAAGAGAGTTACTGAGTTAGCCGGTTGATAGTAAGCAAGCGGTGGGAAACTACGGACTAAATACCACGAGGAAGGAAGCAAACAAGCAACAAGCAAAAGCAATTACTACTATTAATTAATACACTTGGCTACAATCACTCCTGAAAGAGAACAAGCAAGCAAGTTACAGACAGATGATGATCCCTCGGGCAGGCTGGCAGGACGGCTAACTGTTGCGCTGAAAGAAATATGACAAGACAAGTCAGTCTACGACCTACATTTCAGAACAACGAGTGATCAAGGCAACCTCCTTCCTCCAAACACGCAGTTAGGATCGACACACGTGATCAAGCAAGCGTGTGCGTCACCGCGCCGTAAAACAGACAGAGAACAGGTCAGGTAGGTTGGACGGAGAACGGCCTACGTTTCAGAGTAAAGAGGTACCTCTTTCCTCCAAACGCGCAGTTAGGATCGACACACGTGATCAAGACAACCGTGTGCGTCACCACGCCGCAAGACAGACAGAGACGGCCTACGTTTCAGACTAAAGAGTTTCCTCCTTCCTCTGAATGCGCAGTTAGGATCGACACACGTTATCAAGGCAACCGTGTGCGTCACCACGCCGCAGGATAGACGGAAGCGGCCTACGTTTCAGACTAAAGGGTTGCCCCCTTCCTTTGAACGCATAGTCAGGATCGACACACGTGATCAAGGCAACCGTGTGCGTCACGACGCCGCAGGATAGACGGAGACGGCCTACGTTTCAGACTAAAGGGTTGCCCCCTTCCTCTGAACGCGCAGTTAGGATTGACACACGTGATCAAGACAACCGTGTGCGTCACCGCGCCGTAAGACAGACAGAGCACAAGACAGGTAAGACGGACGAGAGTTAAAAGTAGCCAAGTGTTACTTACAACTACTTACTTCCAGTGCTTGTGGTCGGACACGCCTTCCTTCTATGAACGGCAGGACGAAACTAACTCTCGAGTTCCGCTCTCTTACCAGTTCACCCGGCGGAATTCGGAGACTTGCGCACTGGCAGTATGCTGGACTTACTACCGCTGCTTGCTGGTACGTCTTCGTGCTGGTACGGCTGCTCTGCTGATAGGACTGCTCGGCTCGCTCGCTGGACGGCAACTAAACTAGCTAGCCGGTAGTTGGAAGACCTAATGCGCCTGTGAGGTTCACGGCTGCGCACTATTCCCTAATCTGAAAATTCTCACCTAATACGGCTCCTCCACGGCCTGGCAGGTCTTCTGGTGCTGGTGCGGATAGGCAGGACTTCTCCCGGTGACAGCAGAACAGGAACTAAATATCCAAATCGGCGTTTAAAAGCCCTAACGTTGATGCGGAGGCAGCGGCTGCGCGCTAGTCGATTTTCGGACTTGGTACAGTACTCGCAGGTTCGGTCACTGAACGGCTAGAGACGACGCAGCTGCTCAATGTGGGCCAGGTACTGAATTTCCGTATATTCGAAAATATTGGGCTTGATTCGGAATCTCCCGCTGAATCGAGCGCGCATATCTACGTTATACCTTTCGTAGTGGTGGCCGCATCTGACCGGTGATAGATGCGCGTTTGGTTCACGCGGTCTACCTTGCACTGGTGAAGTCCGAGCGTAGATAGGCTTTCAACGTGGATATTTTCACATACTGGTAAACTAGTTTAACGGACTATTTTAATAATAAAATAAATAAATACGGGGTAGTTAAAAATCACTTCATTGCAACACTAGTCATATTACATCTTAATCGATGTGTATTTTCTTATCTTTTAATATGGGCTAACGGAATTTTCCTCTGCCCATTTTGTTTTGTGATAATTATAATAGCAATAACAGTAGCAATAGCTATAGCAACAACAATAACAATAGCAATAGCCATAGCGATATCGATAGCGATAGCGATAGCAATAACAATACGGACGGAAAACCGTCAATATGGATGTTGCCTTCCCTTATGGCATGTATAAGGAACACTTCGAACACAAAAGAACCGATATTCGGGCAGGGCAGGAGACCAGGCTGCTTCTGTTCGAAACTGTCCTGATGATTCTCAGTCTGGCGCAGGACCCAATGGAACGAGCGGCACTAACCTGCGAACGGAAACCGCTACTTTAACGGACATGGAACAGCAAAGGAACATAAGTAGTATAGATAGTCCGGACTCTGAACGTGTTGTTGAACAAAATGTTCAACCCACTCAGGAGGAAGTCCTTATCAATAGGAGACGGTTAAGATGGACGAATGAATACCTCTATCGTACCTACCTTTTCGTCACTAGAATGGAAGAGAGGTGGAGATTCAGTTAGGCATGCGGTCCCCAGACCAAGAGGAGGGAATACGAAGAGTAAATAATCGAGATGAATATGCAGACATAGAAACAGATAATACGAGACATTGTTTTGAAAGAAATCTCATCCTCTATCAAGGAATGGACCCTTTAAGTAGGCCTAAATTACTACATTTGTACAAATAAATCGAATAATGATAGATTGATTAGAGACAATAGGCAACCTTCAGGCAACTTTATTTATTCGGGAGCACGCACTGTTATAAAACTTCACGACCAGATAATAATCAGCAAGGATATTGGCGTACACATAAGGAAGCCAGTATGGGGAATTAGAATTGAAAGGAATATTAATGATCTGAGAAAGTCAATAGGGCAACTCATCTAATACGTGAATACAGATAGGCCCACAAATAAACGCACCAAAAAAACTTTTCAAATAATGGAAAGATACAAAGAACAAGAAAGTTGATCGCCGGTACAGATTCCAGATAAACTGAAGCAAAAGTAGTCGGTATATGTCAATCATTTGAGAGGATACAAAGAATCATATGTGAAGAAGAAACAGAACCACCTCTTTCATACTAGTCAAAAACAATTCTACCGAAAAGTACACGAACACAAAATGGAGAAGACGAACTGCCACAATCAGAAGAAGCCAGAACAAATTGGGGCAACATACGGGAAAAACCGAAAATGCACAATCCAATGACAAGTTGGCTTAGGGATGAAAAGAAGGGTGGAAGGGTGTCGATAAGATACCGACAATGATGTGCAACACCATGACAGAAGCGGATATGAAGACAGCAGTTAGTAACATCTCAAATTGGAAGGCACCAGGCCCAGATGGAATCATAACAATTGGTTAAAGAAATTGCACGTAACCCTCAAGACACTAGCGGACCTGCTTACATCTTGTATCCCTCTAAATATAGACTTATTACGTGCCTACCAACACTTTGTAAAATACTTACTTCAGTTCGATGCACTCATATATATATATATGGCTGCTGCGTTAAGGAATAGACTTATAAAATTAATTAACGAGGTATAGCAGTCACTAGGCAAGAAAAAAGAAAACTCTTCATTTCTTTTCAAGCTTTCGAATCCTGTATTGCTTCTTCATCAGGAAACTACAAAAATGTATACTAATTATAAAAATGTAAAAAAGGATAAGTAAAAGGGACTTACGAAAAAGATTGAGATTAATAAAAGTGCAATGGAACCATCCATCAGAACAGAAAACTTCAAAAAAACATTATCACATTGTCACAACTTCTTACATCATGTGCAATATTAAAAGAAAACATTAAAAACAATGATATAAAACCAGGGTGAACACCGATTACTCGAACATATTAGAAAAATTAAAAAAAAAACTTTCTTGAGCCAACAACAGGTGGTCAAGAAAGTAAAGATAGGTTAGAATAAACAAAAAAACTCTTAAGCCTATGAAGATAGTCATATCAGCTGAAGGCTGACCTACCTAAACATAGAACAATAGAAAAATATACTATTGCCAACCTAGCAAATTGTTAGCAAAAATAGCAACCTTGAATAAGAAAAGAACAGAATTAAGGAGAACATCCAAAACTCAATACCATAGATAAAGTCCACAAAAGGGGGGCAATGAAAAGAATTTATATTTAAGATTAAACAAATCTACTGTGTGTCAGTAAGGGACTGACCAATACCAACGTCACTATTATTATTAGAGTTATTATTGAGAGTAAGTAAAAAAGTATAAATCACACTGAGGCCATCAACATCCTTCCTGGAGTTAATAGAATTATTATCGGAATAAATATGAAACATTTCTAAAAAACTTCTTTTAAACAAATTATTTTCTGAATCCAAAATACTGACGTCATCATAAGAAAAAGAATGTCCGTCATCAATGACATGTTTTGCTAACGCACAAGAGGATTTACCAACTCTTACATCACTCTTGTGAGTAACAATCCTGTCTTTAAGACATCTACTTGTCTGACCTATATATTTTTTGTTGCAATTGGAACATCGTATTGAATATACAACACCGCTGCTCTGTAGCAATGCAGTTTTGTCTTTAGTACTAGAAAAAGAGACGAAACCGTAGTAACATTTCTAAATGCAAGTTTAATAGAATTAAATTTTGAAAAAATTTTTTTAAATCTCTCACAAAGTGGAGCTATATAAGGTAAAGAGAAATATTTTATTTGATCAACATTAATAGAATTCATATGAGAATTATTAGAATTAGCAAGTGGAGGAATATTTAAATTAGAATTTGGAGAAATATTGAGAGTGGAACGTTGAAATAGAATTTTATGGACAAGTCCGGGTGGATACCCACAAGTGATAAACCTTGCAGAAAGGGTTCCAGGTTCGCTCGTTGTAAAGAGTGGTGACTGGTGCGAAGGACCCTGTCTTTCATAGCGACGATCAAATTGACTTTGTGCTTGTGTAAATGGTACGAATCATAATGAATGAAACGTCCTGAAGCGTCTGGTTTAGTATACCACGACGTAATAACGGATTGTCACTCCTTCTAATGACTTTACTGCCTAAGAAGGGGACACAGGAATCATTTTTTTCTTCAACGGAGAATTTAAGGAAAGGGTCATAACTATTAAATATTCTTAGTAATTCGTCTTTGCCATCCCTCGGGATGCTAAGAATTAAGTCATCTACATACCTCTTAACGAAAGGAACCTCAAAACTCAAACTGCTGAGGCAATCCCCCAACAGATCGTCCATAACATATTGAGAAATAATCGGAGAAACTGGACTGCCCATTGGCATACCCAGAATTTGTTTATAAATGACACCCGAGAAAATAAAGACTGTGGAATCGAATAGAAATTCCAAAATCTCAATGAATAACTGCCTTGGAACAGAGCAATAGTCGCCAATACGCTGCCAATGCTTTTCTACACTTTTTGAAGTTATACTTCTTTGCGCCCGTTAGACACATTGGGATGGAATGTTGGTCGAGAAACCGCGACACGCTCAAAAGGAAGAACAAATTTTTAAGAACTTTTTTATACAACCCACTATACAGCGTGGAGAATTACTGGTTGTGGACACCAATATAAATTTACTTCTTACGTATAAGCGTATAATATACAGTGTGTCATTAAGAATATGGGATAAAATTTTACAGTTTCCGTTTTAACAGAACATTCGCGATATGTACTTTTTAAATCAAATTACAAACTGAGCAGACAATTTCAAAAACAATATCCAGGGAATCTTAATATGAGCATATAAAAAATAGTACTAAAACCTTACTACTGGGATTTATAGAATAACTGCTTTTTAGGTTATATCTGAAATTCAAGGATCTCCAAATATTTTCTTTAAATAAATATAATAAAAATATTTTTGACGTGACGTTATACTTCTTTGCGCCCGTTAGACATATTGGGATGGGATGTTGGTCGAGAAACCGCGTCACGCTCAAAAGGAAGAACAAATTTTTAAGAACTTTTTTTTTTTTGTACGTTCAGGCTTTGAAAGGAAGTTTTTTTTTTAAGAAGTATAACTTCCACCGTCTGGTCCGACGCAGACCCAGTTTTTTTAACTAATTGAAGAGATATATTATTAAAAAGAGATTTAACATCTAAACTGATTAATACAAAAATAAAATATTTCTCTTTACCTTATATAGCTCCACTTTGTGAGATTAACCCTTAAGTGCATAGGTAACAAAAAATTCCGTAAATGCATAAGTGGGGTCCCTAATGGACCCCAGATTAAAATGTGCTTAATTGAGAAAACAGAGAAATGACATCTAAAGATCTTTATTGTAGAAGTAAAAACAAGCATTTTAATCCAAAAATATAATCGGAAAGTTATAACAGAAATCAAAATTTTTATTTTTTATTATGGCACACATTGCACACAAAACCTTCAACCTTTCTGTGTCTTTCGCAAACAAAATTATCACAAAACTTGCAGATAATGCGCGATTTTTTGTCTTCTTTTCGAGAACACAAGTAGCATCTTCCTCGCTTTTTTAGGCTTGTTTCTTGATGATGATTAGATGGTGTAGATTGCTCCGGTTCAACTCCACAATCCCTAAGTGCATCTTTTACATATTTTGGCATATTCGGAATTTTAGCACGGCTTTCCATATGTATCTGTGCGAGCTGCTGTCCTAGTTGCATAAGAAACATTCGACGTCTGCCTTGGCGACCTTTTAGCCAATCGGAATGCTTCAAATTATGCAAAATAAACGCATTATGCGCAGCAATATCTAGAATATTCATGAATAATCTATAGGGCCACCGCTTAGTTCTTCTGGCGCAAGAATATTTCCTTACTAGTTTATCGGCATTATCAACTGCTCCCTTGGTTTTATTGTAATCCAATATCATAATAGGCTTATTTTCATCTGCTTCGCTTACAATATCATCATCGTGCTGAGTGGACAGTAAATGAACCATCTTGCCTTTCTTTGGTGTATATGAAACCATAGCTATGTCTTGAGTAAATGCAAACATTGAAGATTTCTCAGGTCTGGATTTTATGCTAATTTCAGCAGGTGTGTCAGGCTTATTCTTGCGCACAGTTCCTAGCAGTGTCAATTTAGATTCTAGCAAATATTTTGCCAAACCAACACTGGTAAAGAAGTTGTCCGTGGTTATACCTCGCCAACTGCCTTTATATGGTTGGGTAAGGTCTTTGACAACTCGAAGTCCCTGGCCTTTTCCCTAATGTTGTCCAATCCTTTGCCAGTATATACTTGTAAATTGCATATATAGCTTGTTTTGACATCAGCTGCTGCCCAAATCTTAATTACGTATCTTGCTGGCTTTGACTTCATATACTGTCGGAAAGGGCACTTTCCTCTAAAGGCTACAAGTTGTTCATCAACTGTTATATGTTCGTAAGGTACAAAATTCTTGATGCAGTTTTCAACAAATAGTTCCCAAATTTCTCTTATTGCAGCAAGTTTGTCATGTGCCTTCCTCTCCGCACGGGTTGTTTTATCGTCAAATCTTATAAATTTTGAAATTGATTCAAATCTGTTTACAGACATGGAAGCTGTAAAGAAACTGCGTCGGATCGATGCATCCCTTGTCCACATTTCACGTGTAGATTCCCTTCGACATCGCAAGGCGCCTGCTTTGATGAGAATTGCTATGAAACAATCCAATTCCTCAATTTGCAATAATTTCCACTCATTGGCTGCATCTGGATGTTTTGCTTTCCAATCCGCATAGAATTTAACAGCCTCCTCATTTGTATGACGACAGATGACGTCTTTCATGTCAGGAGTTATAAAAAGATTGAAACTTTCTAACACCGTGTCGGAAGCAATGGCATACTGTGATAAACCAGGCTTTGCATTTTCATAATTTTTATGAGATCGCTTAGATGTACGAAATGGACAACTAAACCATTTCATTCCTGATTTGGCTACATATTGACTACCTGAAGATATATTAACATTATCAGCATCTGGTTCCCAGTCTGAGTCTTCCTCGGAATTATCCTCCAAATTGTCTTCCGATTCCGACACTATTTCTTTCAAAATCTCTGCATCGTCATCGATTTCAGAATTGTCGCCTCCATATTCCACCTCAGAGTCGGATTCACCAATGCTTTCAGCTAATTTTCTTAGCTCTACTTCTGTTAGAGGTTTATTTTTTTCGCAGTTAGCCATTTTGTGCAAAATCTGCAAAAATATGTGTACAATGAGATACTAAATATTAGGAACATGAATGCATACATGGGGTCCATTGAGGACCCCACTTACCTAATTCCTTGCTAACTTTGATTACAACAACAATTTATTTCTGCAAACACATTAAACATAACCTAAATATTGACAGAAGCAAATAGCTGAACTCTCAGTTCACAAATGGCGCGGCTAAAAATGTTACCACAAAAAATCCAACACTGGGGTCCTTTGCGGACCCCACTCATGCATTTAAGGGTTAAAAAATTTTTTTCAAAATTTAACTTTATTAAACTTGCATTTAGAAATGTTACTACGGTTTCGTCTCTTTTTTCTAGTACTAAAGACAAAACTGCATTGCTACAGAGCAGCGGTGTTGTATATTCAATACGATGTTCCAATTGCAACAAAAAATATATAGGTCAGACAGGTAGATGTCTTAAAGACAAGATTGTTACTCACAAGAGTGATGTAAGAATTGGTAAATCCTCTTGTGCGTTAGCAAAACATGTCATTGAAGACGGATATTCGTTTTCTTATGATGACGTCAGTATTTTGGATTCAGAAAATAATTTGTTTAAAAGAAGTTTTTTAGATATGTTTCATATTTATTCCGTTAATAATTCTATTAACTCCAGGAAGGATGTTGATGGCCTCAGTTTGATTTATACTTTTTTACTTACTCTCAATAATAACTCTAATAATAGTAGTGACGTTGGTATTGGTCAGTCCCTTACCCAGTAGATTTGTTTAGTATTAAATATAAATTCTTTTTATTGCCCCCCTTTTGTGGACTTTATCTATGGTATTGAGTTTTGGATGTTCTCCTTAATTCTGTTCTTTTCTTATTCAAGGTTGCTATTTTTGCTAACAATTTGTTAGGTTGGCAATAGTATATTTTTCTATTGTTCTATGTTTAGGTAGGTCAGCCTTCAGCTGATATGACTATCTTCATAGGCGTAAGAGTTTTTTGTTTATTCTAACCTATCTTTACTTCCTTGACCACCTGTTGTTGGCTCAAGAAAGTTTTTTCTCAAAATGTTTCTAATATGTTTGAGTAATCGGTGTTCATCCTGGTTTTATGCCATTGTTTTTGTTTGTTTTCTTTTAATATTGCACATAATGTAAGAAGTTGTGACATTGTGATAATGTTTTTTTTGAAGTTTTCTGTTCTGATGGATGGTTCCATTGTACTTTTATTAATCTCAATCTTTTTCGTAAGTCCTTTTTACTTCAATCCTTTTTTACATTTTGATAATTAGTATACATTTTTGTAGTTTCCTGATGATGAAGCAATAAAGGCTTCGAAAGCTTGAATAGAAATAAGGAGTTTTCTTTTTTCTTGCCTAGTGACAACCGAGCAGGGACAAATTAATAAATTAATATTGGGCAGATCAAGAGAGGTATCTTTCAGAGTGATGTCTTGAGTGTACTTTGGTATTACATCACGTCTATCGAAAATGCTGAATAAACGGAAAGTATGATATACACTTACTAAAGGTCAAAAGATCGACCATCTAGCATATATGGGTGACATCAAGCTTATATCTTCATTAAAATAAAGACTCAACGGATTACTTAAAACCATTCAAAGATACAGAGAAGATATCCCGGATTCAATTACATCCTGACAGCTGCACAGAATGAAGCACAGAGAAATGAAGGAGATCCTGAAGAAGAGGCTTATGAACAGGGTTAAGATGATTCTGAAAACACAATTATCTGGCATAAATAAAGTTAAAGCTATTAATACATATACCATACCTACTATTGCATACAGTTTCGGAATAATCAAGTGGTCTGATACTGACCTTCAAGAAATTAATAGGGCTGTAAGAGTCCCATTTACGAAGTACAGAGCCAGGCATCCCAAAAGCTCAGTGGAACGATTCTACCTGCCAAGATCAAAAGGTGGGCGAGGGATAATAGATTTGAATGAAGCTCACCAGCAACAAGTCGAAGGTCATAGAAAATTATTTTATGAGAGGAGTGAGATATCTAATTACCATTGCAATGTCGTTCGAGCTGACAGAGAATTTGCTCCTTTAAATTTGGCAGATAGGGAATATAAACCCCTGGAAGAAATTGTTCTCACAGAATTAAAGATACGGCAATGGAAATCTAAAGAACTTCATGGACGATATCCGGTTAACCTAGACAGTCACCAAATCGACGCTGAAGCTTGGTTAGAAAATGGAGAATTCTTTGCCGAAACAGAGAGCTTCATGATGGGAATAAAAGACCAAGTAATTCCCACTTTAAATTACTGAGAGTACATTTTAAAAGTGTACTCAGTGACAAATGCGGACTTTGCAATAGTAAGTCAGAAACAATAGGTCACATTATTTCAGGATGTACCATCCTGGTACCGACAGAATATCTGAAACGACACGACAATATTTCAAATGTGGTACATAAAGGTACTATGTAAAAGTGCAAAACTTCTGACTGAATGTCTTCCCTATTACAACTATAATCCAGAACCAGTAAAGGAAAACAACACAAATAAGACTAGAATGGAACAATACAAACAGATCATACTATAGAACACAATAGGCCAGATATTGTTTTACAGGGCAAAATAAACAAAATTACTTATCTAATAGATATAGCTGTACCCGTTGCACATAATATTATTGACACACAAGCAGAAAAAATACGGAAGCACATCCCACTGGCTGCGGGCGTTAAAGAAATCTGGAATCAAGAGAAAGTGATCGTGATACCATTAGTAATAGGAGCAGCGGGAGAAATACGAAAGAAATTGTATGAGAGCCTAGAGAAGTTATATTTACCACCGACACTCTACCTCAAATTACAGAACTATCTATCCTGAGAACGTGCCATATAACTCGGAAGGCGCTGAACGCAAGAACCTGAAACAACAATTCAAATGAAATGTACTGTGTTTGTGCTTTCATCTTTTACAATTACCTAATGTACAATATTTGTAACCATGTCCCACATATAGACAGTATATGCACCTTCTTCATTATTTCTTAAATAGTTAATTCTAAAAATGTGTTACACTTATAAATTGAAGATGACCTTTACAAAATTGCATTGTACATGTCATAAGATAAAAGAGACATTTGTTTTATTCCACGATTGTTCTTTTCTTCAATATTTACTAAATACTCTGTTTTATTCTTAATGAACTCTTTAATATGTGATAATTTTGTAGATTTATAGCTTTTTCGATATTTATCTCACTCGCGAGATGTAGCTTTGTCAAATTTAGTTAAATTAAATTAAATAAACAATTAAAGTATGCTAGTGTTCTGTGGGCTCTCTGAGAGTTTCCAAATCTCTATAAGCTTAAATACATTGTTAATTAAATTTCTTGAACCTGAACGTGACTCCTTAATTAAAAACTTCTGTAGAATTTCTAATAGAAGTCAAATAATACTTTCACATGATTATATGCCAATTGTCTAGAATTATTATATGCATCACATAATAAATCCCAAGCATTGTTAAACTTTTCTGGAATAAACTCTAAAGACTGTATTACTTGCAATCATTCACCCTTTAAACACGATCTAACGTAATGAAATTTTTGTACGTTATATATTCTTTTATTTGAAATAATCATAGACTCAAACGTATGTTTAAATACTAACAAGTTATGAATATCACCAGCAAATTTCACGAGATCAGTTGCAGGTAATTTTATATTCTCTAATTGGTCACTAACTTATTCAATAGAAGTAGGACTTGAATTGATACTAATATTACTAGGTTTCAATAAACTTAATAATATTTTTGCATCAGCAATAACTAAATGATGTCTCGCAGCAGATTTAACACGCACACTTTGAACTTAATTAAAATCTACTATTAGTGTTTTACATTACGCGATAATAGTTTTTTGGATAATGTCCGACTCATTGTCTGCAGCAATTTGAAGCTTTCTCAAAATTTGTAAATAGACGTACCACGCTTTCGGTTGAGTTTCGTCAACTTTTCAGCCATGTTTAAATAGTAATGAAATTACACGTAACTAAAATTGTACAAAACCCCGTTTGTTTGTTTTTAGTATGCTAATGAACTGACAATAATTGCTTTTTTCTAGGTAAACTGTCTTAACACAAATTCTAGATTGGAACTGACTCACTTTTTGTACCCATGCAGCACACATCAGATTTGAACCTTGGCTGTCGTGCTCTTGCTACAGGAACATAACGTTTTCTGCTTTCGCAATTTCAGAATCCAGTGAGATGAACTGATGTTAATCGATAGAGTGGACTGTATAAAATAACTTGAGGCTGGTACTGAAATTACTTTATTTTCTCTAAATACAAATTACCTGAAGTGTATACTTTTTTTAATAAATGACACTATCAAACTGTCAATGACAAGGATACTCTGATAAAGTTATAAAATAATAAATACAATTATTATAACCAATACAGTATCACCCTCGTAGTGCAAGTTCAAAAACTCCACAAAATTGTATATAGTAAATAAATTTGGATATGACATATCTATTTTTACACCTCTTTATTACACTTTTGAGCGGAATAATAAAGTTGATATTCCTTAATAATGCATATCTCATTTGATTATTAATATGAGACGAATTTCATGTTTTTTTTTGTTATTTTCTTACTTAAGTGCATCAGAAGCAGATCCGTTATTCCTGTTACCCTCCAGATTTTTTTGTCGTTATCAGTACCGAATAACACACCCGGAATACAAAAATAAACACTGTTTCTTAGATATGTTTTTATTAAAATGTATTTTTAAATTTTTTCCACAGATTTATTCAGCAAGTTCAGTGATTAAATCAGACAGTAGACAACCGCGCTCTACTATTAATTATTCCTGATAGGTAGAAAGCTTGTGAAATTTAGTTCCGCCCAATTTGAATTTCATTTTTATTTAGGTAAATAAATTTAGGTCAGTGGTCACGCGGTTTAAGGCGTTAGTACTTGAATCGAGGTGACTAGATGGAGTTGGTTCGAGCCCAGCTGCCGGTAGACCGTACATAAGCTATATTCGTGGAGAGGATTGGCACCCTCTCTGTGGGTATGGTAGGGTGGAATAATGTTGGCTTGGGTCAATGTGAGAGATTTATGCCGGTTTATATTTGACCACCCCCCTAATTAATAAGGTTTTCCAGGTTTTCCTCATTCCTGCACTGAATAGTGGTTAGGGCCTACCAACGTAAGTCGTTCCTGGGCGCAAATGCGGCCTGCTTAATAATAATATGCCGCCCCCTCTCCCGCACAAGTCTCCGACTTCTGGGCTAATCCCTGTGACTAGAATGAGGGGTAGAGATATTATTATTATTATAATTAATAAATTATAAACTACACTGGTGACAGAATACACGAAATACACCTTTCTCTATCGCCTGAAAATGGTAACTGATGGGTGAAGGGAGAGGAGAGAAGTCGGGCCGCGTTGCTCCTGCTCGAGATGCAGTTCGACAGCGGACTTGGCGGCATAGGAAAATGGACCCGAACGAGCTTCGACTTATTCTTCCGTTAACGTATTAAATGGAAATTTGAAGGGACAACTTTTTCGCTGTGCTGGGTGTGCCGATTATAGCATATTCGATGTCGGCGCTGATTACTGTGGTTGAGCAATTATTTAGTCCCATAATAAATACTCAACCATAATACTTCTGATTATCTGACTTCATACTGATTAGACCAGGTGTTTATAAAAATGCGAATGTAATTTTTTGTTTCTGTTATTATATAGCGGTTCTGCAGCTCTACGGCGCTTGCCATTGTGTAGGTATGGAAAACAATATTATTAAACTAAGTACGGTAGATCAAGATTCGGATTGCCGGATTGTTTGTTACTGAATATGCCTGTGAGGACCTGTTTGTTGTTGACAGAACTAGTTTTTTTGTATTAGTATCGGTATTTAAATATAAAACACGTTTCAGCCTCTCTTAATAATTTAACCTAGTGAGTATATTAAATATTTTTTTGTTATTATGCCATCAGGCAAATCAAATGGATTATTTAAATCTTTTATCCTTCTTCGTTGGATTTAAACATTTCAACTTACCTTCGATGTGCACTTATAAAACCATGAATTAAATAAGCCGTCTAATAAAATTTAATAAGCCGTCCACTATAGCGACACCTAATTTTTTGTCTTTAAGAACCTCTGTTAAAATCTACATAACGTGTAAGAAATAACTTCGCCGTTATCTCTTATCAGTTACAGGGAGATACATACTACAAAAATTTGATGTGATAAAATATAACATTTAACTTTGAAATAAAGTAAATATTATCACGACCAAAACGGGATACATACTTGGGCTGAATAAGGGAACAATAATTGGATATGCTAGCTAGACACTTATTGTGTTTTTTCTTCATATGTCATTTGATCAAATGCATTTGAGTTCAACCAATTCAGTTTGAGAACTCAATGTAGTGATGATTGATAAATTAGTTAATATTTGATAGTTTGCATATTAGATATACAGGGTGTTAAAAAAAGAGTGTAAAATATTTCAGGAGGTAATAGTATGAACCAAAATAAGCAGAAAAGTCTTAATAAACATGGGTCCGCAAAGTAACGGTTGCGGAGATATGGACCACTATTCGTTTTTCAAACATTTTATTTTATTAGGAATAAACCGACAAAGGAAGCTTTTAACAAACAAAAAACAAAGTTACAGAAGATGTTCAAAGTGCCCTCCGTCAATTTCCAAGCAGGCACGACATCTTCATCTCAACGATACTTGAACTCTTTCGAAAACATCCTCCCTGGTTTGGATTTCTTGACTATAATAATGTCATTGTTTCGTAGTTTATCTAGGAGACCATTTAAGTGTGCCCACATTTAGTATATATACGTAAGTATATAGTTATAGTAATTAAAAATCGTTATATGCTGTTCATAGTGTTTATGGACGAAATAATAAAGAAGTGTTCAAAAGATGTGAGAAAGCTATGTATAGGATATAGACACTTACAACCAATAGTCATTTCAGAAGGAGCATTTGCAGATGATGTAGTAATTATGGCAAGAAATTCGAAGGATTTACAACAAAATTTAGAAATCTGGAATAAAGTACTACGAGAGTATGGAAAGAAGATGAATAAAAGTAAAACTAAAGTAATGGTAATAGGGGAAGAAAGAGAGGAAATAAATAAACAAATCGAAAATGTCAATATTGAACAAGTAAAAACTTTTCAATATTTGGGAGTAGAAATAGAAGATAGTGGGAACCAAGATTCGGAAATAAATAGCAGAATATGAAAAGCTTTGAATTTATATCATGCTCTAATACATTTTTAAATAACAAAGAAGTGTCTAGAACAACAAAAATGAATATATTCAAATCGATATTCAGACCAGTCCTAACATTTGGCTGTGAATCATGAGTTTTGACAAGAAGACAGAAGGGTAAAATTTAAGGAGTGGAGATGAAATATCTCAGGAGAGTTAAGGGAGTTACTAGAAGAGATAGAATAAAAAATACAGAAATAAGAAAACAACTGAAAATACAATCGATACTAGCATTCATCGAAAAAAGACAATTAAGCTGGTGAGGCCACTTACATAGGATGGGAAATATGAGAAAAGTAAAGCAGATATGGGAAGCACGGACTCAAAAAAGAAACAAACGGGGAAGACCAAAACAAACCTGAGACAAAATACTAGGAGATATCTTGAGAGTAAAAGGATGGACATGGGCAGATGCGAGAATTTTAGCAAGAGATAAGAAGGAAAGGGCGAAATTTGTACATAATATTGAAATGTAATAAATTAATTGTAATTTGGGTATTACCCTACACCTTATTAGGTAGAAGGGTTTTTGATAATATATACCAGAAAAAAATAATGAGTCCGTTGAGAAGAATGTATTAGAAACCTTAAATGACCATCTGGGCGTCAATCTGGATACTAATAGTTTTGAAAAGTGTTATAGAATTGGCCGCCAAGGTATGGGAAATTATAAAAAACCTAGACCTGTCTACATAAAATTTTTCCATTACCAGCAAAAGAGATTAGTGTTTCAAAATAAATCCAAATTAAAATCTACTGGCATTGCTCTCAAAGAAGATTTGACAGATCGCCGCTTCAAAATTTATAGGTATGCTTGTGAAAAATTTAGTTATCGCAATGTCTGGACCAACGAAGGCGTGGTGTATGTTAATTTGGGTAACAAAATTATTAAATGTAGAACCCTCAGTGATATTGACAATAATATTTCTGTTAATTGAGGTCATTTATAAAAGATCTCTCAATCCGATCCTGTTGGCTTTCTTTAATATCTGTTTTTATTAGATACCGTACACATTTCTTTAAATAGTATTTCATCTCATTTTTATTACAATAGTTTTTTATTTACTTCTTATTGGTATTTAGATTTAAGTTAATTTTGTAAAACGTAAATAAATTTAATATTAAATTGTATGGCTCAGAATTATATAGAATTAGGACACATAAACATTTGCTCACTTAGAAATTTTATTAAGTCTAAAACTTATGATGTTTTTGCCCTTAGCGAAACATGGCTTAATGATGCTGTTGTTGATACTTTATTGAATATTGAAGGTTATTCCATAATTCGTAAGGACAGGCAGTCTAGAGGGGGTGGTGTAGCAATTTACTTAAAAAGCACATATAAATATAAAATCATCAATACTAGTGACACTATTGAGCAACTTTGGATATCTGTTACTAGTAATAATAATGTTTTTATATTTGGTGTATGTTATAAGCCTCCGAATATGAATGTAAAATTATTTACTGATGTACTTGAAGAATCGTTTTCTATTTTGATGCAACACAGTGAGAAAATTTATTGTCTTGGTGATATTAATATAAATTTTTTAAAGCCAGAATTACCTGGAACGCAATATTTTCTATCTATGCTTGAATTAATTGGTTTTCAACAAATGATCAATGAAGCTACGCATATATCTAATAGTACACCGTCACTACTTGATGTTATAATTTGTAATGCATGTAGCAATATTAAAGCAACTAAAGTTGGGGGTCTTGACATTAATTCAGATCACAAACTCATTTCTTGTAAAATTAGCACTAATAAACCAAGATTCACTCAGAGATATTATACTTTCCGGGATTTCAAACATTTTGATGAAAATTTATTTTATGTTGATTTACAAGCATTACCACTTGATAATTTATATTATTTTGAAACTGTTGATAGTAAAGTGGAATTTTTTAATAACAGTTTATTAGATGTTTTCAATAAACATATTCCTTTGAGGACTGTACGCATCACTAAGAAGAAAGCTCCATGGTTAACTGACAATATTAAATTATTAATGAGTCAACGAGATAAAGCATTGGCTGCTTTTAAAAAATCTCCCTGTCAGGCTAAATGGGTGTATTATAAACAGATAAGAAATGTAGTTAATCATGCCATATGTACAGAAAAACGGGGATACTTCAACTATCTTTCTAGGAATAAAAATTCGAAACTATTATGGGCTGAATTAAGAGATCTTGACCTTATAAATAAAAAACCTACGCTGCCGTATTACTTATCCAATCCGGATGAAATAAATAATTTTTTCTTAGATAATATTCCCCATCAAAACGTCTCTCCTGATAATATAATACGATATTATAGTGAAAATAAAATATGTGATAATTCATTTAATTTTAGTCTAGCGTCCATGGAAGATATTCATAAAATTCTGGTAAATTTAAAAATCATCTCCTGGTGCTGATACCCTAAGTATAAATTTAATTAAACTATGCTGTCCCTATATTTTAAAGTATTTGGTACACATAGTGAATAGTATGTTTTTGGATTCTAAGTTTCCCAAATTATGGAAAAATGCTGTTGTGATTCCAATACCTAAAAATAATGATCCTAAACAATTATCGGATTTAAGACCTATTAGTATTTTACCTTGTTTGTCTAAAGTCGCTGAAAAAATAATGGAAAATCAAATTCGTAATTTTTTAGAAATTAATCATATTCTTCCATCCGTTTAGTCAGGATTTCGTTCAGGTTACAGTTGTGCTACAGCTTTAACTAATATCACTGATGACATTATTCAAGCAATGGATGAAAGAAAAAATACTGCACTGGTATTACTTGATTTTAGCAAAGCATTTGATACTATTGACTATCAAGTACTTTCATCCATTCTTAAATCATGTGTTTCCAAAATGAAGCTACTTTACTCCTTCAGTCATATTTACAGGATCGTATGCAGGTTGTAAGGTTGTGGGACAAATTATCTAAACCTAGATCAATTTCTTCTGGAGTTCCACAAGGTTCCGTTTTAGGCCCTGTATTATTTAGTATTTATACCAGCCAGTTTGTTAAATTTATTAAATATTGTTCTACTCATATGTATGCTGATGATATTCAGCTTTACTATTCATTTAATTTGTTAGATTATAAAGTGGCCAGTGTTGAGATTAATAGCGACCTACAGACTATTTATGATATTTCTAAAAATCATCAATTGGTTTTAAATCCCGCTAAGTCAGCTGCGATTTTATTTGGAAATAAGCATAATGTTTCTGAGTTGAAAAATTTATTAAAAATTGAGGTAATGGGTTCAACATTAACTATCTCTGAAAGTGTGAAAAAATTAGGATTAATTCTTGATAGGTCGTTAAGGTTTAGAGAACAGGTTAGCAAACTTATACAGCGATCATATAATGCATTAAGACTTCTGTATCCTCACAAAGGTTATATTGATTACAATACAAAGAAAATGCTCTGTGAAACTCTAGTGTTAAGTCACTTCAATTACTGTGCACCTGTCTACGGACCATGTTTGGACCAGACTTCTAAATGCCGTATTCAGCGTGTTCAAAATTCATGTATTCGTTTTGTGTATGGCATAAGAAAGTTTGAACATGTTTCTCATAAATTAATAGATTTGCAATGGTTAAATATGGCAAATCGTAGACAATTTTATTTGTTGTGCTTTTATCATAAACTTGTGTTGACAAAAACTCCTCCGTACTTGTATAATAAAATTAACTTTGGAAATGATGTGCATACTCTTAATATTCGAACTAAAGGATTACTTACTCCACCCTCTCACAAAACTGCATTATTTGAGAGGTTTTAAATATAACATATATAAAACTTATAATAGATTTTCTTCTCAAGTAACATCGTTTAGCATAAACAAATTTAAAAGTTTTATTAGAGATATGTTATTTATGGAGCAGAATTTGATATAAAATATTCCTTTATTCTACCCCTGTTCACTGTTTAATTTTTGTAATGCTTTTCTTGGCATGAAATAAATGCCTCTGACCATTTTTATTTATTTATTTATTTTGTTTTTCCCTATTTCAAATAATTTTTTACAATATCTATGAGTGTTTGTGTGTCCTTTTTCATTTTTCATTTTTTCAAAATTTACTTTTCTCATTTTTTGTTTTGTATTATTATTATTTTGCTTTGTATATTTTCTCAGTTTGACTTATGTAAATATTTATGTATACAAGGGTTAAGTGGCAGAGCACACTTAGTGTGAACTTCCCCTTGGGATTTCCAAATTAATTTTCTGTATTTGTATTGTAGTTTTTCTAGTTGGAAATAAAGACATATTATTATTATTATTATTATTATTATTATTATTATTATTATTATTATTATTATTATTATTATTATTATTATTATTATTATTATTATTATTATTATTATTATTATTATTATTATTATTATTATTATTATTATTATTATTATTATTATTATTATTATTATTATTATTATTATTATTATTATTATTATTATTATTATTATTATTATTATTATTATTATTATTATTATTATTATTATTATTATTATTATTATTATTATTATTATTATTATTATTATTATTATTATTATTATTATTATTATTATTATTATTATTATTATTATTATTATTATTATTATTATTATTATTATTATTATTATTATTATTATTATTATTATTATTATTATTATTATTATTATTATTATTATTATTATTATTATTATTATTATTATTATTATTATTATTATTATTATTATTATTATTATTATTATTATTATTATTATTATTATTATTATTATTATTATTATTATTATTATTATTATTATTATTATTATTATTATTATTATTATTATTATTATTATTATTATTATTATTATTATTATTATTATTATTATTATTATTATTATTATTATTATTATTATTATTATTATTATTATTATTATTATTATTATTATTATTATTATTATTATTATTATTATTATTATTATTATTATTATTATTATTATTATTATTATTATTATTATTATTATTATTATTATTATTATTATTATTATTATTATTATTATTATTATTATTATTATTATTATTATTATTATTATTATTATTATTATTATTATTATTATTATTATTATTATTATTATTATTATTATTATTATTATTATTATTATTATTATTATTATTATTATTATTATTATTATTATTATTATTATTATTATTATTATTATTATTATTATTATTATTATTATTATTATTATTATTATTATTATTATTATTATTATTATTATTATTATTATTATTATTATTATTATTATTATTATTATTATTATTATTATTATTATTATTATTATTATTATTATTATTATTATTATTATTATTATTATTATTATTATTATTATTATTATTATTATTATTATTATTATTATTATTATTATTATTATTATTATTATTATTATTATTATTATTATTATTATTATTATTATTATTATTATTATTATTATTATTATTATTATTATTATTATTATTATTATTATTATTATTATTATTATTATTATTATTATTATTATTATATTATTATTATTATTATTATTATTATTATTATTATATTATTATTATTATTATTATTATTATTATTATTATTATTATTATTATTATTATTATTATTATTATTATTATTATTATTATTATTATTATTATTATTATTATTATTATTATTATTATTATTATTATTATTATTATTATTATTATTATTATTATTATTATTATTATTATTATTATTATTATTATTATTATTATTATTATTATTATTATTATTATTATTATTATTATTATTATTATTATTATTAATGTCAGAACTGGTATTCTTTTTCAATTGTTATATAAACAACATTGTAATTACATAAATGTAAATAATAGACCTATTGTTTCATTACCTAACGCATGAAAATATTCTAAACAAAACCATGCATCCAGATCGCCAACTGAATCAGTGGCGTAGATACGGGGGGGGGGGGTCCAGGGGGTCTGGAGGGCAGTCCATGGTCGTAGACCGATAGGCGCATTTGCATGCGACATTGTGACTTGTGACAGCCCTGAAATACTCCCAGGCCTGCCTCAAGGGGATTAATTGCGTAGATACACACGGTTTTACAAAACCAGTGTTCATATTTATGTGTGTAACTCTTCCATTAATTCCAGTAGCAGTAGCAAATAGTACTGTAATTTAATTTTTATGCACTTATTGTTATTAAATACTTAAAATGTATACTCAGTAAAATATTGACCCGTTTACTAAATTTGATAATCAGTTGTTCCTTTCCAGAAACTACGTCATTTTATGTGGTTTTCCATAAAAAAAAACAATGTGAATATAATTTCTCTAATTTTGAAGCCAATGTATTTAATACTGGAAATAAACTTTAAGGATAAGTAAGATTCTAAACAATTTTTTTTCTTCTGTACTTTTAGTTAATACTGTTAATAGGCTGCGATCACTGTATTAATTTTTAGTTGTAATAAGTGTATAATAGAATATTATTCAACGAAAAATTATACAATATTTTGACACTCATACCATACCACAGAACATACAATTCAAAACTGTCAAAGCACAATACTTTCAGGTTTGACGTTCGTCATTCACTTGATAAATTTAAAAAAGCAAATAAAACATTACCATCATTCAGAAAAATATTAATATTGCCGTGACTGGTATAGTGACTAGAGCGTTCAGCTTTTACACAGGAGGTTCGGGTTCAATAGCTAATACCGGACATTTTTTTCGATAGTCTATTTCCAATACTTAAAAAATTTAATTTGGTGATAGAAGTATGATTAATCATTAATCATAAGTGAATAATGATTATACTCGTACATTGCTACAGTACATTATATTATTATATACTTGAAAAAAAACAGGCTAATAATGTAAATATTATAATATAGTCGTGGACAAACCATTATCGTATAAAATTTTATTCAGTACATCTCATTTCAGAAAAGTAATCAGTTGATTCAAAATATTTCTTGATTTATTGCTTTTTGCCATAGATATTACTTATTCATAATAATTAAGTAGTGGTTCTACTAAAAAATAAATAGATAATTTGTTTTCAAGTCATGGAAAAGGGAGATGGAGCCGAAGTAGAGTATTTGTTTTCGTTTCAGAATAGAATTCGGTTTAAAGAAAGATTTGTGTGCCAGTCAAGTGTGCTGACGCGGGGTCGAATGGTTGAATTATACAGAGGCATACATACTGCATGAGCATCTAAATGCTCCCGTTAACTTCGAAGTTCACCTCTGGACCGATCACTTACTTGTCCGCTGTCGACCCTTCATACCCATCTAAACTTGAAGACAACAGATATAAGTTAATAAACTATTTAAGATTTTGGAATGATCACGCAATGACATTTTTTATATACCACAGGCGTCAAATTGATTATAATTTTTTTTATATTAACTAGAATAAAGTATAAACAAGGTATTGTGCGGTCTTTGGCTTTGACTATATTTGAGTAAGAAAATTCTGAGTTCGGCGATTTATACACTCCTTATGTGTCACTAATTATTTATTATTCACTGAATACTAATTAATACGATTACTACTAAATGAAGCCGATGATATTGGAAACAACAACCAGCAACAATGATCATTTAAGATATAACATACTTTTTATTAACTTCTCGCTTAATAATTAGGCATCTTTATTTATAGTCGTACCTAATGCAGACATTTATAACTAGACACCCAAAACAGCAAAAGTTGTGAAATTACAAGAAGGATTTTGAAGTGGCATCATGTTAATGTTGTCATGACTCCCATACTAATACTAATCGTCTCAATCAAATATATAGCCATTGTAGTATGTTAATCATCGTGTTTCCTGTATATCGAAGATGATGTTATTTTCTATGTGATATTCCCTTTTATGGTCTTATCATCGGATTCTTTCATATTTTGCTTTGAAGTCATAGTACACAAGGTATCTCGTATATGAACCAGCATAGAGCATGAAGTGGTACCCAAAATAATACAATTTAATCAAACTCTATATACAAATCTACACGCTTGCGAGTTATAGATGTTCAAAGTGAAAACCATTTCTGCAACGTTTTAACTTCAATGTATCAAATAATTTAGATAAGTATATATTATGTATGTCTCAACGAATTTCCAAGATATACTAAATAGTTTAATAAGTAAACTTCAATACCACGTACTTCACAAACATAACATTTTTCCATAAAATTTTATTTATATATTCCCCGCAGACCCTGCTCCACAAAAGTGTTAGAGCCTCTCCTGTCTCTCACGAAGCTACACCTCGTAGTTGAAGGCAGTAACAGCAAGATCAAGATCGCGACGGAGGTCAGACGGTGATCCTCAAGGAATTAGTAGAATAGGCTATTTCTTGGAGCAATCAGTGACAAAATATTACCTATCTACACATTTCAAAGGAACTTCAAAGTGGAGATACCAGATAAGGATATCCGGCTTACTAACCCTGATGCATACATCTCAAAGGGCTTGTCTGGTTCACTGATAGGTTCAAGATGAACCAGCTCTTAGGGGCAGGAATGTCTGGTATACGACATATGAATTTATTTTACTTTCTGAGGTAGCATGCCGCAGTCTTCCAGGATAAAGTATTCACTATCTCTGCTTGTGTACAAGAAAATATACATCAGCATATTCAAATATGCACAGCGCCGTTATATGCGCTTATGTTTTACAGGTTCGCTCCTCCTGTAGTCCTGTGTGTCACGGTTCTGTCTCTTCTGGGATAGAAAAGTCGTTGAAAGTTGACCTAGGATTCGGGCTGATGTATTGGCCAGACAAGGCTCTAATCAATTTGTAGCACTAAAATAAATTTTAAGGCTACTACAAATTATCCTTTGAGATGCGTTGGTAACTGGATCAAATAGTGATCAACGAAAGAGATCAGTATTATTACGGATCTTTTAACGAGCTACGGATATCTCAATAAGTACCTTCATAGGATTGGTTATGCGGACATGCAGACAAGGACTCCATACACATCATCTGTGACTGTCTGATTAATGATGAAGAAGCACAAACACCTTGAAACAGCATTTATTTTTCTTCAGGGCAACGTAAAGACATATACAGAAGTAGTACTAGCCTTTGCATGTAGCACAGGTCTGTTCTAAACTTTATAATTAGCAGTACATGGGTCACTCCACCTAAGTGCTTTCAGTATCCACCCCGTTTCCACCACACAACAACGCTTAATTTTCATCATAAAATGTATTAGTGACGTTTTGTCTATCAGTAACTGAACATATGATACGTTTTCCAAAATTTGCAACAAAATTTACCACCAAATAGAACATATTGATGACGTATTAGAAATGCTACAAAATTTATCGGATTTTTTGTCTTTGTTTATTTTTTAAAAATTTGATATATGCAATACATCATTGCATTTTGAAAAAATAAAATGTAAATTTGTTCAAAAATTTTTTTGGTGTGTGTTTTAAAAAATTAAATGAATCGTGTTTGCTAAAAAGACAAAACATCTGATTGAAAACAGAGTAACACAATTGGTCTTCAGAATCCGTTTCGCATTTTTATGTAACTTATCAAATAATCCCCTTCTGAATTTCACGAATATTTCAAATTATCTCCTGAAAATAACTACATACAAAATTACGCAACATTACACAATTAACTAGTTCTGAATGTATCCGATTTATTTATTTGTTGATTGCCATTTTGGTATAAATTATTATTAATATTTCAATAAATATATATTTTATTATCTTTTCTGCAAAGACCTATCGTATTAACCTCCACAAACACATTGTTATGAAACAGGCCCCTCGCACATATGATTTAGATTTACTAAAGGATCTACATAAAAGACTGCGCGTCAATCCTACCCCTCTGTGTACAGTATCATATGTATAAAGTACGGGGTTCATTGAAAACAGATTAACAGAAGCAAAGGGGCGGGTGGTGGTAATTTGATAATGCACTGGGCCTCCCCAGAGTACCGATCAGTCTCACGGGACGGCCTTGTGCCCTTTGATTTACACTAATTTTAAACATAGCATCTGATCTAACCTTATTAAAAATTAATCTCCGAATAGTGCTGTATTGATATTTGAACAGCAAGTACAAGAAAAATAATAATAAATAGCTACGTAACAATAATAAAAGAATAATACAAGCAATAAAGAAAATATTGTTCAGAATTTTGGAATAACCTATTGAGTAAGAAGAAATTAACATACTCAAATTGTATGTAATCAGTTAGAAAAAGTGTCAAATAAAACACATCACATAACTGTTTTTCATTATTTGAAATATATTAATCTTTCTGATTCTAAGTAGTATATTGTTATATTAGGATTAAAAGTGTCACTTTTGTGGTGCGCAAATTTTGTATTTGCGAGGCGAAACGTAGTGTAGTTGAGCGGATGCAAAATTGCGAGACACTTTTAATTCGAATAAAACATGCTATTTTTTTTCTTCAACCGAAATCCCTCATTTAATTACAAGAATAAACGACTTACTTATAGGAAGTTTGTTCTGAATTATATGAGATATACTCGTCCAATTAGATAACACATAGTTTTTTCATATATTTTCAGGTATTAACAATATTGTGTGAAACTAACTACTCAGTGGACAAAAGCCCCAACCTGCGTTGAATTACACCCACAATATCTACCCATATATTCCTTATTATTAGCTTTTGTAACATTTTTTTACTGTTTAAGAAAGGTATTTTAAGCTAATATGTATCAAATCTTCTACAATTCCTATCAATGAAGTCATATGCATGCTCTCTGATACCAAACATCTAGGTATGCTAATGAACATCAGGTTAGTAAATAGAATACATTGTTTAGATAATTATTAAATAGAGTTTTGTCTGTGGATGTTCATTAGCATACCTAGATGTTTGGTATCAGAGAGCATGCATATGACTTCATTGATAGGAATTGTAGGAGATTTGATACATACTAGCTTAAAATACCTTTCTTAAATAGTAAAAAAATAGATAACACATGTAGTACACAGTTGTGTTCTATGTCGAGCACATTTAAAAGATGAATCATCACAACCAAAAAATGATTCCATGACTCGTGTCTCTACCTCTAGTCGGACATTCATTACACTGTTGAAGTTAAAACGCAAAATTGATAAGTGAGAGGGCTTACAGGGTGGGATCTATCTAATTGAACGAGTTTACTCGTATCTCACATAATTCATAACGAACTTCCTACAGGTAAGTCGTTTGTTCCTGTAATTATATTTCGATATCCTCGACCAATTAAATAACACATGTAGATGTTTAAAGATAATCAATTTTTGTTTTGTTATTTTAATATAACATTTTGTTTAGTTATATCATTTATTTGAATGTAAAACTATTAGCTTACCAAATATTTGTATGCAAACCTTTCCCAGTTTAATAAATATCACCTGTATAGATACTATAATAATGTTTAACTAATTAGGTACAAGTTGACTGACAATTGTTTTACATATCATTAGCAATTATTTATATAAAATTAAATTTATGTCGCAGATGCCTGCTATATGTACCTAAATTTTAGCAAATATTTCCGAACTTTTTGGCTATCCAGTTAATTTTTTTAATAGCTTCGATCGGTCAGTGGTCGCGCGGTTTAAGGCGTCAGTACTTGAATCGAGGTGACTGGATCGCTGTGGGTTCGACCCCTGCAGTCGGTAGACCGTATATAAGCTATATTCGTGGAGAGATTGGCACCCTCTCTGCGGGTATGGTAGGGTGGAAGAATGTTGACTTGGGTCAATGTGAGAGATTGATACCGGTTGGCATTTAACTACCCCCCTAATTAATGAGGTTTTCCAGGTTTCCCTCATTCCTGCACTGAATGGTGGTTAGGGCCTACCAACGTAAGTCGTTCCTGGGCGCAAATGCGGCCTGCTTAATAAAAATAATATGCCGCCCCCTCTCCCGCACAAGTCTTCGACTTCTGGGCTAATCCTCGTGATTAGAATGAGGGGTAGATATATTATTATTATTATTATTATTATTAATCTCTATGCTTTATAAGCTGCTGACGTACTTGCGTGTCTAGTACCACAGCTTAAACCATATCATCAACCATCTTCATAATTAAGATTTGAGAATATTTAAAAGTACTATATTTTCTGATATTTCATATTATACTACGTATATAGTGTCAAAATTTGATCAAAAAGGACTTCCAACCATATTCTCAATAATGCCATCAAGGCAAACTACCTAATATAATTATAGAAAACTGTCACAAATTATTAAAAACATATACCGGGTGTTTCCTCTAAGACTTTCAGTGCGAATATCTCAGAAGCCATCATAGGCCAGAGCGACGAAATTTGGTATACAGACACTAGATGGCGCGTAGAATCTGATGATAACATCAATTCTTATATAGGGTGTTCCATTTTCCAAGAAATCGATTTAATTTTGATTTTTTGGTTGTCAGCCCTGCAAAAACTTATGTTTAAATTGAAATATACTTAATTATGAACACATTCTGATAAATAAACATTCAAAAATTTCAAAATTTAACATAAAAAAACGTCTCCAAAAAGTACTCAAATTTCATTGTTTTGAATGTTGTTTTTAATGTAAAACGTGCATAGCCTTGAGCCAGACTTACACAGAAGAAACTAACATCGCTAAACGTCAAAACTATGAATTGTCAAATATTAATGGCATAAAGTATTTTATTTTACATAAATAACGCTAATTAATGTATAATGCAATTTACGTATACACAATGGTGTTATTGGGACTTGTCGACAAAAATTTAGTGCCGGCGCCGTGTCATCCGTTACAGCTACGGTTACAGCGTGAATATTGTGTAAAATATCTGTAGATATTTTTAAATGGTTCCATTATAATGTAATTAAACTTCAGTAAATTGTATTTTTTATGTTACTACACACATAATAATTAGGTACCCGTATTTTTTATCACAAAATAATTTACAAAATTGAGTAAGTACCTAAAGAATATCCCTCTTTTCCAATTGCTGTAATTATTGATTACTTATTTAGCAACAAATAAATTCGAACAAAACGATTCCTAAAACTTTTTTATTATAATGTGAACATGTTTGTCGTTGAAAGTCAGATCTGAACTGAATCTACCCCACCCCGACAAAAGAAATATTACGAAAGCATAACCTAAAACCTAGAAATGATTGATGCTTGTGTCCACATATTTCAACACTATCTGATGGATAAAATATGTTTAAGAAGAAAATCTACATCTGTAAAATAGTAAACAATGAACTACAATTTCTGTATTTCATATGATACAGAATTAAAATAAAGTAACTGGTTTTTGCTAGGAAGAATCACCTGCAAACGTACTATACCCAGTAGGTACCTATCAAATAGTCATTTAAAGCTAGATAATAATTTGTAATTATTGTTTTTATCTTTCAGTTATGTGTGTTTAGTGCCACAAATTACAATAAAACAGACACCAGAAAGAATAAGCGAAAAATATTACACAGACATTTTCTTGGAAATAATTCTAAATATGGAATGATGGATAATATTATAAAGAAGTCTCTAACTCACTTTGAAGAGAAGGTATTCTATCAGACATTAAATTCAGTTGTCTGTAGTGGGTTTTAAAATTTCTAAACGAATAAATTTAAGAAAAATAAACTAATTTCATAATTCTATGTACAGTATGAAAACATCTCGTCAGAATATCTTAAAAATGTTGAAAGCTAACTGTTGTTACAATATACACAACATAACGTAATAAGGTAGGTATCGAACAATGAAATGGCAAGATTTGTTTCTAATCGTGCATGCAAGATCATCCATCAGATTGAACGAGATATTAAATTGTCCGCGATAGTTCGGCATTCGTGATTAGGTACAGGTATAGCATGTGAGAACTTAGTTAAGTCATCTTGCATTGTTATTATGAATCGATTTCCATTTTCCGTTATAGGTAGGGGACCAACCACATCAATGGCTAGGCGTTGAAATAGTCGTTCACTTGTGATGGTGATCTCCATAGGGGCTTTCGAACTCTTGCCTTGGATTTTGTTTTGCTGACAGGACTGACAATTTTTAATGAATCTTTTAATGTCGTATTTCATGTTTGACCATTTATAATTTTATTTTATCCTACAATACGTACGTAAAAATCCTGAATGGCCGGCAATAGAGGATTCGTGATTTTCTCGAAGTATTTGTAATATTTCCGACTTTTCGGTGGGAGAAAATTTTGGTTTGTTTATTAACGTAACTTTGATATCATTTTTGTTGAACAGAAAGTCTATAAGTTCGTTGAATAAATTTTGTTTGAGGTTAGGATTATGCTCTACCGGGTTACTTAGATATATTTCTTTAATTTTATTTTTCAGTAGTAATTTCCTCAGATTTTGAAAGGAATAAAATAAATCGTTATATGTTAATTTATCAAAATGGTTCATTTTTGACATGAGCAGGTAAGTAGTTTGTTCGGAATTATTAGTTAAGGTTACCACGTGGTACAAATTAATTTCATCTACGCGAATTTTGTTGATATCTTGGTTAGCTGACAAGTTAGCAAAATGTTCGTTACTTTCATCGAGAAAACAACTTTTTATTAAATTTACCTGTGCGGGATTCCGAGATAGTACATCTACGTTAGAGTTAATCCTGCCCGGTTTATATCTAATCTCGTATGAATACTCTTCTAATTTCAAACGCCAACGAACTAGCATGCTACTTGGATCGTTACAATTAAATAGCCAGGTGAGAGGTCGATGATCGGTTACTATAATGAACTTCCGACCGTATAGGTTGGACAGCCCAGACGACAGCTTTCAATTCCTTCTGTATTGTGGAATAATTATTCCACATTCGGATTTGCTAAGGGTTCTAGATGCATAAGCAATAGGTAAATATTTGTCAACTTTTCCTTGTGACAGAATTGCGCCGATCGCATAATTAGAAGCATCAGTTGTCAAGATGAACTTTTTGTTAAAATCCGGATATTGTAAAATGGGAGAATTCGAAAGAATGCTTTTGAAATGCTCAAATGAATTTTGATGTTCTTCTGTCCAGGTAAAAGGGAGATCTTTCTTAAGGAGGTGAGTGGTTTAGCTGTCTTAGAGAAATTTTCAATAAAGCGTTGGTAATACCCGACCAAGAAAATACCTGGTGTGGGTAGCGATCTGGTGTCAAGTGAGATACGCAATCAGTAGTGTCGGAAATATAATAAACAGAATGTTAAGGAAAAATGAAAAACCGGTGGTTAGTAAAAGAGTAACAAGAACACCCGAGCGAAGAAGGGAAGAGATTGAACTAGAAACAGAAAGTGATGCCAGTGGAACGGATGAGGGAAAGAAAAAGAGAAGTATGGAAGGAGTAGCTGAGGTATTCAGCTGTAGTAAAAAACTAGCACGATCGCCAGTAAAGAAAGGTGGTATGGAGGACAACATGGAAAAGGTGCTGAGAATGTTGGAAAGTTTAAGGCACGAAGTAAAAGAGGTGAGAAGAGAAGAGAAAGAGTATAGAGAGGAGATAAGACAACTCAGAGGAGAGATTGAGGACATGAGGCAGGAAAATAAAGCGTTTAGAGATAAGATGAGAGAGGTAGAAGAAAGAGTAGAGAGTATAGATAAAGAGAAAAGAAAAAAAAACATAGTGGTTCAAGGCCTACAAATTAGAGAAAATTTAGATTAGAATGAGCTAAAAGGACAGATAGAAGAGTTTATAAGAAAGTCAATGCATATGGAGATTGGTACAGAAGCGGTAACGAAAATAGGAGTTAATCAGGTCTATTCTGTAACGCTTTTGGTTAAATTTTAACGTCAAGGCCAAAGTTAAAATTTTAACCTTCATTTATTTAACCCGATACTATATTCTGTAAAAATTTTAAAAGGTTTATTTTTAACCAAATATGTTAAAATTTAACGGGACCAAAATAGATGCTGTTAAAATTTAACTCTATTGTTTATTTCCACATAAAGGTTATAATCTGTGATTATAATGGCACTTCTAATTAATTTTATTTTATTGGATGAAGCTGACAGATTGGAACAGATGTAAGTAAAGTGTATTATTTGTATTTGTTGATTGATAGTTTCATATTTACCTATTATTTTCTTTCAGCCACAATTTTAGACTTTTTCATAAAAGTTTGAGGGATCAAAGCAATCCGTTTGAATTAACAGATTGTACTTTTAAACAACTTTTTAGACTTTCAAAACAAACTGTCATTTATTTAATTGATGTATGATCACCTCATATAAATGACGGAGAAAGGAATACATATATACCAAAACATTGACAGGTATTTACTTATATAAGGTATGTTTTTGCAGCAGTTGGAAACGGTTTGAAACCGTCAGAAATACTCCACCAGTTGAGAACTTATTACCATTGAATTTAATGCAACAAATAGTTGGACGGACATTTCTGATAGTTTGAAACCGTTTCCAACTGCTGCAAAAACAAACATATATTTGAGTGGTCTAATGTAAAACTCACCCTCCATATTATTTTATTAAATATTCACTTCCAGGCTGATAAAATAGTTCAAATTATGACTAAATATATTCATACTAGAAAAGATAACACTTCTGACACAAATATATTGAGTAGTAAATTGTAAAGTTTTTTATCATTTACTCGATTCACATTTACATGGAGAGGTGGACTTTGCATTTAAACCACTCGTATGTTGTGGTAAGTGGTACTCTATATTAGAGTGAATTGTTCTTTAGATATTTGCTGCATTACATTTTTTTGGAAGTAGTTCGTACCAGATGACAGTTGGACGTAACTATTTGTTAGGACTCAGTCAACCAGCTATAAGCAGATGTATTTATCTTGTCGTTGATTTAATTATCTTTGGATAAGATTTCCTTACTCCATTGATGCAAGAAATCGTATTAAGCAGAGGTTGGTTAGTTATTGTCATTAATTTAAATATTTATAATTAGCAAAATTTTGTTTTCCTGCATACCTAAATTTTGTTAAGACAGAATGATAATATCAATATATTTGATCACTATGTACGACTATACCTATATGTTTATCTATTTTACAGGTTCTTAGAGAAATTTAACTTTCCAGGAGTAATAGGTGCAATAGACCGCACACATGTTGCAATAATATCACCTCCAGTGGAAGATCCAATGTTTCCAGCTAGGATATATTTTAACAGAAAGGGATACACAAGTATTAACACACAAGTGGTTAGTGGATAATTTTTGGAAAACTTGTACTAGAGTTATGTTTCAACCTTATTTCAGATTTGTGATGCAGATTTAAATATTTTATCTATTAATGCGCGTTATCCTGGGTCAACTCATGATGCTGCAACATGGGCCACATCTAATGTAAAAGCTTATTTAGAAACTAATTTTCTAAATGGGGATGAAGAATCATACCTATTAGGTATGCATACTGTATGTATTCGTTGGTTATATTTTTATTTAAAATTTTGCCATAGGCGATTCAGGGTATCCTCTACAACCATGGCTTCTGACACCAATCGACAATGCCCTTGAAGGAACGCCAGAGGAAGTATACACTAGAAGACATATTTCCACAAGAAATTGTATAGAGCGATTTAATGGGGTATTCAAAAGTAGATTTCGTTGTCTACTTCGACATCGAGTGTTGAACTACAAACCTGTTAAAGCTGCAAAAATTATATATAGTTGTGCAGCATTACATAATATTGCTGCACATTTTAATGACAATTTTTTAATATTAGAAGATGAGATATTCGAAAATGCATTTGATTTGCAGACTGAAAACAATAATTGGTTAAACGAAGGACAGCGAATCAGAAATAGGGTTGTGATTACATTTTTTACATAAATGTTAACACAACCCTAGATTTATAAAGTACTACAATCAACCGCTATTTTTGGGAAAATAACTCCATATATTGTGTAGAGTACATAAAACAAATATATTCGTAATTTGACAATAGGAAAAATTCCTCAAATATTCCTACGTTTATTTATTTTATTGAAATATATTTTTCAAACTGCCATTTAAGGACAAACTAATACATAGATTGTGGTATTTGGTTAATCTAGTGACTAACGTTACATTTAAATCATATACATTTTTTACATGAACTTGATATTTTGAATAGCTGTATTTAAAATCCAATTTAATAATATAAAACAAATGTGTGAAATCATAGCAAATAAACTTGTTTAATATTTATTTTTATATTAATAAATAAATATATATATATATATAGACAAGGATTTTTTAATCGGGTAAATCAGTCACAAAATAAAGAAGACTCTTTATCTAGTTCAAGCTTTCGAGTACTTTATTGTCTCTTCATCAGGAACTCTAAAAACGTTACATTATGAAAATATGCAGAAATTATAAAATGTAAAAAACCAACTTACAAAAAACGAGGTTGTATCACTAACATTGCATGGACTAAATACACCATCACGTGTTACAATAAAACGTCAACAGCAAACAAATTAAAAGAATCTACATTACTAATAAAATTTTGTTAGGAATTTGAAAAACTTCTTTTTACTAAAAACTAACCTCAAAGAGGAGCACATGGTCAATCAGCCAGCATGGCCATGTAGACAATGAACACAAAAGTAATGGGGACCTAGGAACAATAGGAAATGGCTGACAGAAGTCAGGTACTGCCAACTGTGAAATCTGAACATTAAAATATTAACTACCAACTGTGACTAAGAAAAAT
Source organism: Monochamus saltuarius (assembly GCA_025584915.1). NCBI lineage: Eukaryota > Metazoa > Arthropoda > Insecta > Coleoptera > Cerambycidae > Monochamus > Monochamus saltuarius. The sequence continues at coordinate 42,316,005 of CM046721.1, read as the reverse complement.
TCTAAAAAATTTTAAAAATTAGTTGACAATATTCTGGCTGCTGTGCCAATGTAGAAGATAAGTAAAAATGACACTAAGGCCATCAATGTCTGATCTCCTATTAATGCAATTAATCTCCTGGTCAATGAAACACATTTCTAAAAAGGTTCTTTTGTGTAAACTGTCCTCATTGCATAAAACCTTTACATCATCGAAATTTAAATTATGATTAAGTTCTAACGCATGTTGCGCAAGCATACACGAGTTTTTATTACATCTAATGTCACTTTTATGTGCGCATAAGCGATCCCTGAGTCTACGGCCAGTTTGACCTATATATCTTTTATTACAGTCCCTGCAAGTGACCCCATAAACAAGACCTGACCTATCCAGCAGAGGAATTTTATCCTTTAGATTTGAAAATAAACGATTGTTTTTAAGAATATTACCAAACGCTAATTTGACACCCGGTATGTCATGAAAAATATTTTTTAATTTAAGGGTTGCATTCGGTAAATGAGGTAAAGAGCAATAGATTAAATTTTGATTATCCGTTTCAATTGGCCGGTCTGTGGTGGATCTTCTCTGAAAAAGTAATTTATTGACTAATTTCTTTGGGTACTGACAATCAATTAAAAGTCTAGACAATTTACTAAGACCCTGTTGAGCCTTGCTCGGGTGCGAGGTTTTAAGAACTCTGTTTTTCATTCCCAGAATCAGATTGATTTTCTGTTGTTGTGGGTGGAAAGATTTGTAGTGTAAATATCTACCGGATGAGCCTGGTTTCGTATACCAAGTTGTCAATAATTTGTTATTATCAGTCCTGTAGGCCTTTGTGTCTAGGAAGGGAACACCCTTCTCTATGTCCTCCATTTCTATTGTAAACTTTAAAGTTTCGCTGTAGGTATTGAAAATATGTAGAAGTTGTTCTACCTCACCCAGTGGAATGCTCAACAGAATGTCGTCCACGTATTTTTTTAAAAAAGGAACCTCATATATATATATATATATATGTAGTAGTATTTAGTAGTATTTATGCAGTATTTACTCTTCTAAGCAACTATTAAAAAATATACAAAATAAATAATACTTTCTCTTGAATACATTAACTAAACACAAACATTACCCTGAACATATATTAACTTATTTCTTCTGAAAAAGAAGTTATTGCTAGACCCAAAGACTCTATTGCCTGACTCAACTTGCATATTGAGTCAGCAAGCATTTTTGTTGACTCTACTTGGCATTGTACGCTTTTATCTAATGCACTTCTACGGCTAGGAAATGTACTTCTTTTAGTGGTATACTTTACCTTCGAGGTTTGTTTCAAACTCACTGGGACATCATTTTCTTGATTTGGCTCTTTGTTTTCAGCTAAATTCATAATCTGTAACATCCCATACAGAAAATTAAATTATATATTCTAATTTCTAAGAAAATAAAACGGTTGATATAGATACCTCGGAAGTGTCTACAGATAATGTTTCAATATCTGCTCCACTTTGTAAACCCAAGGGTAAACCGATCTCTTCTACCTCTTGGGCACCTTCTACTGCTACAGGAGACATTAAACTATATAATTTTTCTTCGATTTCATTTAGGTCTTTAATAGGAGGTCCCCCACCAGTCCCTTTCTTTTTTACATATATGTCTCTGGCCTTTTTTTGACATTGGTTTTTAATTCAGCTGCCACCTAGAAAACAGTACAAGCTCTTAAAATACAGCCATATAGTTTATTAAACTTCTGAATTAGCTAGGTAGCAAACCGAAAACAAAAATGTACCTGCTTCCACTGCGACACACTTTTTATCGGGCCTACATTATCTGAGTTTAATAGCTCTGTCAAATCTTCCAAGCTTTATTTGCGACCACAATTTCATGTGGCTGCAATTTGTTATTAAGTAAAATATTATTGACTTCCAAAAAGTCAACAATTAGCTGAATTTGTTTTTTTGTGGTGCGTGGGGCACGTTTCTTTTGTCATCCCCCATACTCCGTACTCCGTTAAATCTAAGTGGTTAAATCAAATCAAGAATTTGAAAACTTGTTACTAAAACACAAACACATTAATCTTTTACCCATAGAGAAATATAAATATATTCTATGCTTTTACTTTACTGCTAACTTCACTAACACTGAAATTTTAACATACGGTTGATAAATAATTTTAACTGGGCTGTTAAAAAAACTTATACAAAATACCAATTGTAGTTATTATTTTTAGCGGTAGGGTTAACATTAATATTTTAACCGGATGGTTATTTTTAACCTGTAAGATACAGAATAGACCTGAATGTATGTTTAGTAGAATTAAAAAACTTGGAGGACAAGATAAGGATAATAGTAGGTATGGCGTCGCTTGAGACCTACCCCTCCACTTTCCTTTTAGGCCCCGCCCCTCGCTCCTCTCGACCAATCAGATTGCAGCATTATGGCGGGAAATTTGCGCCCTGTATAATATGTTACTGATAACAACAAAACTATTTGGCGTACTAACAATACACCTTATTTTAATGTAAAGTCTCATACTGTACTTAGTTTTATATACAAACAAGATTAGTCATTCCAGCATAGTGGACTGGCTTCTACAGCGTCCGAATACACGATTTGGGGTACTCACAATACACCTTATTTTAATGTAAAATCTCATACTGTACTTAGTTTTATATACAAACAAAATTTAGTAAAAACCCTGAACATTTACCTTTGTATTAGCAATTTATTTTGAAAACGCCCTGTATAATATTTTGCCGACAACAAAACTATTTGGCGTACTTTCGATACCTTATTTTAATGAAAAAAATTCAATCTCATACTGTACTTAGTTCTTATAGTTAGTAGTTTTCCCATTACGTCTTTTGTTTTTGTCTCCAACTCCAGCCTGGCAAATCCAGATTTAGATGCAACCATAAAATCGGTAGTGACCCAAGCCCCATCCAAAAGTGCGACATACCGCAAGGTCCAGTACTTTCTTCTAGAAAAATGTATAAATTAAAAATAAATATAAATTTGTAAAGCACCACCAGTAAAACAGGTACAGGTTCGAACCAGTACAAACAGGTCCCAACCAGTAAAAACAGGTAGCTGGTAGTAAAAAACAGGTAGCTGTCAGTAAAATACAGGTAGCTTACAGTAAAAACAGGCAGCTGGCAGTAAAATACAGGTAGCTGGCAGTAAAAACAGGTCCCAACCAGTAAAAACAGGTAGCTAGCAGTAAAAACAGGTCCCAACCAGTAAAAACAGGTAGCTGGCAGTGAAATACAGGTAGCTGATAATAAAAACAGGTACAGATTCGATAATGAATGCTAATAATGAGCAGTTAGCAGAACTTATGATGCGCAAATCCCCTTTCTATATCTATCATTACTGTCAGCAGTGAGCTATTTTCACTCAAAATTCAATCTTATATTGTCATACCAACATAGTGACTGGCTTCTACAGTGTTTGAATATTTACCTATGCATTAACAACAAAACTATTTGGCGTACTCTCAATACACATTATTTTATTGCAAAATTCAATCTCATACTGTACTTAGTTTTATATACAAACAAGATTTAGTAAAACCTGAACATTTACCTATGCATTAACAATTTATTTTGAAAACGCCCTGTATAATATTTTGTCGATAACAACAAAACTATTTGGCGTAGATACTCTCGATACCTTATTTTAATGAAAAAATTCAATCTCATACTTACTTAGTTCTTATAGGTAGTAGTTTTCCCATTACGTCTTTGTTTTTGTCTTCAACTCCAGCCTGGCAAATCCAGATTTAGATGCAACCATAAAATCGGTAGTGGCCCAAGCCCCATCCAAAAGTGAGACATATTTCTGCCAGTACTTCCTTCTAGAAAAAATGTATAAATTAAAAATAAATATAAATTTGTAAAGCACCACCAGTAAAACAGGTACAGGTTCGAACCAGTAAAAACAGGTCCCAACCAGTAAAAACAGGTAATTGGCAGTGAAATACAGGTAGCTGGTAATAAAAACAGGTAGCTGGCAGTAAAAAACAGGTCCCAACCAGTAAAAACAGGTAACTGATAGTAAAATACAGGTAGCTAGCAGTAAAAACAGGTCCCAACCAGTAAAAAAAAAACAGGTAGCTAGCAGTAAAAAAAAAACAGGTCCCAACCAGTAAAAACAGGTAGCTCGCAGTAAAAAACAGGTAGCTGGTAGTAAAAAACAGGTAGCTGGCAGTAAAAAACAGGTCCCAACCAGTAAAAACAGGTAGCTGGCAGTGAAATACAGGTAGCTGGTAATAAAAAACAGGTACAGATTCGATAAAAACAACGTTGTGCTACTGAATGCTAATAATGAGCAGTTAGCAGAACTTATGATGCGCAAATCCCCTTTCTATATCTATCATTACTGTCAGCAGTGAGCTATTAAAATTTATACCGTTATCAATGTGAACTAAGCTTTCTTACCTATACACGAATTATAATTATACTCTGGAACGTGACGATAGTTGCCTGCTTCTTGAGCTCGGTCTGCTGCTGCTTCTTAGTCTCCTGGTAGTATGGTGGAACCTGAAGAAGAGGGATGAATGAGAAAAAAATCTCAGTATGTGTATTCTTAATAAAATGTCTGAGGATACAGACAAAAAAAAAAGAAAATACTGTGACATCAAACTGTAACGAAATGTTGCTCCATTCAGCTTGATCGCAAATGGATGAAGCAATCGTAACGAACCCCTGCAGGATGACCCCTCGATGACGTTAAACACCCGAATGGAAACCACAACAGCCAAGATCGAAAGATTAAAACAATTGGGTTATGACATCGTTGAGATGTGGGAGTGCGAATTTAGACGGCATCTTCAGCAAAATAAAGAACTGCGCTCGTTCACGGAGACCCACCCGCTGGTAACTCTCACACCGCTTCAACCTAGGGAGGCCTTTTACGGTGGACGCACTGGTAACAGCGTTGAGTACTACAAGTGTCAGCCAGGGAAAAAAATCAAATATGTAGACGTTTGCTCCCTTTACCCCTGGGTCTGCAAGTCCGGAAAGTTTCCTATTGGACACCCCAAAGTGTACGCTGGTGATGACTGCAACGGTTTGGATTTGACCGACATCAACGGAGTTATAAAATGTAAGATCCTACCGCCTCAAGACCTCTACCACCCTGTGTTACCGGCCAAGATGAACGACAAGTTAATGTTCGTTCTCTGTCGCACGTGTGGTGAGCAAATGAACTAGAGTGCGATCACAATGATGATGAACAGAGAGCCTTGACGGGGACATGGGTAGTGGACGAGGTGAGAAAAGCCCTCGAAAAGGGATACCGGATGCTGGAAATCTACGAGGTTTGGAGCTACGACGTGCTTCAGACCGATAAAACCAAAAACGTAACAGGGTTATTCACCGAAATGATGAACAAGTTCATTAAAGTTAAACAGGAAGCAAGCGGGTGGCCCTCACACTGTACCACCAAGAGAAAGCGAGATATATCAAAGAATTCTTGCAGAAGGAAGATGTTGAATTGGAATTTTCCGAAATAATTGAAAACCCCGGTTTAAGATCTTTGGCTAAGCTAATATTAAATTCGTTCTGGGGGAAGCTAGGCCAGAGAGAAAATCAGTCAAAAACCAAGATCGTGAGAGACCCTGCGGAATTCTTTGGTATGCTCGCTAACCCCGGCATCTACGAAAATTCGGCACTCCCCATTAACGAGGATACTCTCATCGTCAATTGGGAGCATAAGGAGGACGGCTATGATCCTCTCACAACAGTTAACGTCGTGATAGCCGCCTATGTAACAACCCAGGCCCGGCTTAAATTGTACAGCTACCTGGAACAGCTGGGTAACAAGGTGTTGTACTACGATACGGACTCTGTTATCTATGTGGCCAGAGACAACGAGTATAACGTACCAACAGGCGAGTTTATTGGCGAGATGACTAATGAACTAGAGATCTACGGCACAGACAGTTACATCACAGAGTTTGTCTCAGGTGGGCCGAAAAACTACGCCTATAAAGTGTTCTCCACAAATGATAACGAGGAGAAGGTGGTATGCAAAGTGAAGGGAATTTCTCTCACACATGCCGCATCACAACTTGTAAATTTTGATACCATAAAGGATATGGTACTTGATACCTCTACGGCTCCTCTGTGTGTAACCTCCAAGAATATCTTGAGGACAAAGGAGCACGAGGTGGTAACAGTACAACAAGATAAATTGTATAAACCTCTCTCCACCAAAAGACGATTTTTGGAGGACCACACCTCCGCACCCTACGGTTTTAAAAGGCCCAGACAAGAATAATTGACAGCTTGCGTGGACCTCCAGATATTAACTGTACAGATTTCATCTGATTTATCATATTTTTAACATCTTTACCCCTTATTACTTTAACCTGCCCCATCCCATCCTGGCAAGGATATGTTCATACCTTCCCGTTGGTCCTTTATTATAAAATAGGTTAACTTAACTTTTAGAACTTAAATCTAAAAGTGGTGTAATAAATATTTCAAATATGTTATTGGCTAAATGAACATATACCATGTAATAAACTAGTATACATTTTTGTTTTGCTACTTAAATGCTGTCTCATTTAATATAATAGGATCATCCGTTTGCATATCACATAAGGGCTATCCATATCTTCAAAATCGAAGGATAATTTATTATAATGCTGAGAGGGATCTAAATCGACATTCTTCACACATTTCGGATAAGGGTTAGTGTTTTGTAAAATATTTTAAATATCCTTCTAATTCTATTTTGGATTTTCAGGTAGTTCACGATGAACAGCAGCTGTGGTGCTAGTGGGGCTGACTATGTATAGGAGACAGGTATGTGTACCACTCTTATTATCTTTCATAAGTTTACGTTCATACATATCTATCGGTTTACTCTGTATATCCGTCACAAAAGTTTTCTCATCGTTATAATAAGAACATCAATTTGGTTCTGTGAAAATCTCTAGTGCAAAATGGTTCGTCCTTTTACAAAATGCTAGCAGTAGTCTTAGTTTATATGGTGTGAGGATGTTGTATTTCGGAATCTACCTCCATCTCGAGAAATTCCTTACCTTTATTCATATACAAACTGGTGAAAATCAGTTCGTACAGTTCAACGGAATTCATATTACTGTGTAAGTTGCAACAATTTGATATATAAGCATGCTGCATTCGTCGAATATATTCATTCTTATACAAACCTATTAGTGTTTACTTCAATTCATCAATTAATTTATACCGTTCCATATGTGTATCACTCTTATTATCTTTCATAAGTTTGTGGTGTGAGGATGACTTATTTTAGAATCTACCTCCATCTCGAGAAAAATTCCTTACCTTTATTCATATACAAATTGGTGAAAATCGGTTCATCAAATTCGATTTCCCTATCCTGTTTATATTAGGATTGATCCATTCTAGGACTACGTCATCTAATTTAACGTTTATTCTCTCTATATCCTTGTCGAAATATGTAACATAATGTTTCTTTTGTTGATGTCACTCCGAAACCACGTTTGTTTAAGTGAAGGGTTCTAGTGCAAAATGGTTCCCCTCTTTTACAAACATGCTAGCAGCAGTCTTAGACACGTTTATATGGTGTGGCGTGAGGATGACTTATTATAGAATCTACCTCCATCTCGAGAAATTCCTTACCTTTATTCATATACAAATTGGTGAAAATCAGTTCATCAAATTCGATTTCCCTATCCTGTTTATGTCAGGATTTATCCATTCTAGGACTACGTCATCTAATTTGACGTTTATTTTCTCTGTATCCTTGTCGAAATATGTTACATAAAGATATTTCCTAAAAAATCCTACACTTATTTACACTTTATAACATTCTTTCAACCCTATGTTATCTCATACTGTAGTAGTTTAATCAACTGCAGTAAAAGGTAGGGTTACGTCTTATCATTGGCGATCAAGCTGAATGGAGCAACATTTCGATGCCACAGTTAGTAGTTCATTTTGTGTTTTTATAGTTAAAAGCTACTACTTTTGCCTTAGCTACGCTTTTACGTTTACAGCACTGACTCAAGCCGCAACTCTGTCAAGTATGAGGACAACGTGTCTAACGCAGACGCCATAAATCTGAAAGAGTCGATGAACCTAAATTTTATTAAATTTTGATTGAGATTTTTAGTGAATGAAATGTATTTTACTTTGGTTATGGGTAATACGTCAACGCGACCCGACGATGACATGTCATTCGCGATATTCTCCAGGCTAAAATATGCATCATATCCGCTCAAATTGTGAAAGACAACAGGTATAATTACCTCATCCTTATAGTTAATGTTACATGAGTTGTGTGCGGCGCCCCCTATAATTATTTTCAGGTATTAAATGGTTATGGTCACGTTCTGGGCCAAAAGGCTGTTTACAAATGTGACAGTGTGTGGCTTTATTATCAGGATTGATCCATTCTAGGACTACGTCATCTAATTTGACGTTTATTCTCTCTATATCCTTGTCAAAAAAATAGTTAAATAAATAAAGATATTTCCTAAAAATTCTACACTTATTTACACTTTACAACATTCTTTCAACCATATGGTATCTCATACTGTAGTAGTTTAATCAACTCCAGTAAAAGGTTGGGTTACGTCTTACCATTCAAGCTGAATGGAGCAACATTTCGATGCCACAGTTAGTAGTTCCTTTTTATGTCCTCGGATATATTTCGCCATACTCCATATCTATGTAGTTTGACTTGGTCAGTTCATCGTATTCGATGCTTATATCAGAAACGACCCATTCTAGGAGTACGTGAATTTTAAACTATTTACAGAATAACAGAGGAGCTAAGCAGTCAAGTCTATTAGCATCAGTGCCAAGCCGAGGCTCATCCATTTGCGATCAAGCTGAATGGAGCAACATTTCTTTACAGTTTGATGTCACAGTATTTTCTTTTTTTTGTCTGTATCCTCAGATATTTTATTTTTGTTTTGTCTGTATCTGCAAAAGTTGTGTTATGTATCTGTAACGTCTTACCAAGCTTCTCTTGAATGGTGTTCTTCAGCATTTTCTCGATATTGCTAATTCAGTTTGTTGTAAGTTCAACTTGTGTGCGCGGAATCTAAACCACAAGACACCTGTTTCAACCATCATGTAGGAATGGTTTTAATAATTGAATACAAAACTAAAATATGTCATTTGTACAACTATGGTTTCTTTTTCTGTCTGTATCCTCAGACATTTTATTAAGAATATAGTACACATACTGAGATTTTTTTCTCATTCATCCCTCTTCTTCAGGTTCCACCATACTACCAGGAGACTAAGAAGCAGCAGCAGACCGAGCTCAAGAAGCAGGCAACTATCGTCACGTTTCAGAGTATAATTATAATTCGTGTATAGGTAAGAAGGCTTAGTTCACATTGATAACGATATAAATTTTAATAGCTCACTGCTGACAGTAATGATAGATATAGAAAGGGGATTTGAGCATTACATACATCATAAGTTCTGCTAACTGCTCATTATCAGTAGCACAACATTGTTTTTATCGAATCTGTACCTGTTTTTATTACCAGCTACCTGTATTTCACTGCCAGCTACCTGTTTTTACTGCCAGCTACCTGTTTTTACTACCAGCTACCTGTTTTTTACTGCTAGCTACCTGTTTTTACTGGTTGGGACCTGTTTTTTTTTACTGCTAGCTACCTGTTTTTTTACTGGTTGGGACCTGTTTTTACTGCCAGCTACCTGTATTTTACTACCAGCTACCTGTTTTTACTGGTTGGGACATGTTTTTTACTGCCAGCTACCTGTATTTCACTGCCAGCTACCTGTTTTTACTGGTTGGGACCTGTTTTTACTGGTTCGAACCTGTACCTGTTTTACTGGTGATGCTTTACAAATTTATATTTATTTTTAATTTATACATTTTTTCTAGAAGGAAGTACTGGCAGAAATTTGTCTCACTTTTGGATGGGGCTTGGGCCACTACCGATTTTATGGTTGCATCTAAATCTGGATTTGCCAGGCTGGAGTTGGAGACAAAAACAAAGACGTAATGGGAAAACTACTAATTATAAGAACTAAGTACAGTATGAGATTGAATTTTTTCATTAAAATAAGGTATCGAGAGTATCTACGCCAAATAGTTTTGTTGTTATCGGCAAAATATTATACAGGGCGTTTTCAAAATAAATTGTTAATGCATAGGTAAATGTTCAGGTTTTACTAAATCTTGTTTGTATATAAAACTAAGTACAGTATGAGATTGAATTTTACATTAAAATAATGTATACTAATGTTATTACATTGATAGCACAGTCAAAAAAAAAATGGTTGCAAATACTTTTTTAAAAAAATGTTGCATTTCTATTAAATTTTAGCTAATTTAAAATAACGTTTATTTAAAAGAAATAATTGTTTTACCTTAAAGTAATCTTAATGTAATAATTTTAACGACTTTTCTTTCATTAAAATATTGGAATAAAATACGCAATAGATCTTTTTTGATAACTTTATTCTGAAGAAAGACCATACAGGTAATGTAACGTCCCCGGATATATAAAAATAATATTTTGATTACGGGGTAGCCTATGAAGAAACATGAAAAGAAAAAACAAAAAAATTATATGCTTACTAATTATAAAAAATACTATAAAAGCTGTTTATGTCACAGACGGGGGATAAAACAGATACATGGTCTTTTATTAATCAGAATATATGAAAACTTTAGAATCTACAAGGTGTATTATACATGTATAGCTACTATGTTAATTCCAAATAAACATTTATGTCACGTTTATGCCACGTTTATGTCACGATGTCACGTTTATGTCACATTTATGTCACGTTTATGCCACGCTTATGTCACGTTTATGTCACAATGTCACGTTTATGTCACATTTATGTCACGATGTCACGTTTATGTCACATTTATGTCACGATTTATATCACGTTTATGCCACGTTTATGTCACGTTTATGTCACATTTATGTCACGATGTCACTTTTATGTCACGATGTCACGTTTATGTCTCATTTATGTCACGTTTATGTCACATTTACCGTCTAATTTTTAAATCTCACCAGTTTGAATTTCCCGTCTAATTTTAAACCAGTTTGAATTTCCCCGCCTAATCATAAATCCCACCAGTTTGAATTTCCCCGTCTCATCATAAATCCCACCAGTTTGAATTTCCCGCCTAATTTAAAATTTTCTGCCATTTTCAATTTACCGCCACTTCTATCACAAAGGTCCGTGGTTCGATTCCCAGCATCACCAGTTCTTTTTTTTTTTTTCATATATATTTCTAATTATTTAATATCACCTGTAATTAGCACCTGTAAAATCTTAAATATTTCTATTTAATATCATTGTTATAGCTCAGACTGCTTGGTGTGGGACGCCTTCAAGCGCTCTCTGATTCATATATTACGCAGTTACTGTAACCTTCTGTTAATAGCCATAGCGGTCTCGTGGTAACGCGTAAGAGGTCCCGGGTTCAAATCGCACACAGAGTAAAGATTTTTTTTTCATTTAAATAACAACGTCACGTGATAGGTCACCAATGAAATCAGTTATTAGAAAAAAATTGTATGTGTGTGTGTGACCTACTGCGCATATTTTTTCTCTAACCTACTGCGCATGTTTTTCTGATAGGTTAGGTCTCTACTGCGTGTATTTTTCTGATAAGTTAGGTCGCTACTGCGCATGTTTTTTCTGTAACCTACTACGCATGTTTTTTCTGATAAGTTAGGTGCATGTTTTTTCTGTTAGGTTAGATCCTCTTTCCTTAGTTTGAATTCCCCGTCTAATTTTAAATATCCCATCAGTTTGAATTTAGGTCGCTACTGCGCATGTTTTTTCTATTAGGTTAGTTTGAATTTCCCGCCACTTTTCAAGCGCTCTCTGATTCATATATTATGCAGTTACTGTAACCTTTTGTTAATAGAGCATTTACATGTAGGCGGCGCTGCGATCAATGTTAGGTATTAAATCTAACCTCACAAATATTTGTTATTTAATTTTTGTTGTATTTCAATTTGTGTAAATAAAATAGCCATATAACTGGTGTGTACCGCAGTGTTTATCTGTTGCTAATAAAAATAAAGATTTCATGTTTCGTAAATTCCACAATAATGCTGAAAAAATGGTTTATAGCAATTGCATCCAGCAAGAAACCAACCCAGTACACAAAGATCTGCTCAAAACATTTTACAGAAGATTGTTATACTATTACTAGCATGGGTAAGTACAAGCATACATGATCCATTTTCGGCGTATATTTTTCATTATTTGATAAGGTTTTCTTATTTTTAGGACAATGGAAAATTCTCAAAAAACAGCTGTTTCAACATTATATTTACCCGTACACGAAAATACGATACTAATATTGTAAACAATAATGAACGCATGAAAAGGTACTTAAAAAGGCGAAAACAGGATGAAAATGTAGACAAACTTGCAGATGGAAAAATAGTAGATATGTGACACGAGTTTATAGACTTCTAAACTAACATGAGTTAAATGTGATAATACGATTCCTCAAATTGAAAATTACTTAAATGATAATAACGCCGGTAATTCTGTGAGTATAGGAAGTGTATCTAGTAGTAACAAGTTATTTAACGATATGGCGATTCAAAATGTTATTAGTTACAAAAGGGCACAACTAATATCACTCAATTTTTTAAATGAAAACAATTTAAAACACCTATCAGGTTTTTTACCTTTTTCTGTATTGTACTTGTACTGTAATAAAAATACCAAATAAAAACTGCATAGATTTATTATTTATTTATATGTCACATGTACATTATTTAAAACACAGATTTTTTATATATTCGTATTTTTTCAGAAATTGGGTAATGTACTTTTTTGAATTACTAGGCATATTACATGCAACATTTATGCAATCTGAGCGACAACTAACCATTTTTCTATCGATTCGTAATATATAAAATTTCAATTCTTTAAAAACAAAGAGGTTTAAATTAAGAATTACCAGGAAATAATTTAGGCACTCCAACGTTAACAATTTCTGTGTTAAATAACGTTTTATTACTTCTCTTTCCAAATTGCTAATGTAAAATGCAAATAAACAAGGTTATGTGAGGTTAACATAAATAAAATTTAATATATCTTTTCAAGTGATTTTTTTCCTGTTCTTTGTGTGTTTACAAACATTTTATTGATTTATAATATAAGTTTTATTTTGATAATACGTATGCAAATTAGATTTACAATCACTATTTGACTTACACAAATTCAAATGAAAAATTATCGAATCATGAACCACAGATTAAATGTATATAAATAATAAAAATCATGAACTAGACCATAGAACATTCATATTAATACCTAACTTTGACGCTAGCGCCCCTAGCGGAATTTAATGACACTGAGTTAATGTAAATGCTCTATAGCCATAGCGGTCTCGTGGTAACGCGTCTGCTTTGCATGCGAGAGGTCCCGGGTTCAAATCGCGCACAGAGTAAAGTTTTTTTCATTTAAATAATTTGTCCACAAATAATGCTGTATTCTCCAATACAGATTTGAATTTACCGAGATTTGGAACTTGCGCAGAAACAGATTTGAATTTAGGTTAGGCGCATGTTTTTCTGTTAGATTAGGTCCCTACTGTTAGGTCGCTGCTGTCAAATTTCAAATCAGTTTGAATTTCCCGCCTAATTTTAAATATCCCGCCAGTTTGAACTTAGGTTAGGTCGCTACTGTCAAATTTCAAAAGCAGTTTGAATTCCCCGCCTAATTTTAAATATCCCGCCAGTTTGAACTTAGGTTAGGTCGCTACTGTCAAATTTCAAATCAGTTTGAATTTCCCGCCACATCTGTAATTAACACCTTTTCGGCGGTACCCTTTGATCTCGCCGACAAATTTTCCCACGGTCCAAGAAATTTTCCCAGTCTCAAGCGACGCCCTAATACCTACTGATAATGAAAAATAAAAGTAAATTAAAGGAGGCAGGAGCAGCCAAAGTCTATATTAACGATGATATGAGCAAAACAGAAAGGAAAATTCAAAGGAAACTAAGAATGAAAGCCAAAGGAGTAAGGATGGAAGGATAGGTAGCAAAAGTAGGATATCAAAAACTCGTAATAGATAATGAGGTTTGGAAATGGAATAATGATGCAAGCAGGTTAGAAAAAAAGGAAGCAAAAAACTACATATATCACTTAACATAAAAGAAAGATGGCTGGCAATGGACATGGTTATGAGAAAAGGAAACGACATAAACAGAACCAGAAACAGAAAGCAAAAAATACAGAACGAAGCTAGAAGGACGGAGATCGGGAAAATAGGAAAAGACGGAAAGCAAGAAAGCACAAGTCAAGAAAGAGGAATAAGAATGGGAACATGGAATGTAAGAGGGTTAAATGAGGAAGGATCATTAAAAATCGTAGAAAGAGAAGCAAGTAGATACAAAATGGACATAATAGGACACTCACAGGAGACGCATATAAAGGAGACGGACACATGGGAATTAGAAAATTATTTATTCTTTACGAGCGGAGGCGAAACAAGGCGAACAGCATTCTTAGTAAATAAAAATATGAGGGATAAAATTTCTAAATTTGAAGCAATTTCAGATAGGTTATGTATGATTAAAATCAGAGAAGAAATAAACATAGAGATATTAAATATATATGCGCCAACAGAAGAAAAAACAGAAGAAGAAAAAGATGAGTTTTATGAGAAGCTAGAAGAAAATTATGGAAAGCTGAATAAAAACACAGTAAGAATGGTGGTAGGGGATGCAAACGCAAAAATAGGGAGAGAAAGGATGTATGAAAGTATAGTAGGGACAGAAAGTAAACACCTAGAAAGCAATGACAATGGACGTAGGTTGATTGAATTTGCAGAAGAACAAAAAATTAAAATAATGAGCACATTCTTTGAGAGAAAAGACATACATAAGGGTACCTGGACCTCTCCAGATGGAGCATATACGAATGAAATTGATCATGTTTACATAGATGAGAATCACAGAAGCATAATAAAAATGTTAGGTCATGCAGAGGGGCAGACATAGACTCGGATCACTATCTAGTGAGAATAGATTTGAAGATAAAAAAACCTATTGAAAGGAAAGGAATACAAAGGAAAAAAGACAACTAGATATAGCGACATTAGAAAATGAGAGAACTAAAAAGAAGTATGAAGAAGAGATAAGGAAAGGTTTGCAAGAAAACATACAGATATTGAAAGCAAATATAAATGAAGAATGGATAAAGATTGAAAATGTCATACAAACAGCAAGTGAGAAAGTAATACCAAAAATAGAGTTTGCAGGGAGGAAAAGATGGTGGGATGAGGAGTGTATAAGAGAGGCGGAGAAGAGAAATAATCTAAGAATTAAAGCACTTCAGTCAGTACAAGAGGAAGATAAAGAAACATACAGGAAACAAAGACGAAAGGCAAAGAAAGTGTTTAGACAAAAGAAGAGAGCAGAACAGGTTAAGAAAATAGATAAAATAGAGCAACATTATAAGAGGAAGGAAATACGTAACTTCTACAGAGAGATAAAAAAGGGAAAAAAGATAAAGAAGGAAGTAATATATGTGAGGGATGAAAGTGGATCTCTAATTGCAGAGGAAACAGAAGTGAGAGAAAGATGGAGGCAATAGTTTGCAGATATGTTGAATGAAGAGAGTGTAAGGGAAGGAGAGGAGCACGAGGAGATGATACCGGGAAGGGAAGAGGAAGTGGATATAGAAGAACCTACAAAAAAGGAATTAGATACAATTATAGAAGAGTTAAAGAATAACAAAAGTCCAGGAAAAAACGGAATAACAGCAGAGAACATTAAGTACGCAGGAGAGGATTTAAGACAAAGAATATACGAAATGATACGAATGATCTGGAGAAGAGAATGTATACCTGAAGATTGAAGAGATGATTTGATTATACCAATCTTAAAAAAGGGAGATGCAACAGACTGCAGAAACTATAGAGGTATATCATTGTTAGATATAGGGTATACAATTATGGCCACGTTAATAAAACAGAGAATAGAACCTATAGCAGAACTACAAATAGGGGAGTATCAAGCAGGTTTTAGAAAAGGAAGGTCAACAACGGACCGAATCTTCATGATGAAGGAAATTCTGACTACATGCTATGAGTATGGGATCAAAGCAATGGTTTTATTTGTGGACTTCAAGAAAGCATATGATTCGATCAAAAGGAATAAACTAAGTAAAATTTTGAAACAATTTGGGATACCAACCAAACTGGGGTAGGCTATTGAAAATGACCTTAGAAAATACCAAATCCAAAGTACGAATAAAAGGTGAATGTTCGGAAGGCTTTACTATAGATACAGGACTGAGACATGGAGACCCAGTCTCAACGCTTCTTTTTAATTTAGTACTAGAAAAGGTCATAAGAGATAGTCAGTTGAACAGAGAAGGACACATATTGTTTAAAAGTCATCAAATTGTAAGTTATGCAGATGACGTGGCTATTATTGCTAGAGATAGTAGGGAATTAGAAGAAGTAACGAGAAAACTTGTGGAGGAAGCACGTAAAGTGGGATTGCAGATAAATCAAGAGAAAAGTAAGCCTTTGAGAATAGGAGAACAAAAAAAGGATACCAATTTTAAATTGAGAACAGAGCATGGAGAGATGGAGTTTGAGGAAGTTCAAGAATATGTATATTTTGGGGCGCTAATAACAGCTAACTGTGATGAGGAACAAGAAATAAATAGGAGAATAATAAAAGCAAACAGAAGTTCGGCAGCAGTCAACCACTTATTGAAGTCAAAAAATTTGTCCAGAGGAGTAAAATTTAGAATGTATAAAACAATTTTGAGACCGACAGTGCTGTATGGTAGAGAAACCTGAGTTCTCAATAAGAAGTCAAGAGAAAACCTGTTAAGGTGGGAAAGGAAAATCTTAAGGAGAATTCTAGGGGGTAAGAAGACGGAGGAAGGCTATGTAAGGAGAAATAATGAGGAAATATATGCAATGTACCAGGCACCAACAATAGACGAAGTTGTAAAAGCCAGAAGAGTGCAGTGGCTAGGGCATCTAGAACGTATGGAAGATGAAAGGACAGTTAAGAAAATAGTAGGGAATAAACCTAACTACAAGAAAAAAAGAGGTAGACCGAGGAAGAGATGGAGAGAGGCAGTGGCAAGAGATCTAAGGGCGAAAAATGTAACAGATTGGAAAAGAAAGGCGAATGACAGAATGGAATGGAGGAGAATAACACAGCTCTGGGCCTAAAAGGCCTGTAAACAGCTTTATATATATAATATCCGACCAAACCGAGAAATTGTTTTATTTGTTTCGGAGACCGCGGTGTAGGGTAATTTTTAATAGCAATGACTTGTCGGGGTTAGGGGATACACCGCTTTCGCTAATTATATGACCCAAATAAGCAACTTCCGTTCTCATGAATTCACACTTATCTGGTTGAAGTAACAATTTGTTCAACCTAAGTCTATCGAATACGTTTTTTAGCTTGGACGAATGTTCGTCAATAGAACTCGCAAAGACGACAATGTCGTCAAGGTAAACAAAGCATTGTAGGCCTTGAAGACCTGTCATAGCAGCATTCATGAGGCGTTGGAAGGTACTTGGGGCATTGCGGAGCCCAAAAGGCATGCGCAAAAATTCGTAATGACCCGAGGGGGTAGAAAAAGCTGTTTTTGCAATCTCATTTTCGCTCATTTGAATCTGATGGAACCCTAACGCGAGGTCGAGGGTAGTAAAATATTTGCAGTGACCTAACTGGAGTGTGCGGTAATCAACCACGATTCGCCATTTGCGCTCCCCAGAAGCGTCGATCTTCTTGGAGACAATCCAGAGGGAACTATTGTACGGAGAAACAGATTCGCGAATTATTCCTTGTTTTAAAAATTTTTGTATTTGTTTATCTAGCTCCTTTTTATGAACTTTGGGGAACCTGTAAGTTTTGGATGCTATCGGAGTAGGTGTTGTAACTTTTATTTCGTGTTTCAACAAATTAGTGCAAGTCAATTTGTCATTCGGTAAATAAAATGTGTCATGATATTCATCACAAACTTTTACTATTGAATATTTCTCCTCGATATTTAGATGGCTTAACCTTAAATTTTTGTTTAATATTTTTAAAGTAGTAGAGCTGGGCTGGTACTGGGACTGTGGATAGCATGTCCATCTGAAGTGACCACAGTTAGGGGGTGGTTCTTGGAAGGTCACCGAAGAGTTACCTGAAGAAGTGTATCGTCAATGACCAGAGGGTTTAGTTCAGAATTTCTCCGCCAGGTTTTGATAGATGTCGCTGCTTGTAAGTAATTACGCACAGAAGAAGTGTATCGACAATGACTAGAGGGTTTAAACAATAAGCATAAGGTATTCTGCGGTATTTGTCACCTGTATATCACCTGTCTCATCACTCGTATGACACCTGTACTCATCACCTGAACATTAACACCTAAGATTATTAAAGGTATAAAGTAAATTAATTTGTATATTATTTTGCAAGAATCGAACTTGAAGAGATATTAGAGGAAATAAAATGGGGAATTGTTTCCTAAAAGCGTTAAAATATGTTTTTTTTTCAAAGTTCATGAAGAAAAAGATGAACGACCTATACAAGAATTTAAGTGTGTAAATTTGTGTTCATGTGAATATCACGAAGATGTTAATGATGGTCCATGCCATTTTCATTGTTCCCATAAATAGCTTTTGCGCATGTGTTAGATTAAGTATATATTTATATGAGACTACGTTCAATAATCAATAGATTATTATTATTTGTACCTTGAAGGTGTGCTCTACAATGGGTTTACTAAAATTTGTTTTATTAATAATTGGTTTTGTAAAGTGTATCTGTGTATACAATATGCACAAAATGTAACTATAGTTATCGAATCGTATTTCTACATACCTATTCAGAATAGTGGACACTTCCTTCTACTTGAGATATCAGAAAACTTGATAGAATTAAAGGAGTACCCCGCATTTTATTTTTCAGAAGCTCTTTTTCAACGAACAAAAATAAAAAATTTAAACAATGAAATTATTGGATACACAATTGGAAGTTATGAACATTATTATCCTATAACTCAGCTGGAGGGTAATATAATGCACTGTGGAAACTACAGGTAGGAGAGACTAACACAAAACAAAGAAATTGTATATCATGGTTTGAAATTTAAATCCATCAGTGAATTACAGACACAAGTAATACTTTATGATAATGTACAATGTTTTGTATATTTGTAAATGGAAAATAAAAAATCATTTTATTTATATATTGTTTTATTTTTATAATTATACAACATTATCTTTACTTATCCAACTATTATGTGAAGAATCGAATCCTAACCATTTAACAAATACCTTATTCTTGTTTTTCTTAATTATTTTTTCTACTGAATATACATCAGGAAACTTAACTTTCTGCAATTGTTCTCTGTAGAAACATCCTTTAATTTCTTCATTTTTTGTTCGTTCTGAACTGTCAGAAGGATGTTCAGAGTTTACAAAAATGAAAGAATTTTCTTGCGTGGAAGGTTCTAAATAAACTTGTAGTTTGTTAATACGTAGTTTTCTATTGTGTGTGTTTAATATAGTTGTCAACGCTTTACCGTTATTAACTTTTACTATGCTTTTTGCCAAGTAAACGCCGTCCGTTATCTAAATGTCGGGACATATACCTTCTGTGATACCCGTTTTTAAAACATTAATTTCTACAACAGTTTTTGACCTAGGCTCTATAAGGAAAGAATTATTATCGTGTTTAACTTCATTTTTGTGTATCTTAATGGGAAACGATAACGCGTTTACCCTCATCTCTGACTTGCCTAAGTTTATTATCGCCTCTTGCGGTGACAAAAAATAGTTGACGATGATACCGTCGAAAGGTATATTACTATTTTCGGAAACGGCATGGAATTGAAGGGGAAGGTTTTGATTATTGATTATAAGATTAAGAGTAGGTACAGCTTCCAGCTGTCTCGATTGGGGCATTGGCACTTAGGCCTTTTAAGATTAATTTATTATTGATTTACCCATATAAAATGCTTCTACGTAAAGATTTTTATTTAAATTATTGGTGAATATCTGAACTAAGCGTTTTTTGCTTGTTACATAATGATCCCTAACTAACTTATTTTGTGTATAGTTCGTACCGGAGGCCTGACTATTATTTGACACATTTAAATAAGACGCGGGAATATATTTTGATTCGTTTCTAGAGAAACCCGAGATTTGATTGGCCTGATTTAAATTAGTTTCCGAATCACTCCCGTAATTTCTAGGATTTTCATCATTATCAGAGTAATTGTCATCAAAACCGATTTTATTTTTATAATTCGCTTTATGCTTAAATTTGACGCCGATTTGTTCTATTCCCAACCCCAAGAAACGGCGTTGTTCTGGGGTGGTTGCTCGTTTAAAGACTGATTGATTGATTGCTCATTGTTGGAATTCATGGAAATATTGGCCATATTTACATTTCGGTTATGATTCTGATTTTGAGTGGCGCGTTTCCTTTTAAAACAATCAGCAATCAGATGTCTGTTTTTCTTGCAATAATTGCAAAATTTAGAATCTTGATTTTGCCTATTCGCGCCCTGAATTTTATTAGACGTTCCGTGTGTGCCTTGTGGACTAGAAGTCCATTGATTCATTTGTATATCATTCGGTTTTCTTTTCTTATAACAATCTCATGTATTATGACTTTTAGTCTTACAATTGCTATAATATTTACTTGGGACGTTATTAAACTTATTTGATTTATATATTTGCAAGGCTCTTTCTTCCTCAAGCGCGGAATTTAAGGCGATGGAGAGAGTTTTCGGTTCTTTACTGCGCAAAAATCGAGATATGTCGGCTGAACTATGCAAAATAAATATTTGTACCGAGAGTTCCTTAATTGTTTCGACGTTACCTACTCTTTCAGATTCGTTTTGACAACTTATAGAATTTAATAAGCGCGTTCGCAATTTATCAATGCGATTATAGAAAGAGAGTACATTTTCGTTCGGATGTTGTTTAATGGTATTAAGTTCTTCCATAAGCTGGGTATGGTGTTTCTTATCGGAATATAATTGTAAAAGTAATGATCTTAATTCGGCCCAATTTAAAATAGCTTTATCGCGCATTTGTGCCCTGGCACTACCCGTGATTTTTGAGATCACGAACGCCATGAGGGCTTCTCCCTGTTGATCTCTAGCGAATTTAAAAGCACTGTCGCAATTTGAAATAAATTCATATAACGGAAACAGATTCATTAGTTGCAGGCATATTGATAACGCGTTCAGAAGTACCTACTTGAGGCATCGTAATTAATTGAATTATTTTATAGCTTAATAAAGAACGGACTTATTTAGGAATCAAGTTGATTCACTAGCGAGCCACCCAAGAGAGAAATAATTAAATTAAAACAAAATCGTGATTAATCAACTTGAAATTTGTTTAAATTTACTCGGTTTAAATTAGACTAGTTTACTCAATACGATTTTGGAAAAAAAATTATAACGTATATTTATTTTTTGTTTTAATTTTAAAATAATTGTATTAAGACCTTTTCAGCATGGACATGGAATAAGAAAATAAGGAGGGATCGGACTTACTGATTTCCTCGTTGTCCTGGTCTTGATTCGATTGGTCCAAGGAGTTGAACCTCGCCGATTCGGTGTAGAAAAACTTGCCAAAACGTGACTAATATCCTACCTGACTGCGTCAAAATTATGTTGGGAACCACTTGTTTCGTTGCAAAAAAAATAAGAGACTGAGCAATTCACTAACTCTAGTTTATTGAATATTATAAACAGCTGATATAAACTGATGTGTGTCGTTCGAGTAACTAGCGGGTGTCTGCCTTTCTCTTCTCTGACGGAACAGTTTTATTAGACTGTTAGGTCAGAGTTCAGCCTCTGCGGCTCGTCTACATCTTTCTATTAGAAGCCGACGAAAATTAAGATATCGTTTAATTATTTGATAATGAGTGAATAATGGATCTTAGGAAAATAAAGATCTGTGAATGGTTTCTAATAGAGTAATTATCCAGAATATTGGTACTGAAGAGAAAAACAGAGCAATAACTTAGTTTAAATAATTACCAAAATTATGATCTTGCATAGAAAAACAAAGCTATAAATTGACTTGAAAAAATAGTCTTTTATAGAATTAATTATTTAATTTATGAGGGTTAATGATGTTGGGGTGAATACAACATCTAGTGTTAAAAGGCGGTTTATTAGGCTGCATTTTTGGCTTTGTAACGATAATCTTAAAAAAAATAGAAAACCATGGCTGATTAATAGAGCTGACCTGTTCCGAGGAATTATCAGCACGGCTAATGAAATTACATACCTATACGATATTAAATCTTCCCCGTCGACTGACTAGAACAAATGTATTTTCCAGAATTAATGTATGGCAGTGCAGTGGCATCTTATTGTATTTGCAAGAATATCTTAATTGGATGGAATTCATACAATTGCAGACATTGAAAAACACGTCTATATTTTTACGTTAAGTATTTGTAAATTTCTTAGTATATCAGTATGCTGAATAAAGAACCATTTCGAAAATTTTGAACAGGCATATTTCGGTGTGGTCACTACCAACTAGACTACAAGTGCGATGCCAGTTTTGTTACGTTAAAGTTTCTTTAAAATTAAAATATGAAGTGTACATATTACTTTTTACAATTGCGTTTAACCGTTGATGCAGCTATAGGAGCAAAAATTAATACAGAGCGCGTTTTGTGAATAATTATGCAGCTACGTATATGGCCAAGAAGAATCAACTCAGAAAATGTTGTAAGTAATTTGCTACATATAAGATGTTTACTTCGTGCATGTCATCTTGCTGTAGAAACTACACTATAGCTAACCAGCTGGCTACAAATTAATAGTGAGCACAAAATTTAATATTTGTTAATTTAGGCAAAATTTTAGAAACCCCACAAACATTATTTTTATTATGATAACTTATTAAAGAGTAAATATGTTGGGTACTGATTTTCCAAAATTATAAAATTGTTAAATACAATCGATTAACTACAGAACATTGTTTGTCTTTAATCACTTGCAGTTTTGGACAAGGCCCATGTAGATGAGTTTACATATATCAATAAGAACTTGTATCTAGAGGAATATTTTCAGAATTGTATACCAGTAATAGGTATGTAATGTTAGAATTCTAACCACACAGACCCAGAATCATTTGTATCTAAGGAAGAAAAATGTTTTCATACAATACTCGTATATCTTTGCAACATATAGAAGAACATACATATGGCCGTTCATAGGCTTTAAGGATTATATCAACCCTTTACTATTTTTCCTGAAATAAAACCAAAAATTCTCCTTACCGTATATAGAACAAACTAAATACGGCTATTTGACTAATTTTAAGTTAAACTGTTACGTCAGGATTGAAACATCTCCAAATGAGTTTCAATGATATACCTGCTACATTAATGAGTAGAATGTTAAAAAATGTCAGATCTGGATCGATACCTACTAGTCGTTTTCCAGATGAGCTTAGACAATTTGCAATCACTTTGCATTTCTACTCACCTAAGTCATATAATTATGTAAGAAAAACCTTCAATTTGGCTTTACCACATCCAAGCACTATCAGAAAATGGTGTAGTACCATAGAACTGTTTTACTTAATTATTATTCATATAGGTTTACTGTTATACCTATGCACATACCTAAAAGATATATACTGCTAAATGTCAACTGCGCATGCATATTGCGCAGGTAATAAAGAGAGATGAAAGACGACGCCATTTTGATTTACATCAGACACGTCACTTGTTGACAATTGAATTGACGATATAACCTTTAATTATTGTTGTTCTTAACGCGTTTTTGTTGCAAGAATCGTTCTGTGGTTGTTGTTTGATTAGTTTTATAGTTTGAATGTGTATATAGTGACAATACAATAAGACAATGACTTGTGCTGTGAAAAATTGTAAAAACATTAAGAGACTTCTGTCACCAGATTGTAACATATCATTTCATCGGTACGTTTTATATATTTATTACATGGTAGTAGTTTTAATGCGATCGTTTAATTAGGTTCCCAAGGGATAAGGAAAATTTTAATAAACGGCTTCAGGTAATCGGAAGAATTTAAAGGGAGAGAACAGGACAACTTTAAGGAAGCTATCAGAGCAAATAGCTTGAGACTAGTTGGGAAGAATATCGAAGAGATAGTAGAAGAAGTGGAACAAATATGCAGGAGAATCAATGCGCCGAGGAGGGAAGGAATGAGAAGAAAGGGAGTATACTGGTGGAATGATGAGATAGCAAGGGCTAGAGAGGAATGCATTGGCGCAAGGCGTGCTTGGCTACGAGGCAGGAGAAGGGCGGCGAACATCGAGGATAGTGAAGAACTCCTGGAGGAGTACAAAAGATGTAAGGTCACGTTAAAGAAAAGGATAAAAGCTGCCAAAAAAGAGAAATGGGAAGTGCTACTCAAAGAACTGGAGGATAACCCTTGGGGAAAGGCATACGAGATTGTGGCTAAAAATACCAAAATGGCGCGCCCGAAACACTAGACAGGCAGGAGGAGGATAAGGTTATAGATGCTTTGTTTCCGGCACACCCCCCTTTGAGCTGGGACGGGATCGAGGTAAACGAGATTCCACGAATAGAGACAGAGGAAATGCGGAAAGCGATAGCAAGGATGAAAAAGAGAAAGGCGCCAGGTAGAAACGGGCTGACGGTCCCGGAGGTCATTAGAGAAGGGCTAGACGGGGTGATGAGGAGTGGAATACTGCCTGAGGAGTGGAAAGTGGGCAAATTAATTTTGTTGAGGAAACCCGGGAAAATGGGGCAGCACCCAAGTGTTTACAGGCCTATATGCCTCCTGGACGTAATGGGGAAACTCATGGAGAGAATAATAGTCGGGAGAATAGAGAGATGGATAAGTGGAAAAGGAGGGCTATGCGACAGACAATATGGCTTCAGGAAGGGGCTGTCTACTGTACAAGCTGCAGAGAGGGTGGTAGAGTTGGCCAAGAGTGCGAGGGTGGGGACCTGGAGGACGAGAGAGTGGATCACGATTACTTTCTTGGACATCCAAAACGCCTTTAACTCGGCAGCTTGGAGCGTGATTAAAGAAGAAATGGAATGGTGGCAGATGCCGGGATATATAAAGGCGATGGTCAGAGATTATTTTAGAAATAGATGGATAGAGGGAGGAAATGGCCAGCTAAGAAGGGTCTCGAGCGGGGTTCCCCTGGGATCCGTGCTGGGTCCTCTTTTGTGGAATATCGTCTACGACAGGCTGTTAAGGAAAGATCTAGGGTAAGGAAATACGCTCATCGCTTTTGCTGACGACTTGGTACTAGTTAACATCGCCAAATAAGAAGGGCAAATAAGAAGAAATCTGGAACATTCCATGACTATTATAATGGAGACACTGGGAAAATGAAACTACAGTTGGCTGTAGAAAAGACTAAGACGATTGTGGCAGTCGGTAGACGGGATATTAGTAACCTGCATTTGAAACTAGGAGAACAAGAGGTGGCGGTAGTAGATGCGGCAAAATACCTCGGTATTTGGATAGACAAAAACGGGTCGTTTGCCAAACACGTAAAGGAGACAGTGGAGAAGGTGGGCAGAATAGTCCATAAGCTAGGCAGGCTGATGCCAAGAGTGGATGGCCCGGGGACTCAGAAGAGGAAAGTCGTGGCTGAGGCCGCTAAGTCAACCCTACTCTATGGAGCGGAGGTCTGGGGGGATGTAATGCGGATAAAGAAATATCGGGAAGAAGTGCAGAGAGTGGAAAGGAAGATCTTACTGAGAATAACGGCTGCATACAGAACCGCCTCGACGGAGGCTTTGCAGGTGATTGCAGGATCGATCCCGTGGGATCTGTTAGTGGAGGAAAGGAGAGATATGTTCCGAGGGGGATGGGACAGAAGAACGGGTAGAGACATGACAATGGAGAAATGGCAAAGGAGATGGGAAGGAAGTCGCAAAGGAAGATGGACTAACACATTGATACCCCGGATAGATACGTGGGCCAGTAAGAAGCACGGGGATTTAACGTACAGGGTGTTGCAAGCTTTTACTGGCCATGGGAGTTTCGGGTCGTATAGGAAAAGAATTGGGAGGACGGAGGATGCCCGGAGGCTGAAGGAAGGCTGAATGGAGAACTGAGACCAGATAATATGGTCACGAGTATGCTCCGTGATGGGCGTAGCTGGCAGGTCGTCGTCAGCTGGATTGAGGAGATCATGAAGATCAAGGAAGAGGAAGAGTGGCGACGACAGAGGGTGGAGCCCGATGCAATCTAGATATTATGTCAATAGTGTTAGTCTGGTAATTGTAAGTTAGTTTATATATGCATGTATGTTATTTACAATAGTTAGTTATGTAGTTAGTGTAGTCAACCTCTAGTCATTT
Source organism: Monochamus saltuarius (assembly GCA_025584915.1). Taxonomy (NCBI): domain Eukaryota; kingdom Metazoa; phylum Arthropoda; class Insecta; order Coleoptera; family Cerambycidae; genus Monochamus; species Monochamus saltuarius. Next base: position 42,289,696 of record CM046721.1, on the reverse strand, counting down.
TTCAAATTTTATTTTTACTCTGTTGCAATTTATTCTGTTTTTAAATATGTACGTTTGATATTATTGTTAAGATTAAATGGTGTAGTAGTAGATTTCTAGTCATTTTTATTTTCTTTTTGTTATTGCTTTGAATTTTAGTTCTGCTTCGCACTGTGATCATTTTATGTAACGCACTATATCAAAATTACTTACTTAATTATTTACTAGATGTACGGTCAGACGCCCGGTTCAGATGTTATACCGATAAGGTAGTTCCTGAACTGGACGAGCTGAGAAGGAGGGAGGAGGGTAAAAAAAAAGGTTAGGTTAGCTTCCGTTACGGGTAAGTTAGGTTGGATCAGGTTAGGTAAGGAAAGGCCTGGGTTGAGGGCAAGGCTCCCACTTCCACTCCAGACTGTATCGAGGAAAATTCTTTGTTGTAAGGGTTTTCGGCTAATAGCAGAACTGAGTTTAATAACAGACTCTAATTACTTCTTGGAATTTGACGTCTTATCAGAGGGACTGAATTCCAATGGCCTGCAACCTTAGTTTTTCCCGGACAGTATACTCAGCTTCACTCCAATTTTTCGACGAGGTCCTAGAAGCACTTGGATCAGTGCTGGCTCGACCGACATTAACTGACGATGACTCCATCGCCAAAATTCAACGTCTTGGCAAGGAAAGCGAAATTTGCGAGCTCGAATACCTCGGGCCACTTTCTTCCGTCTGGGCTGACACACGCAGCATAACTCCAATGTTTTGGCAATGTTCTAGGACTATTTGGGTCAGTGCTGGGTCCACCGTCATTAACTCACAATAAATGGACCGCCGAAATTGGACGCCTTGGCAGGGAGATCGAAATTCCCGAGTTTCAACGATCATGGCAACATTGTATCCACTGGGCTGTCCCTGCGCTGGCCCTGGTCGAGATTTAGGGCCCCATCCCAATATTTGGAAGGTATTCAAGACCTACACAGTTACCCCTCAAGTTAACAGATTGCTTGAAAAATTGTCCCGGGTCCGGTTCCAAAAAATCACCATTTTGACCTCTAAATGACCTTGAAATCTCGTTTTCCTGACGTGATGGGGCAAAACTGATCCCGGAATCGGATTCAGGACGCCAAAATACCTAGGAATACCATGGTCCTGTCAAATAGTCCAGACCTTTTTTTTGTAAACCTGTGTTATTATTAGTTATTACATTTTTTACCTTTGCTACCCTAATATGTGTATTAAGTGTTTATCGCCCCCCATCCGGTAACTTTGAAATCTTTTTAAGTAGTCTTGATGTTATCCTACAATTTATCAGTAAGCATAACCATAATGTATTTCTTTGTGGAGATTTGAACATTGATTATTTTAGTAATACTACGCATAGATTACTATTTGAAGAATTATTGCTTTGCTATAACTTACAAGTTACTTCTTTGACTCCGACGAGAGTTTTCACAAATCGGTTTGGCCGAACTAGCTCTTCTAAGGTAGATTATATTTTAACTACTATGAATAAATCATTTTGTTCCACTAATGTTTATGAGGCTGGTTGGTCAGTGATCATAGAATATTTTCTTTAAAGTATGACTTTGGTAAAGCATCTCAGATTGTTGTACCACAAAATCAAACAACTTATTACAGAGACATTTCTAAACATAACCTCGAACAGTTTTCCTTTGCTCTGATATCCACAGATTTTAGTAACATATATTCATTCAGTGATATTGATCCGGCTTTTGATGAGTTTATGAGTGTCTTTGGTTTTACTCTTGATAAATTTTGTCCTAAAGTAATGCACAATCCTAATGCGCCTAAACGTTCCTCTAGTATGTGGATCACTACTGAGGTAAGAAAAGCTAGCGCAGACCTTAAGAATCTGTACTGGTTAACTAAAAATATTCCGGACAAATATTCTCAACATCTGTATAAAACAGCCAAAATGCAATATTCAGCGCTACTAAAGCAATCTAAGTATAATTTTCATAATAATTTAATTGCTAAATCTAATAACAAATCTAAAACTGTTTGGAATTTGGTTAACAAGGAAATTGGTAGGAGTAAACGTGTCAAAGACTTGTCTCTTTGTATTGATGGAAACTTAGTAACTGATCCCTGTGAGGTGGCTAATGAATTTGGTAATTATTTTGCAAATGCAATTGAAATTAGTTTAAATGAGTATTTTGGCAATTGTAAGCCCACTGAATGTACTGTCTCTGACTTCTTTCATAAAACGTTTTTCTTTAGACCAGTAATACCTGATGAGATTATTGATGTTATAAACAACCTAAAGAATAGGTCCACGTCCAATTCGGACTATATTTCTGTAAAAATTCTGAAATCCGTTTATCCAAGTTTATCCTGTTATATCGCATATTTAATCAATTTATCCATAACTAGTGGTAAATTTCCTTCAATTCTAAAAGTAGCTAAAATAATCCCAGTACATAAAAGAGGTGAAGTTGATAACGTAGCAAATTACAGACCCATATCTATTTTAAGTGTACTATCTAAAATTATAGAAAGAATAGTTTATAATAGAATCTTTGAATTTTTAAATAAATTTGGCATTCTCAATGATTCTCAGCACGGATTTAGCACCGGAAAATCGACTCAGTCAGCCGCATGTAATCTATTAGAAAATGTATATAAACATTTAGATATGGGTAAGCGGGTGTCTGGATTGTTTTTTGATCTATCACGAGCTTTTGACTGTTTAAATTTTAAATTTATCGAGCGGAAGCTCTACAGTTTGGGATTTCGTGGTATCTTTCTGGATTGGATCATCAATTACCTACTTATCTCACAGAGAACTATTCGTGAAAATAAAGGATCAGTCCTCTGAACACCATGAAGTAAATACTGGAGTTCCACAGGGTTCAGTGCTCGGTCCATTGATTTTTTTAATTTTTGTTAACGACTTACCGGAACATTTAAATGCTAATTTAGTAACACTCTTTGCGGACGACACATCCTTGGTGATATCAGCTGCAACTCATGATGAGCTGCAATTACTAACTAAAAATTTAGTGCTGCGTTTTGTAAATTGGTGTGAGAAAAATGGTTTAATGGTCAATATTAGTAAGACCCAGTGTCTTTATTTCCATTGCTTGAATACAGCTCGCGATCTACCCTTAAAATTTTCTGTGTGTGATACTATTATAACTTCAGTTAAATGCACTAAGTTTCTAGGTTTGCTAGTTGACAACAATCTGAGATGGTGTGAACATGTCAGCATGGTTTCAAAACGTTTAAACCAAACATACTACGCTATTTCTAAAATTAAGCAGTCGATGCCATTCAACGCACTTCTTAACGTGTACTATGCTCTAGTTTATAGTCAATTAATCTATAATGTTGTGTTGTGGGGTAACTCTAGTGATAGTACAAGGGTGTTTACGGTACAGAAGAAAATTGTGAGATGTTTATTCAATGTTGATCCCAGGGAGTCGTGTAGACCTATATTTATTAATAACAAGATTATGAGTTTTCCTACTATTTATATATATCGTAGCTTGCTGTATATCAAATCTAATATTAATTCTTTTTTAACTAGATCAACATGTTCAAAATATGTAACAAGACACAGCGACTCCTGGAATTACTTGGACATAGAACAGCAAAATTTGAAAATTGTTTTTTGTACGTAGGAATCAAATTATACAATCATCTTCCTGGTTGGATAAAAAATTTTGATAACAATTATTTTAAAGTCAGACTCAAAAAGCTTCTTTTGAAAAGCTTAGATGAATATTTTTCCGACAAAGACATGTAAACATTTTGTGCTGCTGTGTTGCCTATTTCTGTTTGTTTGTGGATTCTGTCTGTTTGTTGTATTTATTATGTAGGATTAAGTATTGTAGGCTTTTATGCTGTACTTGATTGTGTATTAGACGTGTTTGACATCAACTATTGTTGAATTAGTGCGTAAGTGCCCATATAAGTACATCTAGATTGTATTTATATTGTATGTCATTTACTTTTCCCAGACTTATCCCATACATGCTTTCATGTCTTAAGGGATCAATAAATATTATTATTATTATTATTATTATTATTATTAAGATAGTAACAAATAGTAATAAAAGTAATATATTACGTATTTTTCCGGCACAGGTTCTGCATGGCGATGTCTAACGCAATGGTATTTGACAGTCTACAACCATCAAAAGATGTGAACAATATTAATCAATGTATTACTTTTAGTTATAACTGCTACAATAATCAATTGCCATTACCTTTTTATGTTACAATATTAGATATGTAGCAAGCATTTAATTGTTTACATTGCCAACAATTTTGACATTTGTAGACTATCAGAATCCCGAGAAGGGCATTGCACCCTCAAATCCAATCATCCCAGCCAGAGAAAGAGGCAATTATGATATAATTAATAATAATAAGTGCTTAATTTTCAGATTAAATAGCGTCAAACGCAATAACTTGACGATCTACAAACATCAAAACTTGTAGGTAAAAATTCTTTTATCAAGTAAGTGTTTCGGTCGAATTAAGCTACACGTTGTATTCAACTGTCCACATTAATAAAAACTATGTTATGTCTACCAGTACTTATAATCTTTATCTCATTATACGAATAATGTCCTACGATATTGTAACCAACTGAGAGAATGGTCTCTAACAGAGAATCGATTGAGTGAGTGCATTAGTGTTTACATGTCATACGACTGATTGTACGCACTTGTGAAAGGGACGGGGTGAAGTGGTAGCCGTGGAGTTGAACAATACTTTAAATCGCTGGGAAAGGATTTTACATACTGACCAACTTAAGGGTTTGATGTATCTAAGTGGATTTGGCAGGCTGCAAAGGGGGAAGAATTTTCTAGTCAATTTTACATTAATGCCACAGATAATCTTTTAATGACACGGGTGTTATGTATGTATTTATGGAATTTATATTTTCAGCTCAGCGTTAATGCATTCTGAAATAAATAATTCTTTACCTACAATCACTAATTAAAGTAGGTTTTTTTTGCTTGACAGAGACAATGAAAAGTTGACGTTTATTGAGAAGTGTCACTTTAATGTTTGCCGAGCGATAAAATCTAGCAAACGCTAGTCGTCAATAGCAACCAAGTAACAGCGTCCTTTTTAAGTACTAAATTTAACAATTGTCAAATTTTGTAAAATTTGCGCAGTTTAGTTGAGATAATTTTCGTTGAAAAAAAAAACAGTTGTAAATGTGTTTTTGGTGCATGCAACTTAAGAGAAGGACAAACATTTCTAATAGTTTCAAACTAGTCCCTGACCCTTGTGGGAACAGACCTTATACAATTGAAGCGACACGGAGGATAGAAGAGTTCTACAGTTGCAGAAGAATACATAGATAATAACATCAATGAAAAAATTGAAACAAGTAAAAAAAAATAACTAGGCCATCAAATAATACAGTAATTAATAATATTGAAAATTGAATAGTAATTGCACTGATAAAAATTTTACCAAATCAGAATATAGCCGTAATATGCCTTCTGGGTCAGTTAATTATTATTAAAGACTGTAAAGACTGTTCTTTCAGCATCTACGAATGCTAACAAATGAATTTCTTCCCTTTGTTCATTTTGTTATAATTAATGTTCTCGTTGTAATAAAGTTAATAATTGAAATGTTTTATTTTGTTAAGTGATTGTAGATAAAACTTTGTATGCATTACAAGCAAAAGAATGGCATTACTGCTCTTGAGCAATAATGTATCAATTTTTACTCTTAATAAATAACTATTATGGCATTTCGAAACTCATATTTTTTTTAGATATTTTAGCGATTCTGAAAAAAGTGAAGTGGATAAAGCTATCTAGAAGAAGCTTTGTGAATCTAATATCTTTTTTAGTTGTAGCCAACATCTAGATAAAAAACTACCAATATTACCTGTTGGATAAGGACAGTGTATATTCAAAGAGACACAACGGCAGTGGCGGCAATAGGATATATTTTGACATGCATACAAATGACTGTTGAGGCTAACCTCAATGTAGTATATATTTTGAATACTGCATTTAATTTTGTATGTAACCACAGTCTTGTTGGTTAGCAACAAAAAAAAAATATGTTTTCCAAGGATATAAAAATATATATGTATGTAAACAAAAAAAAAACAATAATTTTCGAACCACATAATTAATGTATTAATTAATATTTTCAATTATAATTAACCCACAACAAGCGTAATAAGAAACGTATTATCATAATCATCATTTCAAGAAAATAATTATTCTGTCCCTTGGATATCTTGGGCCCCCAGGAAGACAGTAGAGCCAAGTGAGGTTCTACATAATTCTTGATCCTTCAAACAGCCGGGTTTTCCAGCTTTAGCTTCTACAAGTACCTAATTAATGCAACGGTATCGTTCCCTAGAGCAGCCAGGTATTCCAGTATATCCCCTGAATCTGTCAACAAGATCCAGTGACCCTGAGTGGTGGCCAGCAAGTGATTATTATAATCACATAATCAGTGGACCTTAAGTGAGTACGCTCAGTGCGTCAAGGTAGTCAATTAATTTACACACATTTACTTACATTGATTGTGATTTTTATCAATAACCAACATTATTAATTTATATATTTAAATCATATATCTCTTAAATTACATTCTGCCTATCTCTTCTATATTACTGTAATATAGCTTAGCCATATTTACTGTTTTTTTTCAATTTACTTATATTTTAATTAAATACCGGATGTTTCCTCTAAGGCTTTCAGCGCTTATCTCAGAAACCAGCAGAGTCAGTGCGACGAAATTTGGCATACAGACACTAAATGGCGCGTAAAATCTGATGATAACATCAATTCTTATACAGAGTGTTCCATTTTTCAGGAACTCGATTTAATTTTGATTTTTTGGTAGGCAACTCCGCTAAAACTTATGTTTAAATTGAAATATACTTAATTATGAACACATTCTGATAAATAAACATTAAAATATTTTTAAATTTTACATAAAAAACCTCCAAAAAGTGCCCAAATTTCATTGTTATCACGTAAAATGAGTATAGCCTTGAACCAGACTTACACAGAAGAAATAATAATAATAATAATAATAATAATAATAATAATAATAATAATAATAATAATAATAATAATAATAATAATAATAATGATAATGATAATGATAATGATAATGATAATGATAATGATAATGATAATGATAATGATAATGATAATGATAATGATAATGATAATGATAATGATAATGATAATGATAATGATAATGATAATGATAATGATAATGATAATGATAATAATAATGATAATGATAATGATAATGATAATAATGATAATGATAATGATAATGATAATGATAATGATAATGATAATGATAATGATAATGATAATGATAATGATAATGATAATGATAATGATAATGATAATGATAATGATAATGATAATGATAATGATAATGATAATGATAATGATAATGATAATGATAATGATAATGATAATGATAATGATAATGATAATGATAATGATAATGATAATGATAATGATAATGATAATGATAATGATAATGATAATGATAATGATAATGATAATGATAATGATAATGATAATGATAATGATAATGATAATAATAATAATAATAATAATAAAAATAATTCATTTATTGACCAGTCATACATGCATGGGATGTACATTTTTAGTCATAATTAGTCCATAAATATAATAATAACAAAAAACACAAAAAGAAAAACAATTTATACACAGAAATTGTCACAAAACATATAAAAAAAACATCAGAACAATAAATCAAGCAAAATACATCTTAAAATCATCAGCAACATAGCATAAAGAAACGGTAGTCAGGTAAGGTACACATTAAAATCGTCAACAGTATAAAAACAATGGGACAATAAAAACTTCTTTGTAAAATGGTGAAACATTTGCATAGACATCTGCTTTAATTGCCTCTGCTTAAAATAATTTTGAAATTTATTGACTAGAATTTCCCCATAAGGCAATGCCGTAAGTTAACCTGCTATGAAACAAAGAAAAGTACACAGTTCTCATTACATTATTGTCTACAAAAGGACGCAACTGCCTCAACACGAATATCTGAGATGCAAGTTTTGGACACAATTTATCAATGTGAGCAGACCAGTTTAAATTTGCGTCCAGAGTAATACCAAGCAGTGTGGCTGCGTTGGATTTTGCATGCCATTTATCCGAAGTAAAATTTAATGACTGTGTCTTTTCTATATTCAGCTTTAGCTTATTTGCTGAAAACCACATTTCAGCAATGTCTAAATTGTTGGTATTCACATTACCTCGGGTCAGCAGGGTCGTATCGTCAGCATACAAGAGGCATGTACTGTTGTTAACATTTTGTGGTAAATCATTAATATATACAAGGAATAATATTGGCCCCAATACAGACCCCTGCGGAACCCCATTCAATGTAGGGCACATATTAGATTCGACACTGTCAATACTAACATACTGCTACCTGTCAGTTAGATATGACCTAAAAAGTTGTAATTCTTTACCACGAATACCGTAGTATTCAAGTTTTTGCAGCAGTATATCCTTATTGACACAATCGAATGCTTTAGTGAGATGGCAGAAGGTCGCATTAGTTGAGGCACACTCATCAAAAGATTCAACAACCTCATCAATTACTGACAAAAGTGCGCCAATAGTAGAAAACCCCTTTCTAAAACAGAACTGGAAAGGAGACAAAATTGATTTGTTCTCCAGGTAAGATAATAGCCTCTCTTTCACAAGATTTTCCAAAACCTTAGAGAATATAGGTACAACCGCTATAGGACGAAAATTGTCAAGCATATCCGTTCCCTTTTATGAATAGGCACGATTTTCGTTATTTTGAGAGCATTTGGCCAACTACCCTCTTCTATAATCTTATTAAATAGTATTGTCAATGGAGGAACAAGGAACTCCAATGATGATTTTAAAATTCTTGAGTTTAAACCATAATAATCAAAACAATAATAATAATAATGATAATGATAATGATAATGATAATGATAATGATAATGATAATGATAATGATAATGATAATGATAATGATAATGATAATGATAATGATAATGATAATGATAATGATAATGATAATGATAATGATAATGATAATAATAATAATAATAATAATAATAATAATAATAATAATAATAATAATAATAATAATAATAATAATAATAATTCATTTATTGACCAGTCATACATGCATGGGATGTACATTTTTAGTCATAATTAGTCCATAAATATAATAATAACAAAAAACACAAAAAGAAAAACAATTTATACACAGAAATTGTCACAAAACATATAAAAAAACATCAGAACAATAAATCAAGCAAAATACATCTTAAAATCATCAGCAACATAGCATAAAGAAACTGTAGTCAGGTAAGGTACACATTAAAATCGTCAACAGTATAAAAACAATGGGACAATAAAAACTTCTTTGTAAAATGGTGAAACATTTGCATAGACATCTGCTTTAATTGCCTCTGCTTAAAATAATTTTGAAATTTATTATACAAATTAATTGCTAGTTTATTATTTTTCGTAATATCTATACGTGAGAAAGGAACCATGAGATTATCCGCATACCTAGTGTTATGCTGATGCACATCAGAGTATTTTGTCAAATAATTTGAATTTCTATGCACTATCATCAGCGACTCCAATATGTACAAGCAGGGCAGCGGTAGAATACCACATCTCATAAACAAGTCCCTACTGGGTGTATTTCTAGACACCGCTGAAATAAGGCGCACTGCAGCCTTCTGCAAAAGAAATACTTTACGAGATGAACTAGAATTTCCCCATAAGGCAATGCCGTAAGTTAACCTGCTATGAAACAAAGAAAAGTACACAGTTCTCATTACATTATTGTCTACAAAAGGACGCAACTGCCTCAACACGAATATCTGAGATGCAAGTTTTGGACACAATTTATCAATGTGAGCAGACCAGTTTAAATTTGCGTCCAGAGTAATACCAAGCAGTGTGGCTGCGTTGGATTTTGCATGCCATTTATCCGAAGTAAAATTTAATGACTGTGTCTTTTCTATATTCAGCTTTAGCTTATTTGCTGAAAACCACATTTCAGCAATGTCTAAATTGTTGGTATTCACATTACCTCGGGTCAGCAGGGTCGTATCGTCAGCATACAAGAGGCATGTACTGTTGTTAACATTTTGTGGTAAATCATTAATATATACAAGGAATAATATTGGCCCCAATACAGACCCTGCGGAACCCCATTCAATGTAGGGCACATATTAGATTCGACACTGTCAATACTAACATACTGCTGCCTGTCAGTTAGATATGACCTAAAAGTTGTAATTCTTTACCACGAATACCGTAGTATTCAAGTTTTTGCAGCAGTATATCCTTATTGACACAATCGAATGCTTTAGTGAGATCGCAGAAGGTCGCATGCGTTGAGGCACACTCATCAAAAGATTCAACAACCTCATCAATTACTGCCAAAAGTGCGCCAATAGTAGAAAACCCCTTTCTAAAACAGAACTGGAAAGGAGACAAAATTGATTTGCTCTCCAGGTAAGATAATAGCCTCTCTTTCACAAGATTTTCCAAAACCTTAGAGAATATAGGTACAACCGCTATAGGACGAAAATTGTCAAGCATATCCGTTCCTTTATGAATAGGCACAATTTTCGTTATTTTGAGAGCATTTGGCCAACTACCCTCTTCTATAATTTTATTAAATAGTATTGTCAATGGAGGAACAAGGAACTCCAATGATGATTTTAAAATTCTTGAGTTTAAACCATAATAATCAAAACAATAATAATAATAATAATAATGATAATGATAATGATAATGATAATGATAATGATAATGATAATGATAATAATAATAATGATAATGATAATGATAATGATAATGATAATGATAATGATAATGATAATAATAATAATAATAATAATAATAATAATAATAATAATAATAATAATAATAATAATAATCATTCCTGGGTGGAATGAGACATACGTTGCTTTCTGACTTAAAGATCATACCGGCTTGTCGAAATTCGGCAGAGATCTTAGCCGGCAGAAAGCAGAAGGCAATCGTTCTTGGTTCGCTACGTCTGCTCAGAACACACGATTTACGGGCGCAATGATTACTGACTCCACGGAGTGGAGAGTAGTCATTGCTTGACTCTCCAGAACATCTCCGAATGTGTCGGAGCCTCGGAAGGTGTTTACTGGGAAGAAAAAAAAAATAATAATAATAATAATAATAATAATAATAATAATAATAATAACCAGAACCGGTTATAGAAAACGACGCTCATAAGATATACTGGAACCGAACAGTATTAACGGATCACCCAATAGAGCACAATAGACCAGACATAGTAGTTCAGGACAAAACTAATAAAACTACTTACCTAGTAGATATTGCTGTACCATCTGCACACAACATACTAGAGACGCAGGTAGAGAAAGTCCGAAAGTATATGCCATTAGCTACCGAAATCAAAGCGATCTGGAATCAAGAAAGAGTAGTCATTATACCGGTGGTCGTAGGCGCAACAGGGGAAGTACCATTAAAATTACATAAGAGCATTGAAACTTTACATTTACCTTCAAGATTATACCTGGAACTGCAAAAGTTAGCCATTCTTGGAACATGCCATATAGCTCGTAAGGTCTTGAATGTGGAAACCTGAAAGAAACAATTTAATATTTAGGCACTTGCATCACAAGCCGTGTCTAAAGTACTTACCTGAGCTACTCAGAGAATATGTGAAATAATAATAATAATAATAATAATAATAATAATAATAATACGATCTTCTGGTCTGCTATGAAGGCAGCGAGCCCGGGCGAAGGGGATACATGGCGCGGATGTATGCTCGGTGGTGCGACATGCACCCCGAAGGCCGCGCCCTCACCGCACAAAATCTGCGGGATTATGTATCCTACCTTCGTCGCAGAGGCTATGAGAGGCGTCCTCATCTAAGGGTAAATGAAGTGGTTGAAGAACCACGGAATGATCCCGAAGAGGCGCCGCGCTTCATTCCCCGAGAACAGGACGACCTGAGCACCCTTCGGGGGTTGCCTGCCCTTTATAAAACCCCCGAAGCCCGCAGATCTGGCCCGAGTGGATACTGCGCTCCGTGAGGATCTTCCAGAAGAGGCTGACATCTGGCGCGTCAATTGCGCTGTGTACGACGCCGCTGAACTGCTGACTCGTGTGGAGAGAGGGCGTGAAAATGCCGTTTCTCCACAGGAGAGAGCACGGCGGCGAGTGCACAAGATGGAAGCTAAGATCCGGTCGGCGAGGCAACACGCGTCCCGTATCCAATGTGTGATGGACTACGTGGAAGCCAATAGGGCTTTCACACCTAAGGTGAGACGCATAGCTACCTCCCTTAGGCGGGTCCATCATACCCTGAATCGGGGGGTGCTGCTCACCATCAAGCAGCATTCTCTCGACAGGATACGGATGCTAGTGGCTGCAAAAAAGTCACTAGTGAGGCGGTCGAGGAGGTTGGAGCAAAATAATTTGTTCCGTGTAAGGCCTTCTCGACTTTTTGAACAGCCTCAGCGTGTTGCGGTCAATCCGCCGACTGTAGATCAGGTAGAAGCCTTCTGGAGAGATCTTTATGGCCGCAGGATTCCACTGGATAGAGACACTCCAGCCCTGGCACACTTCGAGGCCTTTTGTCAAAGGCTTCGAGAGCCACAAGAGGTGTGCCCACCGATAACCCCGGATGAAGTTCGCAGATCATTTATTAGATCGAGAACTTCGCTGCTCCTGGTCCCGATGGGATCAGCAACTTCTGGTGGACAAAATTCACCAGTGTCCACCGCCATTTGGCCAGAATATTCACGTCCTGGCTAAACGGAGAGCAGCAAATTCCGGCGTGGTTTGTCGAGGGGAGAACCGTGCTTATCCCTAAGAGCGGAGATTTGTCCCAGCCAAAGAACTACCGTCCAATAACCTGCCTAAATGCGTGTTGCAAGGTGTTTACTCGCATCTTGTACGCGCGTGTGCTCCACGCAGTGAACCCCGTTTATCAACGGATATACGAGCAGCGAGGGTCCAAGAGGGGTGTAGCTGGCTGTAAGGAGAACCTGCTCATCGACAGATGTATTACGCAGGACTCCGTGCAGTACAAGCGAAACCTCTCAATGGCCTGGATAGATTACCGCAAGGCATTTGATATGACATCCCATGAGCTAATAGTCCACTTGCTCCAATGTCTTGCGGTGGCCGACCCCATAGTGAGATGTATTGAACAACTCATGCCGCTCTGGAGGACCCGCTTTACCATAACATCGGCTAATGCAAGGGTCCAGACAGAGCCGGTTTTGTTCAGGAGGGGAGTGTTCCAGGGAGATTCCCTGAGTCCCCTCTTGTTTTGCATCTCACTGCTGCCATTATCCGTTGCACTTCGTCGTACCCGGGGTTACAACTGCGGTACCCCAGGAGACCGGAGGCATAAGGTCACCCATTTGTTCTATATGGATGACCTTAAACTCTACGCCTCCGGAGAGAGGGATTTAAATCAGTCCCTCAGAGTGGTACATGAGTACACGCAGGCGGTTGGGATGGAGTTCGGGCTGGACAAATGTGCACTGGTTCATCTCAAGAGAGGACGATGCGGTCCATACGGAGAGGACGCCCAGCTCATAGACGGAAGCATCTTTCACTATCTAGATGCCGGAGAGTCGTACACCTATTTGGGTGTCCCACAGCGGGGCACTCATGAGGTGGCAACGGTGAAAAACGCTCTCCGCGGCAGGTATCGGCACCGCCTCCGACAGATCTGGTCTTCGGAGCTGTCGGGTAAGAACAAGGTGAGTGCCACAAATATGCTTGCCGTTCCGATCCTTCTCTACTCCTTTGGAGTAGTGAAATGGACACAAGAAGAGCTGAGGCAACTCGATGTAGGGACCCGTAAAATGATGCATCTCCATCGGAGTTTGCATCCAAGATCGTCCGTTCCGCGGCTATACTTCCCAAGAAATCGGGGAGGCCGTGGACTCTTGAGTTTGGAGTGTCTCCAGGGCAGAGTGGTTTTGGAGGAGGCCTGCAAAGTCATCAGGAGCTCGGATCCCCTTCTCTGCATGGTCCAAGACCATGAAGCAGCAGGGATAGGAGCGTTTGTGTATAAGGCAGCGAGAAGAGCAGCCGATGAACTTGGTCTCGTGTTCGATACTGAGCGGGGAAATCCAGACTCTGTCACCGAGTCGGACCCTGCTCAGTTAAAAGCCTAATTAAAGCTGCAGAAACGCGTCATCTTCTGCAGCTACATAGATAAGCCAATGCATGGTCTCTTCTACCGTCATCTAGAGGGCTTGGCTTATCTGAAAGGCTGACCTTTGCTTTTTGAGGTCAGCGGGGCTGAACTCTGAGACCGAGGGATTCATAATGGCTTGCCAAGATGGTGTAATTAACACACTCGTCTATCGTAGTCGTGTCTTGGGTATCGAGGTTCCTGATACCAGCTGCAGGGCCTGCCGCCAAGCGCCGGAGACGCTTATGCATCTCCTGTCTGCCTGTCCGGTATATGCGGCCACAGCGTATATCCAAAGACACGATTCAGCCTTACGGGTGTTGTATTATCATTTACGACACTCGTATGAGATAGACGAGACGCCAGTGCTGCCTTATGCTCCGGGGGATATAGAATCCGTAGTGGGGAATGAGAAGTGCCGAATTTATTGGAACTATTCATTCCCCACCCTCAGGCAAATCCAAGCCAATAAGCCTGATGTAGTCCTCCTCGACCACCAGCTTAGGACGATGTTTGTGATTGAGTTCTCGGCTCCCGCAGAGAACAACATCGTCCTAAAAGAGGAGGAAAAACGGAGGAAGTATCGAGATCTTCTCTCCGAGCTCCGCAGGCTGTATCCAGACCACTCTGTTAAGATTGTGGTGCTAATTATAGGCGTCCTGGGTGGAATGAGACATACGTTGCTTTCTGAGTTAAAGATCATACCGGCTTGTCGAAATTCGGCAGAGATCTTAGCCGGCAGAATGCAGAAGGCAATCGTCCTTGGTTCGCTACGTCTGCTCAGAACACACGATTTACGGGCGCAATGATTACTGACTCACGGAGTGGAGAGTGGTCATTGCTTGACTCTCCAGAACATCTCCGAGTGTGTCGGAGCCTCGGAAGGTGTTTACTGGAAAAAAAAAGAAAAAATAATAATAATAATAATAATAATAATAATAATAATAATAATAATAATAATAATAATAATAATAATAGAATAGAATAGAATAGAATAGCACTTTATTGACTTTTACATACATTCATTGTACATTAACAGTCATACCTAAGGACTAATACAGATTAAAAAATCATGGACGCTAAAAAAACAATGAGAAATCAGAAATTTCTTTGTGTAATTGTGAAATGATTTTACACACATCAATTTGGGATTGTCTCGACTGCCATAGTTTACGAATTTATTATATAAGTCGATTTCAAATTTATTATTTTTAGCAACATTTATTCTAGAATATGGAATTATAAGATCGTCCCCATGCCGGGTATTATATTCATGGACACTAGAATGTGTAGGCAGATTAAGCTTATGTTTGTGGACCAAGTCAAGAGACTCCAGAAGATAAAGACACGGAAGGGGCAGGATCTTATAGCGTTTAAAGAACTCTCTACTGGGAGTGTAAACTGGTACGTTTGCCACAAGACGAACCGCAGCCTTCTGCAGTACAAACGGCCTGTGTGAGTTATTGGCGTTGCCCATAAGGCTACGCCGTAATTTAAATTACTGTGAAATAGCGAGAAATATACCACCCTCATCACACTGTTATCCACAGAAGGCCGCAACTGCCTTAAGACAAATATTTGGGTGGCAAGCTTAGAGCAGAGGCCGTCTATATTCGCTGTCCAATTTAAACCAGGATCCAGCGTGATGCCAAGTAATTTGACAGGATTAGACTTTAAGCCTCTTTTATCGGCAGTAAAGGTAATATGCTGTGTCTTAGACATATTTAATTTTAACTTATTAGCTGACAGCCATGTTTTAGCGTCAGATAAACAATCTCTGCTCAACTGGTCACTACCAGGGGTTAAAATAGTAGTGTCATCCGCAAAAAGGATGCACGTACTCCTATCAATATTTGCAGGCAAGTCGTTGATATACAACAAAAAAAGTACGGGGCCCAATACAGAACCTTGAGGTACCCCCTCAGTGACAGGGAGCAATGTTGACTGCCGATTGCCAATAGCAACACACTGTTGTCTACCTGTCAAATAGGAACGAAACAATTTCAACTCGTTGTTGCGAATGCCGTAATATTCCAGCTTTGATATTAATATGTCGACATTGACACAGTCAAAGGCCTTGCTTAAATCGCACAGCGAGGCATGGGTCAGTGTACCATTGTCAAGGCCGTCAACCACTTCTCCAATCACTGCTAGAGAGCTCTTATTGTAGAAAGCCCTTCCTGAACCCAAATTGGAAAGGGGAGATAATTGACTCGTGTTCAAGAAAAGAAAGTAATTTATCTTTTAATAGGATTTCAAAAATTTTGGCAAACACCGGTATAATCGCGATAGGACGATAGTTATCAAAATTATCTACGTCACCCTTTTTGTGCACAGGAAGAACTTTTGTAATTTTCATGGAGTCAGGCCAAAAGCCCTCCTCTATAATTTTGTTATATAATATAGTTAGTAGAGACAAGTAACTCTAAAGACAACGTAACTATATGACTATTTAATCCGAAGTAGTCAGTGCATGATGATTTCCTCAAGCTTAATATAGCTTGACGAACATCAGTTTCTAACACTGCGGATATAAAGAATGATGAAACTGGTCTTGGTAGCTTATTAATTAGTAACAAAGGGTCAGTGTCAACTCTCTCTATAGACTGTACAAGAATTTTCGAAACAGACGTGAAAAAACTATTAAATTCATTGGGTGTCACATAAGCTGATGCCAAATTATTTTTCCTTTGCCTTTCTTGATTCAATATGCCCCAAATGGTTTTATTTTTATTATCACTATTATAAATTAGATTAGCATAAGTTGATGATTTGGTGACTTTCAAAGCTTTTTTGTATGTTTGACGAACTTTGCAATAATAATAATAATAATAATAATAATAATAATAATAATAATAATAATAATAATAATAATAATAATAATAATAATAATAATAATAATAATAATAATAATAATAATAATAATAATAATAATAATAATAATAATAATAATAATAATAATAATAATAATAATAATAATAATAATAATAATAATAATAATAATAATAATAATAATAATAATAATAATAATAATAATAATAATAATAATAATAATAATAATAATAATAATAATAATAATAATAATAATAATAATAATAATAATAATAATAATAATAATAATAATAATAATAATAATAATAATAATAATAATAATAATAATAATAATAATAATAATAATAATAATAATAATAATAATAATAATAATAATAATAATAATAATAATAATAATAATAATAATAATAATAATAATAATAATAATAATAATAATAATAATAATAATAATAATAATAATAATAATAATAATAATAATAATAATAATAATAATAATAATAATAATAATAATAATAATAATAATAATAATAATAATAATAATAATAATAATAATAATAATAATAATAATAATAATAATAATAATAATAATAATAATAATAATAATAATAATAATAATAATAATAATAATAATAATAATAATAATAATAATAATAATAATAATAATAATAATAATAATAATAATAATAATAATAATAATAATAATAATAATAATAATAATAATAATAATAATAATAATAATAATAATAATAATAATAATAATAATAATAATAATAATAATAATAATAATAATAATAATAATAATAATAATAATAATAATAATAATAATAATAATAATAATAATAATAATAATAATAATAATAATAATAATAATAATAATAATAATAATAATAATAATAATAATAATAATAATAATAATAATAATAATAATAATAATAATAATAATAATAATAATAATAATAATAATAATAATAATAATAATAATAATAATAATAATAATAATAATAATAATAATAATAATAATAATAATAATAATAATAATAATAATAATAATAATAATAATAATAATAATAATAATAATAATAATAATAATAATAATAATAATAATAATAATAATAATAATAATAATAATAATAATAATAATAATAATAATAATAATAATAATAATAATAATAATAATAATAATAATAATAATAATAATAATAATAATAATAATAATAATAATAATAATAATAATAATAATAATAATAATAATAATAATAATAATAATAATAATAATAATAATAATATAATAATAATAATAATAATAATAATAATAATAATAATAATAATAATAATAATAATAATAATAATAATAATAATAATAATAATAATAATAATAATAATAATAATAATAATAATAATAATAATAATAATAATAATAATAATAATAATAATAATAATAATAATAATAATAATAATAATAATAATAATAATAATAATAATAATAATAATAATAATAATAATAATAATAATAATAATAATAATAATAATAATAATAATAATAATAATAATAATAATAATAATAATAATAATAATAATAATAATAATAATAATAATAATAATAATTGGTAGTCAGGGAGAGGTCTCTAAATGTCCCTTCAAGGCTGCAAATAGAAGTGAACCAAACCGGATGCATGAATACCATGTAACGAATTTAGACATCAGTACTGATCTGACCGTACTCGATGGCTACTTAAAGAGCTTTGCTCCAAATTCTTCAGTAGTCAAATTAAATAGTAAATTTCCATCGAGATACTCATCATACAAGGTGTCCGTTCCAGCTGAGGAGTCATCCAACTTGTTGGTCGATAGTATATGGCCTCAAGGAGTTAGAGTGAACAAGTTTTTTCGTGCAAGAAGCCTTACAAGTGGACCATCAGCTGAACCGGAAAGTAACACTTCCTAATTCTACTAATTCTATTGACTCGCATTTTTCTGTGTTTCACGTCAATGTCCAAAGTTTAGCGAACAAAATTGATGATATATGCCTATCTCTAACGATAAATCAATTTGATATTTTATGCTTTTCCGAACATTGGCTTGAATATGATTATCTAAAAGCTATTAAGTTAAACGATTACCAACTCATGTCTTCATTTTGTAGGAAAGGTAAAAATCGACATGGCGGTGTTGCAATTTTCGCTAAGTGGAGCATTAATGTTAGAGTGGTTGATGTTAGTCATTTTAGTCACGCTGTTCATGCAGAATTTTGCGCCCTTGAAATTGTTAACTCGGCATGTTTCATACTTGTAGTATACAGATCGTCCTCTAGTGGTGATATGTCAATTTTTCTAAATAGCTTATGTAATGTTATAGATTTTTATTCGCGCAAATTTAAGTTCCTCATTATTACGGGAGATTTCAACTTGGACATTGACGGAACTTCTGATCATGCCAAACATTTAAAGAATTATTTTTCCATGTATGGCTTAAGGCCCTGTATTAGTGTCCCAACTAGGATTACTCAGACTTCTAGGTCGTGCCTTGACAATATTGTTACCAATGTCTGCCATAATAGTGTCACTGTGGGTGTGTGGGACATTGATATTGCTGACCATGCTGGTGTTTTTATCCGGGTAGGGGATAATGATGAAGGTGCAAATCCAAATGTAATTTCTAGTGAATATTCACTTAGGCGTGTTATAAATAATGATAATTCTTTGGTATTTTTAGATCAATTAAAACGTATTAATTGGTTAAATTTACAGCTATCGAAACTTAATAGTAATGACTATTTTGAAATGTTTTTCAACACCTATATACGGGTTGTAAATAATTGTCTTCCATTTGTAGTTGATAACTCTACACCTAGAATTAAATGGTTTACCAAAGAATTAAGGGTAATGAAACGGAATCTTATTAAAGCTAAAAATAGGTATAGAATATCTAATAGGACAGAGGACTGGATGTCTTACTGCAAAGTTCGTCAAACATACAAAAAAGCTTTGAAAGTCACCAAATCATCAACTTATGCTAATCTAATTTATAATAGTGATAATAAAAATAAAACCATTTGGGGCATATTGAATCAAGAAAGACAAAGGAAAAATAATTTGGCATCAGCTTATGTGACACCCAATGAATTTAATAGTTTTTTCACGTCTGTTTCGAAAATTCTTGTACAGTCTATAGAGAGAGTTGACACTGACCCTTTGTTACTAATTAATAAGCTACCTAGACCCGTTTCATCATTCTTTATATCCGCAGTGTTCGAAACTGATGTTCGTCAAGCTATATTAAGCTTGAGGAAATCATCATGCACTGACTACTTCGGATTAAATAGTCATATAGTTACGATGTCTTTAGAGATACTTATCTCTCCACTAACTATATTATATAACAAAATTATAGAGGATGGCTTTTGGCCCGACTCTATGAAAATTACAAAAGTTCTTCCTGTGCACAAAAAGGGTGACGTAGATAATTTTGATAACTATCGTCCTATCGCGATTATACCGGTGTTTTCCAAAATTTTTGAAATCCTATTAAAAGATAAATTACTTTCTTTTCTTGAACACGAGTCAATTATCTCCCCTTTCCAATTTGGGTTCAGGAAGGGCTACTCTACAATAAGAGCTCTCTTAGCAGTGATTGGAGAAGTGGTTGACGGCCTTGACAATGGTACACTGACCCATGCCTCGCTGTGCGATTTAAGCAAGGCCTTTGACTGTGTCAATGTCGACATATTAATATCAAAGCTGGAATATTACGGCATTCGCAACAACGAGTTGAAATTGTTTCGTTCCTATTTGACAGGTAGACAACAGTGTGTTGCTATTGGCAATCGGCAGTCAACATTGCTCCCTGTCACTGAGGGGGTACCTCAAGGTTCTGTATTGGGCCCCGTACTTTTTTTGTTGTATATCAACGACTTGCCTGCAAATATTGATAGGAGTACGTGCATCCTTTTTGCGGATGACACTACTATTTTAACCCCTGGTAGTGACCAGCTGAGCAGAGATTGTTTATCTGACGCTAAAACATGGCTGTCAGCTAATAAGTTAAAATTAAATATGTCTAAGACACAGCATATTACCTTTAATGCCGATAAAAGAGGCTTAAAGTCCAATCCTGTCAAATTACTTGGCATCACGCTGGATCCTGGTTTAAATTGGACAGCGAATATAGACGGCCTCTGCTCTAAGCTTGCCACCCAAATATTTGTCTTAAGGCAGTTGCGGCCTTCTGTGGATAACAGTGTGATGAGGGTGGTATATTTCTCGCTATTTCACAGTCATTTAAATTACGGCGTAGCCTTATGGGGCAACGCCAGTAACTCTCACAGGCCGTTTGTGCTACAGAAGGCTGCGGTTCGACTTGTGGCAAACGTACCAGTTTACACTCCCAGTAGAGTTCTTTAAACGCTATAAGATCCTGCCCCTTCCGTGTCTCTATCTTCTGGAGTCTCTTGACTTGGTCCACAAACATAAGCTTAATCTGCCTACACATTCTAGTGTCCATGAATATAATACCCGGCATGGGGGCGATCTTATAATTCCATATTCTAGAATAAATGTTACGAAAAATAATAAATTTGAAATCGACTTATATAATAAATTCGTAAACTATGGTAGTCGAGACAATCCCAAATTGATGTGTGTAAAATCATTTCACAATTACACAAAAAAATTTCTGATTTCTCATTGTTTTTTTAGCGTCCATGATTTTTTAATCTGTATTAGTCCTTAGGTATGACTGTTAATGTACAATGAATGTATGTAAAATTATTATTATTATTATTATTATTATTATTATTATTATTATTATTATTATTATTATTATTATTATTATTATTATTATTATTATTATTATTATTATTATTATTATTATTATTATTATTATTATTATTATTATTATTATTATTATTATTATTATTATTATTATTATTATTATTATTATTATTATTATTATTATTATTATTATTATTATTATTATTATTATTATTATTATTATTATTATTATTATTATTATTATTATTATTATTATTATTATTATTATTATTATTATTATTATTATTATTATTATTATTATTATTATTATTATTATTATTATTATTATTATTATTATTATTATTATTATTATTATTATTATTATTATTATTATTATTATTATTATTATTATTATTATTATTATTATTATTATTATTATTATTATTATTATTATTATTATTATTATTATTATTATTATTATTATTATTATTATTATTATTATTATTATTATTATTATTATTATTATTATTATTATTATTATTATTATTATTATTATTATTATTATTATTATTATTATTATTATTATTATTATTATTATTATTATTATTATTATTATTATTATTATTATTATTATTATTATTATTATTATTATTATTATTATTATTATTATTATTATTATTATTATTATTATTATTATTATTATTATTATTATTATTATTATTATTATTATTATTATTATTATTATTATTATTATTATTATTATTATTATTATTATTATTATTATTATTATTATTATTATTATTATTATTATTATTATTATTATTATTATTATTATTATTATTATTATTATTATTATTATTATTATTATTATTATTATTATTATTATTATTATTATTATTATTATTATTATTATTATTATTATTATTATTATTATTATTATTATTATTATTATTATTATTATTATTATTATTATTATTATTATTATTATTATTATTATTATTATTATTATTATTATTATTATTATTATTATTATTATTATTATTATTATTATTATTATTATTATTATTATTATTATTATTATTATTATTATTATTATTATTATTATTATTATTATTATTATTATTATTATTATTATTATTATTATTATTATTATTATTATTATTATTATTATTATTATTATTATTATTATTATTATTATTATTATTATTATTATTATTATTATTATTATTATTATTATTATTATTATTATTATTATTATTATTATTATTATTATTATTATTATTATTATTATTATTATTATTATTATTATTATTATTATTATTATTATTATTATTATTATTATTATTATTATTATTATTATTATTATTATTATTATTATTATTATTATTATTATTATTATTATTATTATTATTATTATTATTATTATTATTATTATTATTATTATTATTATTATTATTATTATTATTATTATTATTATTATTATTATTATTATTATTATTATTATTATTATTATTATTATTATTATTATTATTATTATTATTATTATTATTATTATTATTATTATTATTATTATTATTATTATTATTATTATTATTATTATTATTATTATTATTATTATTATTATTATTATTATTATTATTATTATTATTATTATTATTATTATTATTATTATTATTATTATTATTATTATTATTATTATTATTATTATTATTATTATTATTATTATTATTATTATTATTATTATTATTATTATTATTATTATTATTATTATTATTATTATTATTATTATTATTATTATTATTATTATTATTATTATTATTATTATTATTATTATTATTATTATTATTATTATTATTATTATTATTATTATTATTATTATTATTATTATTATTATTATTATTATTATTATTATTATTATTATTATTATTATTATTATTATTATTATTATTATTATTATTATTATTATTATTATTATTATTATTATTATTATTATTATTATTATTATTATTATTATTATTATTATTATTATTATTATTATTATTATTATTATTATTATTATTATTATTATTATTATTATTATTATTATTATTATTATTATTATTATTATTATTATTATTATTATTATTATTATTATTATTATTATTATTATTATTATTATTATTATTATTATTCGACCCATGGTGGTTGAGGTGTACACCTATAATCTGCCTGTGATCGAATGTTCTAAGCTATATCTGTGTAATTGTGCAGTTTAATTTGTGAAAAGTTGTGTACTGAAGAACAAACATCTTGTGTATTCGGATAATGATTTCAGTGCATTTAATGAGAGTTCTTCTTTGTATTGTATGTATATGATATAGTACATCGTCTCTTATCTTCTGTTTGCTTTTTTGCCTTCTATTATTTTTCTATCTGGTGGGCGCAAGCCTGTACCACCAAAGGTTGTTAATCTGGTAGTTGAAATGTCTAAGGCTAATTTTAATAATTCATCTTCTAACAAGTGCAAGAGATGCAAAAGTACGGTCACCAGTGGCTTGAAGTGCGTGGTTTGTGGAACGACCTCTCACAAGAGCTGCCTGAATGCCTTGAAGTCTGTCAAGTTTATAGACGATGCTACAGTTAATTGCTGTTTGGATATTGTGGATGCTGTAACTGTAGGTACCCAATCCTTATGTCAGCCTGTTGCCAGTCATCCTGTTGCCACCAGTGCTAAAGATTCTAGTATTGAAGAAATAAAAATTAAATATCTCGAAGAAATTATAAAACAAAAAGACCTAGTTATTACAAATCAAGCAATTGCTATTAAGTCTCTTCAAGATCAGTTATGTATGATGCGTATGATGCCATCGAGCTTTAATCAGCAAAACGAGGCCATCTCTACGCCAGATAAGAATTCTAAAATTGGAACCTATGCTAGTGCTCTTTCTAAAAATAAAAATTCTTCAAAACCTCTTGGCAAAGGTAAACCCAGTGGACCTCCTAATCAAATTAGCTCTGCTGCTGTGTCCCACGCAATTCATGTTGCTCAATCGTCTGAAATTTGTCGTGATATTATTCACCTTGATCAGTCTGATCCTGCTTCTGTGTTGTCAGTCTCGAAAGCAGGGCCATCGTCGGGCCCGAAGAAGAGGTCCAGAAATATCTTGGTTGGTGATTGCAAGGATTTAGCCAGCTCTACTTCCCTGAAGTCGGCCAATGAATCAGCTCGTAGGCATTTTCACACCACGAACTGGGAACCTAATACGAGTGAGGAGTTACTCCTAAATTATTTGAAGGATTTTCGCAACAAGTGTCTGTGGAGAAGCTAAATTCTCGTGATCCAGAGAGGTACGCATCCTTTAAGGTGTCTGTTCCGATGTCGGATGTTTCAAACATTACTAAGCCTGAAATTTGGCCTGACGGAGTGCGTGTGAATCAGTTTTTTCGAGCCCGAAATCTTGTACCAGCCTCTTGAAAGTAACCTACTTAACTGTAATTTATCTATATTGCATGTCAATGTCCAAAGTATTACCAACAAAGTATGTGACTTGGATACGTCTTTGAGTACTCATCCGCATGACATATTATGTGTTTCTGAGCATTGGCTGCAGAATGAGTTCCTGGAGACTATATGTATACCTAATTTTCATTTAATAACAAGTTATTGCCGAAAAGGCTCAAACAAGCATGGTGGTGTCGCCATATTTTCTAGATCTAATGTTTGTCTAAAAGCTATTGATGTCTCTACATTCTGCAGTCAAGTTAACGCGGAATTTTGTGCGGCCGAAATTATTGGTATAAACTGTGTACTCATAACAGTTTATCGTTCGTCTTCTCATGGTGACCTCTCTATTTTTAAAACTTGTTTTAGTAATATTATACGCTATTGTTTTTGCAAATTTAAATATACCATAATTGTGGGCGACTTTAACTTGGACTTTGACATGCAATCAGAGTATGTTAGTGATATAAGAAATATTCTTACTATGTATGGTTTACGGTACTTCATTAGAGAACCTACAAGGATTACGATTGATAACAAATCATGTCTTGACAATATTATTACCAATCTAGGTCCTGACATTGTATCTACAAATGTTATTGAAATGCACATTGCCGATCATCTTGCACTATCTTTACATGTTAATGGTCAGTGCACTCGTAAAGATGAACCAGTTTCCTACTGTACACGTATAATTAACGATTCCACTTGTCATAAATTTGTACTGGATTTGCAGTTGCGTTGCCTCCATGATTTTTGCTGCGACTCTTTGAATTCAAATGACTCTGCTGACCTATTTTTAGGAACTTTTGTTAACATTGTAAATTGCAACTTCCCTGTTAAGTCAAAAATTCGGTCTAATTCTGGTATCAGATGGTTTAACGGTGAACTTAAGTCGATGCGACGCAGGCTCAGTCAAGCTAAAAGGAAATTTAATGCATCTAATCTTGAATCCGATTGGGTTTCCTATTGTGAGTTGCGCAAATCCTATAGGAAAGCATTAAAAACTACAAAGCGTATTTGCTACAATAATTTTATCTGCAACTCTAATAACAAGTCTAGAGCAGTTTGGCAAATTGTTAATACTGAGAAACCTTCCTGCAGTAAAAATAAGTCCTCTTTATCTCCGGAGGAATTTAATAACTTTTTCGTTAACGTAGCTGATGTCATCATAAAATCAATTGGCAACTCCGATAATTTGAATCCTGCTGTTTTTTTAAATAAAGTTCCTAAACCAATATCATCGTTTTTCCTTTCAGCGGTTGATGAGTCTGATGTTCGTGAGGCTATTTTAAGCTTGAAAATTCTAGCTGTTTCGATTATTATGGCCTGAATAGTAAATTGCTAAAAGTCGCTATTGAGCCCATTGTTAAGCCCCTGTCAACTCTTTTCAATAAATGTATACAGGATTCTATTTGGCCGGACTGCTTTAAAGTTACGAGGGTTCTTCCTCTTCACAAAAAGGGGACAATAATTTATTGGACAACTTTAGGCCAATTGCAATTGTACCTGTGATCTCAAAAGTTTTAGAAATTTTGCTAAAAATAAGTTATTGCAATATTTTGAAAGCAAATATATTTTGTCGCCCTGTCAATTTGGCTTTCGCAATGGTCGTTCCACAGTCGGAGCTCTGCTAGCAGTTCTAGAGAACATTGTAGAGGGTTTGACTGTGGGATGAACATTCACGCCACATTATGCGATCTGTCTAAGGCATTCGATTGTGTCGATGTCAATGTCCTTTTATATAAGTTGGAATATTATGGTATTCGCTCCAAAGAGCTAAACCTTTTCCGCTCCTATCTATCAGATCGCAAGCAGTATGTTTCCGTTGGTGATTCTGACTCCGAAATTCTACCTGTATCGGCCGGTGTACCACAGGGATCAGTTCTTGGTCCGATTTTATTTTTAATCTACATTAATGATCTGCCTGTCAACATTCAACGTTCGACTTGTATTTTGTTTGCGGATGATACCACTTTGTTAACTCGTGGTGGTATTGATGGGAGCAGAGGTGATCTGGACAATGCTAGTCTGTGGTTCTCCGCAAACAAGCTGAAACTAAATATGGATAAGACTCGCGACATTACCTTTACTGCTAGTAAAGTATCTTGCAATGTGGATAATGTTAAATTGTTGGGAATCTACTTGGATACGCGTTTAACTTGGGCTACTCATATAGATCGCCTCTGCTCTAAACTGGCACGGCAGGTTTTCTTTCTGAGGCAGCTTCGCTCATGTGTCCATACTTCTACTTTAAAAATGCTGTATTTTTCCTTGGTTCACTGTCATCTGTCTTATGGTGTAGCTCTTTGGGGCAATGCTACTAGTGCCTTTAGAGCATTTGTTATTCAGAAAGCAGCTATTCGCCTCATTGGTAATGCCACTAGCAGAGTTCATTGTCGAGAATTGTTTATTCACTACAAAATTTTGCCCTTACCCTGTTTATATGTATATGAGGCTTTATCATTGGTTCATAAGAGTGCAGCTCATCTGCAAACCCATTCTGATGTACATAGCTATAACACCAGACACGCTGGAAATCTGTTATTACCTTATTCTCGACTTAATGTCACCAAATCAAATAAGCCAGATATTAACCTGTACAATGGATTTGATAACTTCTGTAGAGTGAAACATATCACTCAATTATCATATGGAGCTTTTCGTAGATTTGTCAAATCCTTCCTATTACTGCATTGCTTTTACAGTGTTGACGAATTTACTGAATATTGTTCTACTAACACCTATTCATCTTAGATTTTGATTTTAAATATATTTACTTTACGCATATAAATTTGTTCTTTCTAATCAATGAGTGATATGTTTCATTCTACTTTTTCTGTGGTTAGTTTCATGTTTGTAGTGGTGTTTTATATATATTTTTGTTTGTTATATTATTTTTATCTTTGACTAAGCATTACTATTGTGCCTTTTAGTATATATATATTTTTTGTTTCTTTGTTTTACTAAATTTCAACTATGATTAATATTTATTATGACATAAATGTACTGTTGTGTATATACTGTCAATAAAAGTCTATTCTATTCTATTCTATTCTATTATTATTATTATTATTATTATTATTATTATTATTATTATTATTATTATTATTATTATTATTATTATTATTATTATTATTATTATTATTATTATTATTATTATTATTATTATTATTATTATTATTATTATTATTATTATTATTATTATTATTATTATTATTATTATTATTATTATTATTATTATTATTATTATTATTATTATTATTATTATTATTATTATTATTATTATTATTATTATTATTATTATTATTATTATTATTATTATTATTATTATTATTATTATTATTATTATTATTATTATTATTATTATTATTATTATTATTATTATTATTATTATTATTATTATTATTATTATTATTATTATTATTATTATTATTATTATTATTATTATTATTATTATTATTATTATTATTATTATTATTATTATTATTATTATTATTATTATTATTATTATTATTATTATTATTATTATTATTATTATTATTATTATTATTATTATTATTATTATTATTATTATTATTATTATTATTATTATTATTATTATTATTATTATTATTATTATTATTATTATTATTATTATTATTATTATTATTATTATTATTATTATTATTATTATTATTATTATTATTATTATTATTATTATTATTATTATTATTATTATTATTATTATTATTATTATTATTATTATTATTATTATTATTATTATTATTATTATTATTATTATTATTATTATTATTATTATTATTATTATTATTATTATTATTATTATTATTATTATTATTATTATTATTATTATTATTATTATTATTATTATTATTATTATTATTATTATTATTATTATTATTATTATTATTATTATTATTATTATTATTATTATTATTATTATTATTATTATTATTATTATTATTATTATTATTATTATTATTATTATTATTATTATTATTATTATTATTATTATTATTATTATTATTATTATTATTATTATTATTATTATTATTATTATTATTATTATTATTATTATTATTATTATTATTATTATTATTATTATTATTATTATTATTATTATTATTATTATTATTATTATTATTATTATTATTATTATTATTATTATTATTATTATTATTATTATTATTATTATTATTATTATTATTATTATTATTATTATTATTATTATTATTATTATTATTATTATTATTATTATTATTATTATTATTATTATTATTATTATTATTATTATTATTATTATTATTATTATTATTATTATTATTATTATTATTATTATTATTATTATTATTATTATTATTATTATTATTATTATTATTATTATTATTATTATTATTATTATTATTATTATTATTATTATTATTATTATTATTATTATTATTATTATTATTATTATTATTATTATTATTATTATTATTATTATTATTATTATTATTATTATTATTATTATTATTATTATTATTATTATTATTATTATTATTATTATTATTATTATTATTATTATTATTATTATTATTATTATTATTATTATTATTATTATTATTATTATTATTATTATTATTATTATTATTATTATTATTATTATTATTATTATTATTATTATTATTATTATTATTATTATTATTATTATTATTATTATTATTATTATTATTATTATTATTATTATTATTATTATTATTATTATTATTATTATTATTATTATTATTATTATTATTATTATTATTATTATTATTATTATTATTATTATTATTATTATTATTATTATTATTATTATTATTATTATTATTATTATTATTATTATTATTATTATTATTATTATTATTATTATTATTATTATTATTATTATTATTATTATTATTATTATTATTATTATTATTATTATTATTATTATTATATTGTCACGGATTCTCCAATCCGTCTTTTCTTTTACTTCCAGAAAAACAATGCGTTAATTAGTCACTTCTTTATTAACTACTGAACACTACTAATTACAGCTCAACTAAACACTTATTTAATTAATCGCTATCTAAATCACTTTGATCTCTCTAACTAAACACTTCAATTCAGACTGTAATACAAGACTAATACAAGACTAACTAACTCGGCCGTTTATTCTTCTTTTATAGACCCAACGAATATTCCAGGTATATTCCAGTATCTCTAGATCCCTTTTCTCGTACGACTGGAACGCTTCTCGTCGATTCCCGATTTTTCCAGGCCGATCTTGATCAGCGGCATGTTGTTTGTTTACCAGAATCGCGTAGGGGCGATCGGGGCAATTTCAGGCAATTCGCGGTGCCACAGTCGTCGGTTTGGGAGTGAGTGGGGCAAATTCCGTGACACTGCCCCCTCCTTATTACCGATCGTCCCGATCGGATACACCTCTATACGGGGACAGACGCTCCAAATGGACGACCTTCATCTTACTCCTGGGAGTCCTCTGTATCCGGTAGACGACATCATTGATTCTTTTAATGACTGTGTAGGAGCCCTCCCAACGGTTCTGTAGTTTAGGCGATCTTCCTTTCTTCCGCGTGGGGTTGTACAGCCACACCAGGTCACCTTGTTAGAATCCGACTGTATTGGCCCGGACGTCGTATCGAGTCTTCATGCGATCGCTCTCTAGTCGCATTCGAGATCTGACTTGATCGTGTATGGCTGCTAGTCTTCGTTCTAGCTCATGAGTATAAGTGTCTGGCTCTGTGGGCTGTTCCGTAGGACGACCAAATACCAAATCTGCGGGAAGGCGAAGCTCTCTTCCAATGTTGCTTGCGTCCGTGTCCACTATAAATGGTTGTCCAGGTATTGGGTATGTCAAAATCGGCGTAGTGCAGAGAGCCTCTTTCAGCGTCTCAAAGGCTTGCTGGCATCTCGGAGTCCATTCGAACGGGACGTTGTCTTCTGTCAGTTTATGAAGAGGCTTGGCAATGTCCGAGAATCCTTGGACGAATCGTCGATAGTATGTGCATAGGCCGAGGAAACTTCGAACTTGATATTTGTCTTTAGGAACCGGCCAGTTCTTTATGCACTCTGTCTTCTCCGGGTCTGTTTTCACACCATTTGGAGTAATAATGTGGCCTAGGTATCTAACCTCCTTTTGGAACAGACTGCACTTCTTCGGGTTCAACTTCAGGTTCGCTGCTTTCAACTTCTTGAACACTTCGGACACGTTCTTCAGGTGCTCCTGGAAAGAGCGTCCCAGCACCACCACGTCGTCCAAGTAAATCAAGCAGGTCTCCCAATGCAGACCATGAAGTACAGTTTCCATCAGTCGTTCAAATGTGGCAGGGGCATTACATAGACCAAATGGCATTACATTGAACTGCCACAATCCATTTCCGGTAGTAAACGCTGTCTTTTCCTTGTCTTCTGGGTTGACCTCGACTTGCCAATATCCACTCTTTAAATCCAAAGTGGAAAACCATTGCGCACCAGCCAAGGTGTCCAGAGTATCATCAATCCTCGGTAATGGGTAACTGTCTTTCTTGGTGACGTCATTTAATTTTCTGTAGTCCACACAAAATCGGGTGGAGCCGTCTTTCTTCTTGACCAGGACTACAGGAGAAGCCCAAGGACTCTGAAATGGCTCTATGGTGCCTTGAGTTTGCATCTCGATTAACATCTTGTTAACTTCTTCTCGCTTGGCTAGTGGAAGTCCTCGTGGTGGCTGCTTTATAGGAGATGATGAACCAGTATCGATTCGATGCTTCACTACATTTGTTCTCCCAAAGTCGCCTGGTTTAAGTGCAAACACATCTTCATTTTCACTTAGCAGCTCTTCCAGTTGTTCCACCTCCATCTCTGTTAATCTTTCTTTGGCCCTATCCACGATGTCCCTTAGACATTCCGGTAGACTGGTCTTGTTTGGTTTCTTCTCCATTTCGTTGTTTTCTTTGAGTGTTCTGACCATGGTAACAGGTTCACAGACTCCTACTTCAGTTCCCTTTGTAATTTTCTGTGGAAAGGTTTTCAGGTTAACTACCCGTACTATTGTCGTTTTCTCTGGTTTAATCAGGGTGCGGCCGGTGACTATAGATTTATTGAACAGATCCGGATTACTGTGTTCCACCACTCCAACACTGCAAGACATTTCACCATCCATTACAGTGGCAACCAATGTTTCGGTCTGACCAGGTAGTACCACATCTTCTTTAACAACGAGTCTCCGTACAGCGTTATTCTCAGTGGTGGTCGTTAGCACTACTTCCTCACCCATTATTCGTAGCGTACCAGCATTCAAATCTAAGTTCACCCCTTTGCTCGTAGTAAGTCCAGTCCGAGTATGACATTGTCCGATATATCTGCTACCAGGGCTCTGTGTTTGAATTTGACGTCTCCTAATTCTATGTCAAGCTCGCATTCCCCTTGACTGGCAGTTGTTGTCCATTGGCTGTTGTAAGGACATAACGCTTGGCAGGGCTCTTAATACGCCAGTCACCAATAATATCCGGTCGTACAATAGTTCTTGCCGCTCCAGTGTCGATTACCATAGGGAACATACGACCAAAAATAATGCCTTCTATTAGCAAGGAGTCAGAGTCCTGGAGACGTGACAACGTAATTTCTTCTCGTGGGGCATGGTAGGAGGACGCAGCCGGCTTTTGCCCCGTCAAGCCGGCTGACCCTAGTTTTCCTGTAGCTGCCGCCTGGGAGTCGCGCTTTTGCTGATCCGTGACCGGGGCCCTACACTGTCTTTTAGATGTCCTGTCTGTCCACAGTTCCAGCATTTAAGAAGGCGATCCCTTCGACTATCAAATTGTTCTTTCTTTGTCCCAGTAGATGGGCTGAATTTATCGATAATCTCCTTTAGCGTCTTTATTAGGTCTCCATTTGCCATACTATCGCTGTTATCACTGATGGCCCGAACTTTAACATGTCTACCGGATGCCATCTTTGCTGCCTCGAATTCCAGTGCATGTGAAAGAGCGTCATTCAACGTTTTAGGTCTAGCGAGCCGTAGTGCCTGCTGAGTTTCGCAATCTCTTAGGCCGTCGACAAAAACTTGATGGAGAGCTGATCTACAAATTCGACGGGGCTGTTGGATAAGCCAATCGAACCAGTCTGGCAACATCGGTCTCAAAATGTTGTAAATTCTTTCCACTTTGTTGGTGACGATTTTTCAATTGTGCCTGGTACACTTGCTGCAGGTGTTTATCACCATATCTCGTTTCCATATGCTGTTTTAGAATATCGTAGCTATTCTGTTGCCCAGCAGGAACTCCTTGTAAGACGTCAAGAGCTTCCCCTCGTAGAGCAACTATCAGAGCTGTAGCCTTTTCATAGTCAGACCATTCATTTGCTGCAGCTGCTGCTTCGAACTGACGCAGATATACATTCCAGGAAACCTTGCCGTCGAATTCAGGGGGTATCGTCTTCTGAGTTCGGATAACAGGTCCTTCTGATTTGATTACGCCCTCCTTTGCTATCTTGTCTAATTTATGTCGAAGCTCTTCGCAGGTTTCTCTAACCAAGTTTATTTCTTCGTCTATTTCTTGTTTTTGTGCTAACATTTTCTCTTCTACTTGTGTTTCTACCTTATGTGACTGCTCCTCTAGTTTTTCTTCTAGTGTATTCTCCAATTTTTCTAACTTTGTCTGCATATCCTTCGTCTGGTTTTCCATTTCCTGTTGTACTGTCTGCATCTGTTCTTTCATTATATACCCTTGCTCTTCTAGTTTATTTTCTAATTTCTCCTGCATTTCTTTCGTCTGGTTTCTCATTTCCTGTTGTATTGTCTGTATCTGATCTTTCATTGTATGCCCTTGTTCTTCAAATTTTTCTTGCATTGTCTGGGACTGGTCTTCAATTTTATGTCCTTGTTCTTCAAATTTCTCTTGCATCATCCTTCCTTGTTCCTGCATCGTTTTCGCCTGGTCTTCCATTTTATTTTGCATTGCTTGCATCATTTCTAAAAGTTTTGCTAATTGTGCATCCATATTGATTTGGCTTCTAGTTACAGGCATTCACTCTCTTTGGAATCTTCTAGAATGTCCAGGAATGTGTTTGTAAATGTCACAGTTGACTTCCTTACAATGAAACGAGTGCAGTGATATGCCACACCTGGGTATTTGTCTCACTCCGGTATAAAGTTATAGAATGTTCGAGAATGTCCTTCGCAAATAACACCGTTCACTTCCTTAAGTCACGACGAGTGCGGTGATATGTCACACTTGGGTCTTTGTCTCAATTCGGTAGAAAGTTCTAGAATATTCGAGAATGTCTTTCGGAAATACCACCGTTCACTTCCTTTAGTCACGACGAGTGCGGTGATATGCCACACTTGGGTCTTTGTCTCACTCCCGTACAAAGTTCTAGAATGTTCGAGAATGTCCTTCGCAAATACCACCGTTCACTTCCTTGAGTCACGACGAGTGCGGTGATATGCCACACTTGGGTCTTTGTCTCACTCCCGTACAAAGTTCTAGAATGTTCGAGAATGTCCTTCGCAAATACCACCGTTCACTTCCTTTCGACAAGACGAGTGCGGTGATATATCACACTTGGGTCTTTATTCCACCCACGCACAGGGTTCCAGAAAGTTCTTCCAACTTCCACTTCAACCCACTCACGCACAGGGTTCCAGAAAGCTTCTCAAACTTCCAGTTAAATCCCACTTTGTGGACAGGGTTCCAGAAAGCTCTTGAAACTTCCAGTTAAATCCACTTCCGACACCAAATTGTCACGGATTCTCCAATCCGTCATTTCTTTTACTTCCAGAAAAACAATGCGTTAATTAGTCACTTCTTTATTAACTACTGAACACTACTAATTACAGCTCAACTAAACACTTATTTAATTAATCGCTATCTAAATCACTTTGATCTCTCTAACTAAACACTTCAATTCAGACTGTAATACAAGACTAATACAAGACTAACTAACTCGGCCGTTTATTCTTCTTTTATAGACCCAACGAATATTCCAGGTATATTCCAGTATCTCTAGATCCCTTTTCTCGTACGACTGGAACGCTTCTCGTCGATTCCCGATTTTTCCAGGCCGATCTCGATCAGCGGCATGTTGTTTGTTTACCAGAATCGCGTAGGGGCGATCGGGGCAATTTCAGGCAATTCGCGGTGCCACAGTCGTCGGTTTGGGAGTGAGTGGGGCAAATTCCGTGACATTATTATTATTATTATTATTATATTCCAAGTGTATATTCTTATAAACGGCGCACACAAACAATCAAAATTAGACTTTCAATTTTATTCACAATTTTACAATTTATTATAAATTAAATAATTACAAAGCTACTTTCAATATACAGGGAGAATAACATTTTTTATAGAAATCATTATAATTAAACCAAATATTCATTCATTCAAAATTAATATTATCAATATAATACATATAAACCAACAAGTAAACAACAGGAGGCCACCTGATGAAGCGATCCTAATAAAACGTAGAAATAAGTGAGATCTCAATTATTGTGGTTGAATTTCGAGTTCCCACTCCAGAGGTTAGTAAATATATTAAATTTTTTAGATAATTATTGAATAGAGTTTTGTCTGTGGATGTTCATTAGCATACCTAGATGTTTGGTATCAGAGAACATACATATGACTTCATTGATAGGAATTGTAGGAGATTTGATACATATTAGCTTAAAATACCTTTCTTAAACAGTAAAAAATGTTACAAAAGCTAATAATAAGGAATATATGGGTAGATATTGTGGGTGTAATTCAACGCAGGTTGGGGCTTTTGTCCACTGAGTAGTTAGTTTCACACAATATTGTTAATACCTGAAAATATATGAGAAAAAAAAAAAAAGTAAACAACAGTACAAAATAGCAAAAAAAATAAACAAATACAATAGGGCAAGATTATTCACTCAACACAAATGAGCAAAGCTTTAGAAGACAATTACAAATCTACACAATGTTTTAGCGTTGCTGAGTGTTAGATTATCGAGAAACTGTACTAACGCTTCGACGGATGTGATATTTTTTAATTCTGGCAGCTTCAAAGTAGTATATATAGGACATTCAGTGAAAATGTGCTCATGGTTTCTAATTTATATTGATTACATATTGAACACAACTCTGAGGGATCAATTGAATATGAAATGCCATTGAAAAAGAAATTTATGCAGAATTTATTACATAGGCGCAATTGAGCAATGATCCGTATTATGTATATTGGAATTTGAAACTGCAGATAACCTTGTTATATCAAAATTTCTGTATAATATAGGGGTCGTAGAATCCAAGAGAGAATTCAAATCTTTTTGAGAGAGCATCTCCTTGAATTTAAGTAACATCGTGGGACTTTGTTTTTTTAGATTGATATAAGTCAAGTGCTCCCACACATTGACACAATTTATACTATAGCAAAATGATTTAATTTGTGCAAGCCAATTATATCGTGGATCACAATTTAGCAACTGTAGCTGTCTATTAAGGCATAAATACGGAAAACGGCTATCATTAATGGATAATGCTTTAAGTAACCCGTTAAGTGAAGATTTAAAGACTGTTAGTGATAAACTGATAGAACCTGTTTCAAGTCTAACAATATAACCAGGAGTATTAATTGGTAGCAATAACAATCTTTTGAAAAAAACAACTTGGACCCTTTCAATATACTATACTATATCTGTATACCGTGAGTCCCATATTGGTAAGGAATTTGTTAGAGAATTAATTACGTTAGTTCCAGGAGTTCATTTTAGATTTAGACATTAGAGAGATAACTGAGGCTACAGCTTCTTTGACTTTTGCAGCTGACGATTCTGTCATAACACGTAAAAACGTGGAAGTTGAAAAAGTAACTCCCAAATAATAGAATTGATTAACGCATTCAACAGACTCACCGTTAAACCGAAATGGGAAGTTATTAATTCGACGTCCTCGAGAAAAAAACACAATATCTTAGTTTTATCGGTATTAACTGTAAGCTGAATTAAAAGAACATATCTTTCCAACACACTGATTTTTCGACACAGATCTATTTCGGAAACAGCTAACAGGACCAAATCATCCGCATACATACATTACAACATCAATGTAATTATCAATATTAAGACCATGGACATGGTGAGATCTAAAAACAAACTTCAATGTCTGCTATAAAAATGGCAAACAATAAAGGACTTAAAACTTACCCTTAACTCACCCTGTAGGACTCCTGTGGTTAAGTCGAAGGCCTTTGTTGGGTTAGAGTTTCATCGGATTTTAATATGCGCGTTAGAATATAAATTCCTAATAATCTGAATTATTATTTCCCCAGCTTTGTAAAGTTTTTCTCACAAAAGGAAATGGTTAATGGAGTCAGAAGCACGTTTAAAATCCACGAATGCTACAAAAGCCATGCGACCTTTAAGTCTTAAATGAAGTTGTGCAACTGAACTAAGCACATAGACATTGTCAATACACCCCCGGCCTTTCCGGAAACCAGATTGGCATTCAGGTAATATATCATAAGATTCCACCCAAAGGGAAAGTCTAGAAACAAGTATGTTAGTAAATACTTTCGCAAGACTATTAATCAATGCTATACCCCGATAGTTAGCAGGATCGTCGGTATGACCTTTTTTATGCAACGTAGATAGTGAAATACTAGACCAGCTCTCCGGGACCACACCCTAGTCAAATATACGATTAAAAAGGACGCACAAATAGTCGCCAATTCTGAGGAAGAGTTTCAATGAATTCATACGAGATTTCGTCATCACCTGGTGATTTTCCATTTTTACAGCGGAGCAGTGTAGATGCTAGTTCTTCCATTTTTATAGGAGCGACAAGAAATGGGTCTCTCACGTCAAAATAATATACAGTATTATCAGTTACTGTCGACGGATAAATATTTTCGTAGAAACGTTCCCAGATCTCAACAGAAAGGCATACAGAATGTTTGTTTCCTCAAAATTGTTGTAAAGTTTGCCAAAAAGTTCTCTGGGGGCCAATTTTTGACCATTTGCAACTATAGAAAATCATCGTAAATGTGCGAAGAGTACGAAATCCCATTTTTGAGTATTCGCATCTTTGCGTATGCCCACATTTTTATACGTTTCACTGCGAGCGGCGAGAAACTCGCCGATGTCAGGTTGCGTATACGTTGGGGTGTCTACATTTGCGGAAATATCGACTGTTATTATTTTCTTTCATCTGTCTTAGTTGTTTAGTGTTGTGTGTGAACTTTGTGGTTTCTTGTCGTGATAAACATAAATCAATAAAAAAGGATGAATTAATAAATGTGCTCGTAATATGTAATTTGGAAATATCAGAGAACAAAATCTACCAAACAACCAGCATAACCCTCGAGATCCATTCATAAAACTAAATCATGTACAATATTTATTAAGATGTTTCGATTAACAAGATATCTAGTCCATTGAAAAGTTACATTTGGGGTTGCATTTTTTAGAGGACGCAATTTTATTGTTTGAATGTGAGGAGGGGTCAAAAAAGTTTAACTTGAAGTTTGCGGGGTCGCAACCCTCCAACTTCGGCCGCCATCTTGGAAAAAGGGGGTTAAATTGTTTTAAGCATTTATCAGGTAAACTATTGGTCATACAAAATTTTTTTAAAAACATTTTTTACTGTAAATTGAATCCTCTACAATTCTATTTAGGAAAAAATGACATCAGACCATTTTTGTAGAGTGGTTTTCAACGAAGAATTTTTATTATATACTTTTTTTATTATATTCATTAGTTTGGGTTTTACAGCGCTGTGAAATGAACACTAATTTTCCCTACTAATAAGTATACATTTATATCAATGATATGGTATAGTTTTTAATTATTTTTATAATAATGTTTTTTATTATAGACATTTCAATATTGTTATGCTCTGATGTAAATATTTTTAAATAAAAAATAAATCAGAATTTTGATTGTTTTTCTTTAATATCTTTGTTATTTTTGATTTTACAACAAAAAGTTACTAAACTAAAATTGTAGAGGATGCAATTTGCAATAAAAAATGTTTTTTAAAAAATTTCGTATGACCAATACCTTACCCGATAAATGCTAAAAACCATTAACACCTTTTCCAAGATGACGGCCGAAGTTGGAGGGTTGCGACCCCACAAACTTCAAGTTAATCTTTTTTTGACCCCCCCTCACATCCAAACAATAAAATTGCGTCTTCTAAAAAATGCACGCTAAGGCCAAAATAATGTAACATTTCAATGGACTAATCTTGTCATATATTTGACAGAATGTTTGGAACCCTACATCCCTTCCAGTCTTTATTAGCGCCCTTGAATGCCGTTTAAAATATTGGCAATATTTTCCCAATCGTTCTGGGCGTCCTTCATTGTATAGGTTTGCGTTTGTTTACCGCTAATTAATTGCAGCTTCTTTTTACATACGCCACGAGCAATTTTTTCTGCTTATCTTCTTGTTTTCCGACATTTCTCACGCTTCACTAATTATTCTCAAAATAATAAATTTGTCACTGTCAAAAGCAGACAGTCTACACAACCTCTTTATAAACTAATATATCAGTTTGCCGTGTTGCCTGATCAACCATGCGTAATGTTGCGAATGCCTAACTCAGACGTATTTTGACTTGCGCATATCATCCAAAAATTGGTACAAAGAAAAGTATACGTTTCATATCATGCGCATCTTAAGCATACGCAAATAAGCGTAGATTCCCAAAAATTGGCCCCCTCTGATCATTTGCACAACTCAACTTATCGATGAAATTTTTTTCAAAAGCTTTCTTTTTACAACTGATAAGCCATTTGTACTGTTTTTTGATAATGAGGTAGTGCATTTTAAAAGGGTCCACAAAACTATTTGCCTTACATTCAGCTAGACAACGACCAAATTCGGTGTTCATGGCTTTGCATTCAGAATCGAACCAAGGTTTACGTTCTGAACTAAAAGTATCAGAATTATGGGTACCTACTACTTTTGTTAAAACTGCGCTAATAGCCAATTCAAGTATTACCGAGCACAAATTATTATACGAATCTAGTATATTAGGAATAGGCAGAACACGAGGAGAATGCTGCAAAACCAAACTATAATTCTCAGAAAGTCTGTCATCCCTTCTTAAAACTGTTCATGAAATGTTATCAGACAAACTGGAACCACAAGTTGTGCTCAATGGAAAATACTTTAGCTTTAAGGATACTGGGAAATGATGTGACAATGGACAATCGTTTTTAACTAACAAATCACCCACAATTCCGAGTCTAATATTATTACACCATACCCAGGTTTGTCATGAGTGACTCTACCATTAAGTAAAGAAAAGCAATTATTCTGCATAAAATTTAGGAGATGTTGCTCTCTTGAATTTATTATATAATCACAACTAGACCTCTCTTCAAAAAGGTTTGAGCCCGATAGAGTCTCAAAAGGTATATCACCATGATTGACCCGGCAGTTAAAATCTCCGCCAATAATGAATGCTAAATTAGGATATTTGTCAATAATATCGGAAACAACTGATTGAAAGAGGTCCAGTAAAAAACAAATGTCTTGTTTAGGACCAAAGTAAACTAACCATAAAATAAACTTCAATCTAAACTGACTATAAGCAAAATTATCCACCAGAAAGATTCATTAAGCAACGTAAGATTAAGACTATTTAATGCCAAAATTGCCAGCCCGTCACTTGCTCTGCCACGGCATTTGTCTTTAACTGCACTAACACTATATATCTTGCAAGCACTAGGAAGAGAAGAAAGTAACAACGTACGGGCGGCAAACCACGTTTCAGATACACACAAAATGTCGAAATGTTCGGTTTCTTTAGATGATAAAAATTCCTCAAGGTTCCTCCACGTTCCAGAAAATTGTATTAAGTGGTTGCTATATGTTAGAGGACGTAGGCATAACATTATTGCGTGAAACGGATTTATTAATTTTGGCGAAGTTTCCGCATCTCGTTCTCTTTTTTGCGCGGAATGTTCAGTAAATATTATTTTTGGCTCATCTCTAATATATTTTATAGTGAGATTAGCTTCGCCATTGTTTTGTCCTCTTGATAACTCCGATCGTAAATCTGAGAGGTGTTTGATCTGCTTTGGTGTTAAATCTTGATACATTTTTATATTAGGGAATTGCTGCCGAGGAAAATTACGTTTGTTTTGTAAAACATTTATAACTTCCTCTTTACATGAGAGAGTGGCTTTGAAAGGACGAGAACGGGTAGAGGCACTCTCCTAGCTAATGCGGAAGCCCGTGACTAAAGATGGAGTTTTTTCAGGAGCCATACGTTTAAGTAGTGAACTAGTTCTACGAATGGATCTCGAGGGTTATGCTGGTTGTTTGGTCGATTTTGTTGCTCTGCTATTTCCAAATTACGTATTGCGAGCACATTCATTAATTCTTTCATTTTTAATGATTTATATTTATCACAAGAAACCACAAAGTTCACACACAACACTGAACAACTAAGACAGATGAAAGAAAATAATAACAGTCGATATTACTTCAAATGTGGGCACCCCAACGTATACGCAACCTGACATCGGCGAGTTTCTCGCCGCTCGCAGTGAAACGTATAAAAATGTGCGCATACGCAAAGATGCGAATACTCAAAAATGGGATTTCGTACTCTTCGCATATTTACGATGATTTTGTATGGTTGCGAATGGTCAAAAATTGGCTCCCTGACTGTTAGGATATCCTGTTCGATTGTATTTTGCGAAGGGAGACCATATATTACTAAATTATTTTCACGCTTAATACGTTCAGTGACCTCCTCAACAGACTTATGTATATTGCAGGTGTTCAATTGGTTCTCGAGCTCGCTAATCTTTTCCCGCAAAACAACGTTTTCCTGTTTGAGTTGCAAAATATCACTAGTGTTGGAGCTAGTTTGGGCTGTTAGCACTTCCAAGTTAGCATTGCATTTATCTATTGATTTCCCCAACACATTAAATTGCTCCATAATAGCAGTAAAATGAGAGGTGTTAAAATGCGCTTCAGTTACTGTAGCAGAGGAAACAGTAATTTTACCTACCGCGGGCGGTGAAGCAGTAAAGCAGCAAATTCTAGGTAACGACAGCGCAGATTCGACTGAGGCCGTC
Source organism: Monochamus saltuarius (assembly GCA_025584915.1). Lineage (NCBI taxonomy): Eukaryota > Metazoa > Arthropoda > Insecta > Coleoptera > Cerambycidae > Monochamus > Monochamus saltuarius. The sequence goes on along the minus strand of CM046721.1, from coordinate 42,247,342 downwards.
TCCGTCTGTTGAAAAACAGTACAGCTGACATAAATTGTATCGTTACATACAGAACGTCTCACTTCTTCACATGATTTAATAGGATAGCTTCAGCCTTTGTAACGCATTAGTAAGGACATCTTGACTAAATGAAGCAAGACGAGGAGTAGAAAACTGTACAATCTGTATTCACTTATGTAGGAACCCTGAAGATAAAGAGGACACTGAGCAGGTTGACATTCAGCTGATTTTTAGTAATGAAACTGAGATCCTCAAGAATTTAAGACGAATCAGAGATAATAGTTATCAGGATGTTGTTCAAAAAATGTACTTGGTGACACTTACATGTAAGGTATAAACAGACTCCTGTTATTTTAACCAGAACAAACACTTGAAATAACATATATTTTCAGGAGCAACTAAATAGATGCATGCGATACGCAAACACAACAGAGAACTGATTAATAACATCTTTTCAGCACGGGTAAGATGATTGTCATATCTGCAACCTTATATATTTTTGCTTTTCCTGTTTGGCTCTTCCCCTCATCTTATTTCCTGATCTACTTGATCTATGTCCAATATGAACATTATTATTTGTAATATTACTATTTATGACAACAATAATATTACAGAACAAAAATAATAACACTTTTATAATGCCGCAAGCAACACGTGTAAAACAGCTGATGTATTAATAAAAGTTATTATTTGAAAATCACAAATAGTTTCGGTTTGATCTTCATAAGACTAATAGAATGTTGGGTTTGCAATAGCAACACTAACTTTGTATGTAGTTTTACACAGGAAAAAGTGCGTGATAATCATATAATGTACAATATGAAATAGCTTTGAAAGATGAGTCAAACGCCATCTACATCTCAATAGCTAAATTTTTTCTTCAAACGTTGAGGTTTGTAGGTTATCTCTTTAAAGAATTTCAAAAACTGTAGTTTTAGACGAGGTGGCTCACTGAGTTTATTTAAAGTTATAAAGCCACCTCTGTCTTTTGTGCGGCAAAGAAAATGGTTTTGACGGAAGAAATGACGACAAATTCTGAGATAGTTGGCCTGGTATACTATTTCCAAAGTCAAATTGGTGGATCAGAAAGCAAATTTGGCTAAATTCTTAGGCATCTACCAATGGATAGCGATTTATAAATCCTTAGAATATTTTTTACCACACATTTAACAAATAGCACGTATAGACTATACAGTATGCGCCAAAAGTATGGAATAAATTCAATAAAAACGAAACAATTATTTTTTGGGAAAAATCCTCGAACAGGTCGATTTTTAATTTAAAAAATACATATTTTAGCGTAAAATGCGATTTTCAAATGTCATTTGTTTTCGAGTAATGACGTCATCGATTTTTTTTAAATGGCAACGCCATATTTTTTTCCTTGATTCTGAAAGATCGTTTAATTCTCTATCAGACAGTACTAAAATTTTTTCTTCACAGACTTGCGCATTGTCAAGAAGTTGGTGGATGGCAATTCGAACATTTAATTTAAGTATAAAATTTAATCAATTGTATTTTATTTTACATACCTCAGAATTGTTACTTTTTTATGGATAAAATTTACGTTTTCTAACATTCAATCGTCATTTACTCGAAAACTTTCCTATGTAAGAGGGCAAAATTTTAGTACTGTCTGATAGAGAATTAAACGATCTTTCAGAATCAAGGAAAAATATGGTGTTGCCATTTAAAAAAAATCGATGACGTCATGACTCGAAAACAAATGACATTTGAAAATCGCATTTTACGCTAAAATATGTATTTTTTAAATTAAAAATCGACCTGTTCGAGGATTTTTCCCAAAAAATAATTGTTTCGTTTTTATTGAATTTATTCCATACTTTTGGCGCATACTGTATGTACACAATGTACTTAACCCATTTGTTTGGTAGTCACTACCTTAATTTTTTTTGGGATACCTGTCTTCTAGGTGTACTTGTGGAACCAATTATGATCATAAAGTCAGCTGTCAGTGGCCGGTTATGATTTTTTGAAAGGGCCGCAAACAGTGCATATACACTGTATATAAAAGCTTTAGATACTTAATGATGCCTGATTGTTATGATAATAAATAATAAAGTGAAATCTGCAAATAAACTAGTTAACATAAATTTCAAAATTTCTATTACTGCTTATGTAAAATGTCGCAACGAGATGTCAGTAATTTTTGTCAGAGGTAGTATAAGGTAAACAAATTAGTATGGGATGAGTATTAGAATAAATTGTTAATTATTCGACTGAATCATAACTTAATATCATAACTAAAATCGCCAGCTGAACTACAAAAAAGATATTAATTTTCCTTTTGTTTGACATATTCAATACTGTTTTCGCAAACATCAAGATTTAGTACTACTGTTAGTCACTAAAGTTGGCACTATCAAATTAAATTATTTAATAAGCCACACTACATCATAACATATTTTAGTACAAACAATAAGGAGAATACAACTTTAATAAAACAAATCAAATGGTAATGAGAGCAGAACCTATAATGGAAATTGTAACATGCATGTAAATACATGAACTTAGGCTTTGAGCTTTGTATAAGTCTCACCCAAACACTACGCTAAAGCTTATAAGCCGGCCGGATTAACAAGCCGAAAGCTAATCATAATCATGGCGTAATTAGTGTTCCTCTACTGTTTCATCGGAGAATATACACAGGGTATCTTATAAACAATGGACAGAGTAATTTCCTTAAGTCAACGTAAACATAGTTAAATCAGGTTATAATTTTGCTTCCTTAAAACATTAGGGCTCTGCACACAAATGTTTTATTCTAATTTGTTACAATAATTTCATCACTTTCTCAATAAAACTTGCGCTAAAATTGAACCAGGTAAAACGATTTTAGTAATCAACCATGATTAGAAGTCACTATCACGCCACGCCAACTATGTACCACTGATCACTTTACCGTTGTTTATAATCACCGTGAATTGAAAGTAGTGTGGTTACTCTTCGGACGATATCAGAAAATCGCTACATTGTTCATCTCAATTTAGAGTATAATATCAAATGCAAACACAGAAAAAAACTTCTTTAATATAACAAAACAATATTTAACTCAAATAAACAACTGCCATATATCCACAATTAAATTTGTAGTTCAGTGAAATAAATATTTCCTTTTCTTGCACAGTACCACACAAAAAATTGTCTGTCCGATGGACTAGACCTATATATTTTTACTCAGGGAATCCAAATCTGAAGTCCGTTTATTAATATCAGTTAATATTCAAGGTTATTCCAAGGTCAAATCTAAAGATATATGTGTAAGTAGACTAGAAAATCATATACAGAGGATGTTTTTTAATCCGAATCTGGATTTCGTTTAACCCTATCAAGTGAGTTTCAAGGAAAGACAAATATGCAATTGGACAAAACCATCGTGCGTTTAAATTTTTGGGGTCGCTTAATCCGAATCCGAGATTCGTTTAGTCCTATCAAGGTTATTTTAAGGTTAAATTGAGGGATAACATACATTTTAAATTTGAGTTTTTATGTCTTGCGGGTGGATACCCTGTGCGATTCATTACTGTTATTTAGCTTTTTTTACATTCAAGAGATCTGTCCATATCGACTACTTTTCATAAAATCTTGGCAATTTCAGTAAAAAAACAAGATGATTGGTTTCTGATTTCATCAGAACTTGAAGGATGCACAGCGATATTACCAATAATACCAACGCAGCTAGAATAAACATGTGGTGGTGGATTGCTGCTAGATACTCGCAAAATATTTTGTTGTATAGTTGCAGCAAGAATTCAGACAACTTACGTCATACGAACAAATAAATAATTTATTAAATTTTCATCAAAATATTTAAGAAACTGCAACTGAGAATAATAAAACTATACACTACACTAAATATTTGCACTATATATATACACTAAATTACAAAAAATGGTTGTTTTTAAGACTACAAACTATAGAAAATTATGTTGACAATAAAAACAATTGCATAACGTCAGCTGTGACAAATCGACTGAATTGAAAAACTATTTTTTGAAACGAGTTATTTTTAATTAAATTAGTAGATTTAAACCAAATATATAAACACTTGCGCTATTAAAAAATTGCGTGTTACGATTTTATAAAAATATTTTGTTTTGAATAATTCTGTACTGAACTTAAAAAAATACAATGGGGTCATTTGGTATAATTACATTTTATCTGAATTTGTCAATATGATTATTATATTTTAAGCATATGTTGAAAAAATGAGATTAATTAACCCAAAAACAAAGGAGATATTAATGGCCAATGTCCGCTCCCAATCAGTGCAGTGGGTGATATGACGTCGCATATTCCTATCGTTCGCGCCATCCACCCAGCGACTGTTACATAGCCGCTAACACTTTGCGTGGAGCCGGTGTATTTGTTTCTAGTAACATTTTTTGTATTTTACTAATTTGTGTATATACACAACGGAGTCTGGTTTTATTAAAGCAACTTGTTATGAAATGGGTACAAGTTAGCAGTACGGTGCACCCGATTTATCTAATGAAATATGATATATATGTAGATAAGTAATCCTAGAAACCGCTTATAGAAACACTTGTTGTTTAGATGCTTAACAATAAAGTCCTGTTTTTAGAATCAGCTGGTAATTCTTTTAATCAATAAAGTTTAGTTAGATTTTTTTTAACAGTACCGTTACGGAAACACGCGTAACTGGTGTCAGAAGTGGGATACCTGAGAAGTTTTTTTTCCAAAAATCGACGTTGGTTTCAACCAGTGGCGGCTGGTAAAATTTCAGGTATGTCATATCTTAATAACCAAACATGGGACCCAAACCAAACTTTAGTATATATTGTGATAAATCAGAAATTCCATAAGAATCGAATACTATGAAATTCAGTTTAAGCAACAAAACAGAGAATTATTATTGAAATGTTAATATTATTGATGTAAAATATAGATGAATTATTATTGTTGAAATTATCTTCAATAAACATATCGGAAGAAGACTAGTAATATATTAAATTAACAAAATTTTACAAATTTTATTAAATTCAATTTAAATTTTTAACTATCAAATCTGGACATGACGATACAAAAACATACATTATATAAAGAAAGTAAATTCAAAAACCAGACAATGACATATAAAAAGAAAGTTTAAATAATAATATAATAATAATATCTCTACCCCTCATTCTAATCACAGGGATTAGCCCAGAAGTCGTAGACTTGTGCGGGAGAGGGGGCGGCATATTATTATTAAGCAGGCCGCATTTGCGCCCAGGAACGACTTACGTTGGTAGGCCCTAACCACTATTCAGTGCAGGAATGAGGAAAACCTGGAAAACCTCATTAATTAGGGGGGTAGTCAAATATCAACTGGCATCAATCTCTCACATTGACCCAAGCTAACATGATTCCACCCTACCATACCCACAGAGAGGGTGCCAATCCTCTCCACGAATATAGCTTATATACGGTCTACCGGCAGCTGGGCTCGAACCAACTCCGTCTAGTCACCTCGATTCAAGTACCAACGCCTTAAACCGCGCGACTACTGACCGATCTATTACCGATCTGTAAAGAACAAAGATTTAGCATATATGCATATCGCAAGACTAAAACATCATTCTAATAAAATATTAGCTAAATAAAATGAAAATTCCAATTTTAAAACATAATGACAATTAGAAATGTCAAACATAAAGATGGCTATTCAAGGAAATATCAGCATTTCTGACAGGACACTAAAAAAGACACAAATTAAAGAATATTTAAGTATAAAATTAGTAAAAATTGTTATGTAGTTGTAAAATAGTTATAAGAATACAAAAGACAATCAGTGTCGTGAAAAGTGCTTCAACAGGAATAATTAAAATTAAAAATATTACATGTGTAGTGACCCTAAGAAATACTAATAATAATCTAGAAGGTAAAATTACCTAGAAACAATAATTTGTTGATTAGTTACGAAGAAAACTGTGAGGCGAGAAGAAGTATGAATTTGCTAGAGTCGAAAATTTCATAATTTATAGTTAAAATTTAATTAAAATTTAAAAAAAAACTTATACGTACCAGTCTCACAGTAAATTAAAACATAAAGTAACTCAAGACAACATCAAGCCATATCAAATTCAAGAATTTAGTGGAAATCATCTACATAACCAGACCAGACCAGACCTAGGGGTTGTGCAAAAGGTCGAAGAAATCCATTCTTAGAGGGAAGTACCTCAAAATACACATCTAGATCTCGACAAGAATAGAAGTCCAGAATTCAACAGGATATCCAGGCCGGAGGATCGAAAACATCCAGAGAATAAAACATCATCCAGAGAAGAGAAGTTCCAGACAGCAACAATAGAAAAATCATCTACAAAAAAAAGTAAGAAATAACGTACGTTATACAAGGTTATCTAGCTAGATCGAATACGAATTGATAAATAACAATAAGTAACTTCTAATCGATTAATAACAGTATACAACAGTTAATTACTTACCTTCTATTTGATTTCACTAATTTAAAAAGTTTAAACTAATAAATCCAGTCATTAAATGTTGTAAAACTAAATAGAAACTAAAGACGTCAAAGGCCAGTAAAATAAAATTAGATAAATTCCATTGCATTCGTGTGTATTTCTGGTTGCATAAAAGCAGTAAGTAAATGCAAATAATTTTAAACACTAGAAAAACAAACGAAAAAGCAAATTTGTTAATTGTTAAACTGTAAAAATATTCTTTAATATTCCTTATTTTGAATGCTTTCGAATTTAATCGAGGAATTATCATTTTGCTGTTTTCTTTAATAAATGTTAATGTACTATGCTTCAAACAATTGTTTCTTTGTATGTACTGGGTGGTTTAAAGATTTTGAACATTTAAAAAATTAAAAAAAGGTGTTAACTACTCTGCTGGAATCCACTCCTGAGAAAAGAGGATAAACGTAGCCAGGTATAATAAAGTACAGGTAAAACAAAAGAAAAATACTAGCAAAAATAAAATCATATATTAAATTTTAAAACAAAAATTATATTTATTCACTTATACACTTCACACATAACATATAACATAAATACTATCTACACTAATAAAAATTTTAAATAAAACAAAACAAAATAAAATAAATCATTGGCGCCCAATAAAAAAAATTATATACATAACAAAATCATATCACACATATCATTCACAACACACATACACATTAACACAATTAATAACAATATATACTGTGGCTATATAGAGAACTTCAGTAGAGGAAAACAAATTTCCAGTTTGCGAAAAAAAGTTAAAAAAAAACGTGGGCCTCACCCAGGATTTCCAAATTGATTTGTTTAAATTTCTAGAAACATTTTTTTTCATGAACTAGACATAATTCTACCGATATGTTTCAGATTTTATTAAAAAAATAGTTTTTGTTAAAGTTACAGCAGTTTGAAAATTAATATTGTATTTGTGATACATTATAAACATCGTCGGATCGTCATAGATTACAAAAAACTTAATGATAAAACAGTTGAAAACAAATATCCCATACCAAATATTGAAGATCTATTAAGCAAATTAGGCAATAGTAAGTATTTCTCAACCTTGGATCTTGCTAGTGGCTTTTACCAGATAGAAATGAGCGATAAAGATGCAGAAAAGACTGCTTCCACAGTCGGTAACGGGAATTATCACTTCAAATGGATGCCTTTTGGCCTAAGCAATGCCCCCGCTACTTTCCAATCAGGAATGGATCATGTATTGAGAGGATTACAACATAATATATGCCTTATATACCTTGATGATATTATTATATTCTCAACATCGTTAGACGAGCATATAGAAAGATTAAAGTGAGTATTTGATAGATTAAGAACGTCAAACCTAAAAATCCAGTTGGACAAGTCAGAATTTTTAAAAAGAGAGGCTGAATATTTAGGATATGTGACCCCAAGGTGTCAGACCAAATCCCAATAAAATATTAGCTAAACAAAAATTTCCAATTCCCACGACTACCAACGAAATTAAAAGATTTTTAGGACCCGTCGGATACTACCGTAAATTTATCCAAAATTTCGCACATCTAAACCTTTAACCAAATTCGTAAAGAAAAATTCAACAATTACCTATAGCGAAGAATATATAAATGCTTTTGAAAATGCAAAGAAATTCTAACCAATGCACATGTGCTGCAATATCCGAATTTTGACAAACCTTTCATAATAACTGCGGATGCGTTGGATGTAGCAATTGAATCAATTTGATCGCAAGGAAAATTAGGAGCAGACCTACCCATATGCTACGTTTCAAGAACACTCAATGAAACAGAAAGAAAATACAGCCCCACGGAAAAAGATCTGTTAGCAATTATATTCTCTCTAAAATATTATAGACCATATATTTTCGGTAGAAAGATATCAATAGTAGTTGACCTTAAACCCTTACTCTGGTTAGCAAATCTAAAATAATGTAATGGGTAACTCTCTGGAAATTAAAACTAGAAGAATTTAATTATGAAATCATACACAGAAAAGGAAAGAGTAATGTAGCAGCAGACGTAGAATTGTAGAATGTAGAATTGCCATCGTTGGATCTTCTAGGGATATTCACTCACCCACACCTAGTGAAATAGAAAGAATTATAGACGGTTTAACTGATGATATAATCGAAAATGCACCTGAAAACATCCCTGACAATTTAGTCGAAAATCGACCCGAAAACGTAATTGCACAAAATCCAGAAGATACAGACGCAACAAGCTTGACAGCAATACTTATCATTGACGATGCCATAGAAACAAAATCGATGCAAATCTGGCTTACTGAAATACCAAACATAACAGAACCTTCAACAAAAATATATAAATACGATACGAAGACATTTTTATTAGCAAATATGCCAAGAGACAAAATACAGGCTTGGATGAATGAATATTTGGCACCGAAAGAAAAATACTATATAACCTGTTCAGATGAAATGTACCTTGTAATACATATTTAAATTATTTGATGTCAATGGCCCCAAATTAATTAGATGTTTAGGACATAAAGCCTATATTATAAACAAAGATACCCACCCACGAAAAATATAATAATAGAGGAATTTTACCAACAACCACTTTACTTAAACGCACATTTTATTGGCCACTTATGGATAAAGATATAGCGGATTTCATAAAAAAATGCTAAGTATGTAATTTAGTCAAATATGATAGACAACCACCAACAGCAAACATTAATTTAACGCCAACTCCCACAAAACCATTGGAACAAATTAACGCTGATATCGCTTATTCTGTAAATATACAACAAAAACAGTATGAAAATTATAGATGAAATCAGGAAAACAATACGGACAATAAGACAGTGTTAAAGAAAATTTAATTAAAGAAAAAGAATTATTACATCTCCAAAATCTGCAAAGATATCAAAAAAGCCTACAACAGTATAAAGTAGGAAATAAAGTATATGTAAAAAATGCACAAGCCGGATCAAAAACGGCAAACCCTTTCACCGGCCCATTCGTAATTCAAGAAATTAATCCAAACAAAACATTTATTCTCATGAACAAGAAAATCAACCAGACACGTAGAGTACATATGGATAATCTAAAACATTCTTTCAATATTCCAGATGCTACCTCACAGTCATCGGAGGATTAGAGCTGCAAAACCTTAACAACGAACCTGGACTACACCCCCAACACTTGGGAATCACTAAAATACAAAGGACCATATGGTCACTAATAAAGCGCATAAATTTAAATAAGTTAAATAATAATTACTATATTATAAAAAGACTTTCGATAATTTGCATTACACATATAACATTACTAAACACGGTGATACATATCTAGCAGAATACAAAATATACTTAGCTATAGACAAAAATTTATTGAATATATTAGAATCAATATTCAAACAATTAATTGTTAAACCTAGAACAAAAAGAGGAATTTTAAATGTATTAGAAAGAACCATTAAAGTTATTACTGGAAATTTGGATGCTGAGGATGGTGAATATTTTGAAAATAAAATAGAATAACTTGAAAATAATCAAAATAAATTGTCATATTTAAACGAAAATTAAATATACATATTTCATGCAAAGAACAATTGAAGCTTTTAACAAAACTGTAAACACTAGAGGACAATGAATACATTATATTACTAGTAGTCTAAGAGCCGACAACCTAATAAATGATAATAGCTGAAATTTTGCAGTGAGTCTCTTATACCTATCACCCATGAGGTGGGGACTCGCTAAGCCCGGCGAGGCCGACCCAACTGTTACTCAGGTGTGAGAGGTATGAAAATTTAACCAACTTCGTTATTAAATGAACAAAGCTGCCGTTTGAAAATATTAAAATATACATTATTATTATATAAAAATAACAAAGGCACACGATTACCGCGCTTCCTAGGGCATGGCAGACATTTGTGAAATTGACAAAAAATATAAATTTCAAAAGTATTTGATTAAATCTGATTTTTTTTATGTTGTTCATTAAAGTATTATACACCTATATTTATCACGGAAGACTTTTTTTCCGAGTATAACATGCCGGCAGACAGCAAAACCTTACCTACTGCCCGAGCGTACGTATGTATAGGCGGCATATACAGGGTGATTTTAAATAAAGTAGCAAAAATGAGACCACAGATTCCTTAGGTGAAAGTAAATCGATTTAACCTAACATACCTATATCCCAAGACGCATAATAACAAAGATACAGGGTGTCAAAATTAAAATTTTATTTTCGATATTTGTCGATAACTTCTTAAAAAATCCAAATATTTACATAAAATTTGTAAATGGTGGGTTTTTACGGGCGAGATATCAAATTTGTTTCTAATTTTGACGTCATTAGTAGAGGGCGCCACTTGTGGCACACCATGTTTATTTTAAATGACAGAACTTTTTTGCAGCTTAGTGTATCCATCTGACTATCGAAACAATCGATTCTCCTAACTGTTTTATTTGAAAAAGGTATACCTTGCTGAAGTCGGTAGGAGTAACCATTTTTCAAATAATGCTATGGATAATCTAAAACATTTTTTCAATATTCCATATAAATGCTCAGTGCATCGAGTAAAAACTGTTTTGGTTTTAATAAAGTGCCTTTTCTGCTGAAAATATAGCAAAATGTTACTTGAAAAAGTTGTTTAAAATGGTAAATTATGGAGATGTGCAAAATTTCAAAAGGATCGGCGAGGTTTGATGAAACCATTTTTCAACAGTAGGTACAAAGATTTTATCAAAGCAAGCCGATCTTTTTGAAATTTTGCACGTTCCCATAATTTACCGTTCTAAACAACTTTTTTAAGTAATATTTTGCTGTATTTTTAGTACAAAAGGCACTTTACCTGAAACGGTAACAGTTTTCAATCGGTGCACTGAATATTTTAAATATGATTATTTCGAAAACTGTTACTCCTAACAACTTCAACATACTGTAACAGTTCAAATTATCAAGCAATTAAGTTGACGTATAGACTATTCATTTTACTCAAGTATGCTAAAAAGGTTGCCTATTTCTCGAAATATTTTTGAAATTAACAAATATTTAACAATGTTTGTGGAGTGATTTTATTGAGGCCCATTATTCGAATTTACATTGCTTATCTACTATTATTGTTTATTATTATACATATAACGAGGAAGAAGTAAATATATTTCAAATATTCACTTAATTATTATCGATAAAATCCTAAAATTCGAAGCGGAACTCGCGAGTTTTTGCTCGACGACAAAAAAGGCGTGAAGGCAGAACTAACGGACGGAATAGGTGTGGTGTCGAGAAGTCTCACTGGGAGAAATTTGTAAATCTAAGGAAAACCTAAAAATATCTAAGGTCAGAATCAAAATTTTATATTATTTTGTTAAATTTTACATATATTTTCAATTTGACATTTAGACGAATGAATTATTTCAGGTTTTACCTAGTAACTGATTGTATAATCAGTTTTGTTAATTTTGTCGTTGGTATTAACAATTTGATATTGGTCCACACCACAGCATGTTATCTGGTTGTGCAAATAATGCACATTGTTAGTTGCCGAGCATTCCTGAAGATATTTCTGGTCACGCCCTTATGTCGTAACCGCTCGTATCCCGTACCACGGTGCTAAAAAGTATGTAGGATTGAAGTATCTGAATGATAAGCAAAGAATATCATCAGCCCACGGTAATTAAATATTTACCCTATCATATACCAGGATGTCAAAGTAGCAATCTTCATAACTGTGAGTAACTTTCCTTTTTTGTTATGCCCATGGAAACACACTGCCTGCCTGAAATCAAGAAAATATATTAGTGATATAATTCACACCAATTAATGAAGATATTAAGAATATTGTTCGTTCTATATACTTACCTTTTATGTTGTTATATAATGTTGTTATTTTTATTACATGTTCATTTGTAACTTCAAGACAGCTGTCTCGAAGACTTTAAGAGATATATATGTATATATCTCAAAAGTTGATTATTTACCTTATTTGATATCACACATATATACTAGAAAATTTAAACACAAATTCTCATTAGAATACTTCATTCAGGCTAATTACTAATACATTAACATACAGTTATTAGTATGTCCAAAATACTTACCTTTTAAATTTAATGTTTTCAAACATTATATTAATGTGTTAATCGTTGATTTATTATTGTACTGTGGGTATTCTTATTTATTTTGTAATTTTTTTGCATACTTGCATTTATTAGTCATTACACTACATACTGAGTATTATGTAGAACCCTAGTATGAATAACTTACGTAACTATAAAGCACCATAGTACATACTGTTTGTTTTCCATACCTGTTTTATATGAAACTTTGTTGTTACTGAAATTGTTATATACTTGCCTTTTTCCTTACACTATTTGTTATATACACTAACATTTTTTTTGTAGTAAATAGTACTTTATTCATTATTTTTCTTTTTGTTCATTCTGCGCTTTTATCCCCTTTCCTTGTCAACAAAATCTGTTGACTGGCGCCCAAAACATATAGCTTGCACTTTATTAACAATAAAAAAAAAACACTCAAACAGTGATTATAAAATCTATTCACTTTTTTTTAACAGAGATCCACGCCCACTGCCCCTAACCTTTGAAGCTGCCGTGCAGTAATTGTCGAAACTGCATAAAAATATATTTTTTTTATTTTAGCAACCAGTTTAGACGTTACAATACCTACCTTTTTCAGGCATAACAGGTAGGAGAATCGATTGTTTCAATAATCAGATGGATACACTAAGAAGCAAAAAAGTTCTGCCATTTAAAAGAAACATGGTGTGTCACAAGTGGCGCCCTCTACTAGTGACGTCAAAATTAGAAACAAATTTGAATATCTCGCCCGCAAAAACCCTCGACTTACAAATTTTATGCAAATATTTGGATTTTTTGAGAAGTTATCTACAAATATCGAAAATAATATTTCAACTTTGGCACCCTGTATCTTTTTTATTGTGCGACTTGGGATATAGGTATGTTAGGTTAAATCAACTTACCTTCACGTAAGGAATCTGTGGTCTCTATTTTGCTACTTTATTTAAAATCACCCTGTAGTCACATATTTTTATTATCTTCGATATAGTACCATTGGTTTCTAAGCAGGCATTGCGATCAATACCCTCAGATCTAACAAATTAGGCATTTATTTTTATTATTTATTATATTTAGCACCTTTTAATATTAAAGTAATATAAGTAACAAGTTACCTCTATTTCTGGCACAGGTTCTGTGATCTGGTGATGTCGATTACAATACTTGACATTTCTGACAGTTTTTTAACGTCAAAAATCAGATTTAATCAAATACTTTTGAAAGTTATAATTTTTGCAATTTCACAAGTGTCTGCCATGACCTTGGAAGCACGACCACCGTCTGCCTTTGTTATTTTTATATAATAATAATTGTATATTTTAAAATTTTCAAACGGCAACTTTGCTCATTTAATAACGAAGTTGGTTACATTTTCATACTTCTCGCACCTAAATAACTCTTTAGTCGGCCTCGCCGGGCTTAGTGAGTCCCCACCTCATGAGTGATAGTGATATAACATTCACGCTGCTTTGTTATACCTATATATTTAATATTTTTTTATCGACATCTTGATTACTCCTGGTATATCGAACTATGCACTAGCTGAATTTCCTGAAAATCATTTTTATATTATTAATTATTAAGTTGTAAAAGACATTGTAATACTGACCTTATACTAGACTGAATATTTTCTTGATTTAATAATACAGCAATAAGTAACACACTGTATATTTTTCATAAACTGCATAACGGCACAGCACATCTGGATAACGATTCTCGAGTGAAAAGGGCCGTGGTTCAGGCAATTAATCATCTTGGTAACAGAGTAATTCTGCCTTGAATTTTATTAAAAAGTTGAGGTTAAGGGGTTTTCGAACTGTCACTTAACGAGTAGACAATAAGATAGGCCACCATAAATACAGGTACATGTAAGTCGGGTAGTTGATTTTTACACGAAACCCGAGGCTTCACGCAGGGACGCGATTGGATAAAAATTTAATAGAAAAAACCTAGAGATTCTCATAAATATCGGGAAAAATCGATCTTGAAGTCTTCCCATCGACTATCTCTGCACTGGTCATTGTCATACTTTAATAAATGAAGAAGCCATTTTGCTAACCACATGTATCTTGTATTTTTGAGTGGCAGAATTCAAACATCAATATAGGTGAGAATTATTTTGTTATTAAATAATTTAAGTGAGTGAACCACGTGCAATAAATTCATTGGGGATTGTTTTTCTATTTTAGAGCTGTGGCCAGTATTAAGAACAGTATTAAGATATATTAAGAACAATTAAAAGAATTAAGAATTAAGCCAAATTCTTTTTTACATTTGAAGTCCTAGTATAAGTATAGTATGGTCTAGGAGCATAATTGATGTAAATGTTGGAGCACATTCCATTTATGTCCTATTTATTGAGAATATCATTTGTGGAATAATATGGTTATAATACATACTAATTAAACTGAGGGAAATTACCGCCCAAGAACAGCAAGACTTTACCTCACCGTCCGATATCACCTAGTGAAATTCCAATTTATCTATCAAGTCGTGGTACGAAGTTAATCTGACGAAACCAACTAGGGATGGCAGCAGAAGAGCATGTCAACAACTCAGGTATTCCCTAGTGGCGCCCACAGTAACGAACTTTTTTTAAATACATATATTTTTGTCATGTGTTTGCTTTATTTTACCACCTAAATCCTATTGTTAATAAATACGAATTTACTTCTGGTGAACATCAAAAACCCCGCCGATCTCACGCCCAAGCCGAGGTAAAATATATCTACCCAAACAATAAAAGAGGTAAACAGAAAAGTTATAGTATAAGAGACTCACTGCAAAATTTCAGCTATAATCATTTACTTATAGGTTGCCGGCCACTGGCTCTTAGACTATAGTAGAATTATAGAAATCGAAAAGCATATGCAAAAACAAGATTTATATACTTCAGAATTATCCGATATAACAATGCTCCATAGCAGGTGAGATATAAGTGGTCTGCTTACATTCTGCTCGGCCTAAGCGGCGCGACTTACAGGAAGCGACCTACATTGCAGTAGGTACTTAACGCAGACCTCTCGCCCTGGGCGACGAGCCATTAAATTTGTAAGAATTAGAAACATCTATTACATTCGCTAAATTAAGATACTTTCACCCTAGTATAATTGAACCCCAAGATTTTCAAAAAGAATTACAAAACAATATTTTGGAAAAACTTAATATACTACCATATGATGCAAAAGATGCAGTTTATTATGAACAAATAACAGAAATTAAAGCATACTTAGTTATTATAATCTTTATACTAGAAATACTTTCCATTTGTGGGCTTTACCATATTATAGTCCTCAAATTTAAGTTCATTTTACTTTCCGATCAATCGTAGTCTTGTTGATAAACCTTGTATTTTGTTAAGTGATAAAAATTATTTTTGCAGAATTTCAAAAACCGAACGTATTAATAATGAATTATGTAAGTTACAAATAGTACTAAAACAAAAAAACTCATAATTGCACAAAAAATAGTGGAACAATTGGCGACTGTTTGGGAAAAGAGGTATATGTCAAAGAAAGTAGTTTGGAGATAACAGCCTTCTAAGATTTTAATAATTTGTATTTGTGCAGAAATATATGCCTCTTATATAAGTTTTAATAATATAAACTACATTGCTATAGGATTGGTTATTATTTTATAAACATTTATTACATTTTCAATTAACTTCTCACAAAATACAGTAGGTAAAAGGTAACTAAATAAAACATACAAGTAATATTATTTATTGATTTATTGAATTTCACTACCTGCAGAGATTTATATCTCTTTTCTCAGATACAAGAATTACTGTTTTAAAAGGCTGGTAGGGTTAACTCATTTTCGTCAAATTCGGACATATACCCCTTTTCCCAAACAGTCGAGAATTAATGATATTAACATTCAAGAAATCAGAACTGCTCGACCAAGTTATGTAGATAACGCCATTGGTTATGTTCAAATAAAACAAGAACCTCGTTCTTGTAAACTGTAGGCGAAAATCATCCCAGAACATAAATTAAAATAAAAAATTATAATATTTTCTGCAAAATTCAATTAAACAGTTAAAAAAATATTTCTGATCTGGTCAAACAAATAGTTACATGTTTATCCAACTTTTAAAATCAAATAATTTTTTTGTCTATATCATTTGACTGCTAATTACAAACTTTTCGCTACTTAACAAGATAATTTTGAATATTATTCCGACTGTAAACTATTTCAGTTGCTAAATCTAAATACTTGTTGAAACTGGAATATAAGTACACACGAATGAGGTTGAATAATAGCAAATTCTCGAACTCTAGCACACGTGTATTCTTGCACCGGCTCATCATTTTTGCGTCTTTTACCTCACGTTTGGCACTTTTTTACTAGCAGATACAGTAGATAACTTATTGTACAATTTGAACTTGCTAAATGTTCTTCTATGTGTTTTAATAATCCATTATTTGTGGAACTGGTTATATTAAATTTAAAAATCCCAATTCTTCATCCGTTTTTCTGTTGTACGACCGCCAAATTATCTTAAAACAAAACAAATTAAGCCGTCAGATATATAATCTATTAAAATTTTTATGATATTGCACCAGATAAAAAACTGCAAGATTGTATCAATTGCTTTTTGTATAGCAGCCTACACTACCACAATGCTCTACTTTTCTCGTCTCTTGACATCGAAATAAAACATTTATTAGGTGTTTCCACTTTTTTATTTCAACATTTTGGTAATATATAAATCATAATTTTAAACATAGAAAAGCACGAAGTGATATGTTTTAAACACAAAACTTTATCTGAACCCTAATTTTTGCCATGTATCTTCTTTTACTTTTACCTATTTTCATCAATTTTATATATAATTATTTTTGTCTGAAATTGTCAGGTCAGCGAAAACTGCAAACTTGATACCTCATATGTAATCAGTGAGGAGCCAAGATATGTGAAACCCGAAGGTTAATAAACGTATTGCATCATTTGTAAACACCTGCATTTGTTCTGTGTCAGCAAAAAATTAATACTTTATTTCATAACTAGCGTTACCTTTTCTTAACTTTGAATGTAGGATATAATACCACGTTACTAATACGTACATAATTTCTAAAAAATAAAATATCCCTCTACCTATTCAAACTAGTGGGGATTACTCCGTAAAATAACATTAGCAAAAATTCTAAACAGTCGAAAACAAGCAGTGTTGTGTAAAATAATATTGAGTTATAGTGTGTAACCAAACAAAATCAGAATAATGTGAGCATATTATCTGAATGGGATTGAAATAATAGACTTAAAAAAACTTGAAAACTAGACTTGAAATAAATTAGTTAGTTTGTCCGGAATCAAAGGGGGTGTTGACGTTATGGTCATCTGTCAGATGGAGATGGCCAGTTGGTTATCGGATGACAGACTCCATGACAACCTCCTCCCAAAGATGGTGATGGTTAGAAGTCCTGGGTCCAATAATATGTTGTCTTGGTCAGAAGATCCGTGGTGTGGTGAAAACAGACAATAAAGATATAAGCAAGTAGAATATTTACAACGGATGAGTGTTAGAGAATACTCAGTCTGGTTGTCGGTGATTATGAGATAAAATATAATATAAAGTTCCATAAATTTAATATTAAAGTTAATTATTTTAATACTATTGTTATAATTAGTACGATGAAATCTTAACTAAGGATGGTTAAAACTTAACTGAACTTATACTAACGAGAGGAGAAAAACTTCTACAGTATTTTTGATTCAAAATCTTTCAAATATTAACAAAAATTAGTTTACATATCGAACGTGTTAACAAAAATTTACTAAACAAATTTACACAAAAGATAATTCGAAAACAACCAGATCGTATCGTGGATATCTAAATTTACAGTAAAAATTAAAAAAAAAACACACCATGTAATAGTAAAATAGGAATCAGATTTTCTTTGTGTGGTATAACAAAAGATATTCAGATAAAAGATATAAGATAAAATTTTGCTACAGCTTGAGTTAAAAAACTTCTAAATAAAAAAAACCAGAAAGATAAGATAAAATACGTTTAGTGCAGTATTACATCCCTGACATTAATACGACTACAAAAAAGGTTCAATTAGGTGATCACAAGGACTGATGAAGTAAACTGCCTTTATTAAAAAAAAAAACAATAAAAGAAACTTACCTCAACCAATTCCTTAGAATCGTGTGCCAACCATTTCCGATCCAGACTGTGTAATTTGCCAGGGGCCCAGAGACAACTCTGCAAGTCTGCGAAGAAATCGGAAGTTCAATCACCCTTTGTGCAATTGTCAAAAAAAATCAGGCGATGTCCCGATCAAATCATCTGAAAGCATAACAAAAAACAGAACGAGTTCTCAAACTTGACTAAACGAAGAGATAAGCAAACCAAGACCATAGCGGATCTTTTTCTTGCCACGTGCCCTTGACCAAAATGGAGGTCAAAGTGGACCTACATAAATAAATACGATTACAAGCGTTAGCAAAATATGAAAAAAGCAAGGCAAATACAAAACAGTTAATTAAAAGGAAAGAAACCATATTTACATACTAGATTGAAAATTTTCGGTATTCTTCCACGACAAAAATTGAATTGGTTTCGCGAAATACGATCTGCTTGGTTCGACGACAATATCTTCAAGTCCAGAGTGTTGGTCGTCACGTCTTTTCCAATTCCAGTACCGCGCCATCTACGTTAGATGCGGGACGGGTTCCCTAATACGGTTGGGTCGCAGTTGTAGTGTGCGGATAATTAGGAGTAATTATGGAGTAAATATAGGTGTTATATTAAAGTGACGTTATACAGTGTGAATAAAATAAATGAAACGAAATTAATAAAAATTTCGTTACAATCCTTAAGTAGGGATAGTATAAGAGGACAAAAATCTGGGAGCAGGAATAAATAACTATAAGAGAGGAGTAATCAATGACCTACTTAAAAAACATAAATAAACAATTTAAAAAATATAAATGGCATATATAAGGCATGGAACCATACAGTATATGTACAGATGTAACAAACATACTGTATTACATTATTTTCAGCGGTCGACATTATTTCTGAACAACGCACTGTATATTACATCACCCATGTCGTCTTTAATATTAGATAAATTTCATATGAGATATTGTAACATGTGTCCCCCCTTAGGAGAAATATGTCATGTCAATACGATGAGACAAGAAACGTCTCCAGTTTAGTTTGTATATTAAAAGTAATTAATGCATGTAAGCCAGATGGGATTACATCATATTTGTATTCTAAAGCGTTTAATATAGGACAAATTTTAATAGTGCTCTGGACCGCGCCAACCCGGGGGTGCAAGGGGTGCGTGGCACCGGGGCGCCAGGATCCAGGGGGCGGCAAATGACCGTTGGTTAGTAGTAGACGTCAGTCAAGCTAAACTGCACACTCCCTGTTAAAATATATTTCTTCCCCCTTTTTACCAGTTAGATTAGATCCCCTTCCTATAAATAAGTACTTTCTGAGATCTTAGTTGACTTGTTAAAGTGCGAGGTTCACTCGCTGTCAACTTATTTTTGGTAATTGTATGTGCTTTGCTTTGAACCCTTTTCAAGAGGCACGCCTATAGAATCTTGTTCTCTGTAACCATCACCTTCACCAAATGTTTATTGTGTACTGTGAATTAGTCAAGTTTCAAAAAACCTAGATATATCTAACTTGGTTGAGGAATTTGCAAAAAGACCCGAAAAATTATTTTTTGAATGACAAGATGTCTGCTATTTAAAAAAGTCAGTAATACTGTTATCTGAGCATGATGCTCTGTTCTTATTATTTTTACACATGTATTTTATATTATAAATATACTAGGTGACCCGGCAAACGTTGTTCTGCCATATGAATTATTTCTAGTGAATATTTTGGTAGTCGGCTTCGTTCTCATCCCTACTCCGTGCTGTTTACTGGGTGAGAAGCACAAACCTAGAAAAAATATAGACTGTGCCAGTGTCATATTGCCGGCAACCGCTAATTCATGGCTGCCCTAAAAGGTCCAGAATCACTAAAACTTGGTTTTTATGCCAATTTACGTTGATTGTATTGAAGCGTGAATCCCATTTGTTTACTGTGATTGGTCACATTCATGTCACATTCCTTAATGACATTTAAAATGACAGCAAGTTAGTTAATTTCATATTGCAATGCAGCCATCATATTTGCACAACCACCAACATAAAGCGAATAAAATATCAATTTTCTAGACCTTAGGTCCCTAGAAAACGCGGCACCTGTCACGTGACCTATATCATGAACCGACGCTGTCTATATTTTTTCTAGGTTTGTGGTGAGAAGTGACACCGGTAGACGCCTGGCGGGGATAACTGATCTAGTGATAATAATCGATCAGTTCTCTACCAGAGTTAAAAATGATTAAATTACTAAAATGGCTATTAAAAAATAGGGGTTTGTAATAAAAGGGTGAAAATTAAGAGTTGTATGTATTTTTAATGCCACATCATAAAGAAATAAAAATAAAATTTGTTGTCCAAATATTAAAAAGAAATGTTTGGGGTGGACCACCCTTATCACTTAGGGGTATGAAAAATAGATTACGGCCGATTCTCAGACCTACCGAATATACATATAAAATTTCATAAATATCGGTCAAGCCGTTTCCGAGGAGTATGGCGTCTAAAACTGTGACACGAGAATTTTACATATTAGATTTAGTTTTGTGTTACTTAGAAAGACTATTTAAGTTCCTATTCTTAGCTCGTTTTTTTAATATTGTTTATTTTCTATTAATTGTTGAAAAAAAATACATTTATTTTTATTATTATTAATTTACAGGGTGTCCGGAAAAGACGTGTACAACGGAATACCACAGACTCCTGGGTTCAAATTAAGCCGATTTAGCCCAATTTACTTATTTCCAAAATTGCTTCGTTTAGCCGCTAGAGAGCGCCAAAGTTTGAGAAAAATTTTTGTTTATTCCGAATATCTCGAAAACGACTTGATCGATTTTAACCATTTTTGGGCTACGCAGTTATAAGTCTAACCGACACTTTTTGACGTTATTTAGAATCTTTTGCAGTTATTAGAAATGTAAGAAAAATCATGTATCATGCAAATATAAGCACATATTTTTTAACCACCTGTACAATTACTCTCAGTTTTCTTTTGTTAGTAGCTGACTTTATTTAGAAACTTTTTTTATACTCACAGAATTTTGAATAGATGAGTAGTTTAGGCAAAAAAAATATTTTCATATGTCAACAATATCAGCATTCGTTCTGCAACAAATAACGAAAATTCCAAAACTCTCATTTATATTTTATTTAATAAATACAAGATAATAAAATATAACAAAAAAGAGTTATGATCACTTTACAATAAATGCTCAAAGTGACCACCGTTTTCTCTTATGCAACAAGTAATCCGTTTTACGAAGTTGTAGTGCAGCCTCTCCATGATTCCTGCATTACCTCCTAAAATATTAAATGCGTCTTGGATTCGCCTAAACAATTCCTCTTCATTATTAACTGCAGAGGCATATACTTTAGTTTTTACTGCACCCCACAAAAAATAATCGCAAGGGGTTAAGTCTGGTGCTCGAGGTGGCCATTTTATAGGAGCATCGTTTCCTCTTCCGATCCACCTGTTAGGATACAGATTATGTAAATATTGACGAACGGGTATTGTAAAATGAGGGTGCACCATCGTGCATAAACCACATGTTACGACGAAGTAATAACGGCAAATCGTCCAATAAATTAGATAATACTTGCTATAAATAATTTAAATAGTTGACCCCATTCAATCGATGTGGAAGCACAACCGGGCCAATAATAAAGTTGTCGATAATTCCCGCCCACACGTTTATTCTGAATTCATATTGAAAATGTCTTATTTCAGTACAGTGTGGATTTTCATCAGCATAAACGTGTTTGTTGTGGTTACTAATGATGCCTGACCTAGTGAAACATGCTTCATCTGTAAATAAAATGTTTTTGCTGAAGTTGATATCATGGGCTCTTTGATCTTGTATAAAATTACAAAATGCTAAACGTTTTTCGGGGTCAATGGGTAGCAATTCATGTACCGATTGAATGTGGTACGGATGTAGTAATTGCTCCTTCAAAACATCATGAACTATGGTTTTGGTATCCCTATTTCATGTCCAATGCGTCTTGCACTAATTTTTGGGTTCTCTTCTATCTTATCTAGGATTTGTTCCTCCACCTCTATAGTTTTCGTAGTACGTTGACGCCCTTGAGCCGCATTCATTTGGTGGAAGGAACCAAATTCGCGAAGTCGCCTTTCGATGTTGGCAAAAGTTTGATGATTTGGCACTCGTCGATGAGGGAATCTGTCCATGTAGACCCTAACACTTTTGCGGCCGTTACCTTGACAAAATCCATAAACCAAAAGCATATCTACTTATTCGGAATATGTATACGTATCCATGATGAAATAATGAAAAATGAGAAAAATAAACAAACACAACAATAACGACAACAAATAAAGTAAGATCTAAAGTAACTAAGTAATTGAGCAAGAAGAATACACCGAGAGACTAATTTCAGTAGCTGATTAGATTTGACACACAACTGACACTTAAAATAACAGAGCCAACTTCTGGTACTTCATTGTTGCAGAACGAATGCTGATATTGTTGACATACGAAAATATTTTTCTGCCTAAACTACTCATCTATTCAAAATTCTGAAAGTATAAAAAAAGTTTCTAAATAAAGTCAGCTACTAACAAAAAAAAACTGAGAGAAATTGTACAGGAGGTTAAAAAAATATGTGCTTATATTTGCATGATACATCATTTTTCTTATATTTCTAAGGACTGAAAAAGATTCTAAATAAGGTCAATAAGTGTCGGTTAGACTTATAACTGCGTGGCCTAAAAATGGTTAAAATCGATCAAGTCGTTTTCGAGATATTCGGAATAAACAAAAATTTTTCGCAAACTTTGGCGCTCTCTAGCGGCTAAACGAAGCAATTTTGGAAATAAGTAAATTGGGCTAAATCGGCTTATTTTGAACCCAGGAGTCTGTGGTCTTCCGTTGTACACGTCTTTTCCGGACACCCTGTATATTTCCATATTTATTTTATTGCTCCATTATTTGGTGGCAGCAAAGGTTCCGCACCCCGGCGGCAGCTACCCTTGGCGCGGCCCTGATAGTGCTTAAAGAGCTAATTGTTTATGCATGTACATAAGCATGTACAGATATCATTTAACTGCATTCTATTTTATGACTTACTTTTTAAATTAAAGTGTAATTAGGGAAGTGGAATTCAAAAAATAAAAAGTGTAAACAAAAAAATATATTTCCACATATATGTATGGTTACAAATGTTTTAATATAAGATCACATAAAGTGTGTAAAAAAGATATATATAGATAGATATAAAATAAAAATAAAATAAAATAAAAAATATTTATTTTTTAAAAGTCTTTTTGGGGTCCTTCATATTCTAAAAGCGTCCCCAATCGCCTTCTTTCCGCATCTCGAAACTTTCTTTTTTCTGCTTTGGATTTACCAATTGTAGGTGTACGAATCACCGGTTTCTCAAGAATTGTCGAAGAAGGATCATAGCTCTCACACCAATCGTTGTCTCACGATTCCTCCGTAAGGAAAGAATTTGCTGCAATTGGTACAACACAGTTACGTTTTTCTCCTAAACCCCATTTTCTATAAAGAAATGCCTGTTTTTCGAATTTGTTCTTATTTTTCATAGTCTGTATCCCAATCAGTGTCCCAGGAAGGTTTTTTCGACACAGCACTATTTGTTGATATCACTCTCACTTGAAAATCATTATCGTTTTTGATAGACATTTTCGAATGTTTTAAAAGTACTGCAGTAAAGTTGCACTGGTGCTTACTTATATATCGGTGGTGCTAATTTAAAAATACTGGGAGATATATTCAAACTGAAATATATACAATAAAATAATGTTGTAAGAAGGACGTGGGATTAATAACATCAAAGTTTCTCATAACTTTGTGTAAAAATGTATAGGATCAAATGGCTAAATGGCAGATGCGTAAGAGGATAGAGTTCAAGCCAATCAAAACAAAATTGAGTTCATGAGAAAACAGCATTTTGGTTTGACAATGTAAATAACAAATTCCCATAACTTATATAAACATGGAGGACAACGACGCTGTTTGTGAAAAAACATAGAGGATCAAGTGGTTAAATGACAGATGCTTAAGAGGATGAACTTTAAACTAATCATAAGAAAATTGAGGACATCCACACCATATTTCGAAATGAATACTTCATAAGACAGAATTGGGGTATACAAATGTTTGACAATGCAGAGAACAAGTCAATGTTCCCACAAATGAGAGAAAAAATGTAGGACAACGACACTGTAGCAGAGGGGGTCTGTTTTTGATATTACCACAATTTACAGAAAAATTGTACCATGCGTAGTAAGCAGACGCTATTTTAAACCAATAAGAATATCAAACCAAACTTCTGGGCGGAGCATTGGGTGACATAGATTTTTGAAAGCCATAGCATGCAAGCGAAAAAATTAAGACTGTCTGTAATTGGTTTACGTCTCATAACAAAACTTTAATTTAATCTAAGTTGTGGAGTAGGAGTGTTTGTTACACATTTGTATAATTCAGTCATATAGAATCAGTTTAACTAAATCATCTTTAAACTTATTATCACTTAACACCCTAAAACATGAAAGTTAAAGTTCTGGCTGGTAATAGTTCGGGGGTAGGCAAATCTGTCCCCAAAAAGAACATTAAGCTTCTTCAGCATTTACGAATGGAAGCTGGAACTTCAGACTTCCAGGATATTAGAGCTGAAGAATTTAATAGCAGTTTTTAAATCGTCGATGGTGCCCTTACAAATTTGCGTCCGATTGGACACACCAGAAGAGTCCCACCTTCAGCTACTTTGGTTCCAAATACTAGCGCCCCGAGGTATGAAGACATCAGTGGACCAGAAATGACCGCCAAAGTGATGCAACGATCCGAGCTGTTAAAAAAGGTTCGCAAATATGAGCGTAAATTAAATAACCTTCGAAATTTCTTGGCGGGGTTTGAGGAGATGTTGAATATATGCGATAGTGTGTCCGAAATTGTAACATAGATATAAATTTACAATTGAATTTTATATTAAAAATTAAATTATACATTTTATTGCATATATTTAGCACCCCATCCAATTTTTCTGCCACACCGCATACCAAACAGTTTCGAGGTAAGGCTCATATTTGCGAGGACCAATAAAACTATAATTTCTTCTATGTAAATATTGTCATTTGTTTATGCTTAATTAAAAAAATATATATTAATGATTTGTGTAAAAAAAGTAATATTATTTTGTGATATTTTTTGTTAAAATTAGTGTTTCTAGCTATTATTATATTTGTAGTGTCTATTTTTAAAAATAAATTATTAAGTATTATTTGTTTTTAAATTGAAACTGCCAGCTTTTTTGAATATATATACCTAAATGTATTTTTAAATAATATGTTAGTATATTCTCTTGCATTTACACGATAAGCATAGCATTATCATAGCAATTGTTTTAAGTATACAAATATATGAATAAAATTAATGCAGGTGTCTTTGAAATATACATGATTTTTTTTTAATTAATCAACCAAAAAAAAAGAACTGCTTAAATGAAAGGAATTCATAGGACAGAAGACTGATAAACCTATAGCTATAAAATGAGGGAGGCTATAAAATGTAATTGGTTTGCATAAAAGATGTGATACTTAATGAATAGATATTTAAAGTTAACGTGCTCAAATTTTAAAAGGTGAGTGAGCTACTTACAAATTTCAAAGTATATCCAAATATTTAAGTCACTTGCAGTGGAGGGCTAGAAAAATACACTCACTTTGCACATAAGTAACTATATTTAACCAAAAACTACCGCATAAACTAAGCAACAACGGTGAAAACGATTGCGTAGTAAAATTTTATAGCGAGCCTATGCTTTACATTCATTAAGACATCGACTTGAAACGTAAACTAAACATGTGCGCCAGATGTCATTAACTAAGTAAAACTACATGACGGCGTCATCTATTCGACACTCAGTAAATTAGAAAATTGTAATAATGGTTGTATACACATGGCAGCTTATACTTAGCGCGTTTGGTATTTTCAAATCTAATACGTTGCAAATATGTACGCAAATAATACAATGTTAACAGTTTACAAGTATTTATTGTTTTATTTACAGTACACATCATTTTCCGTTTAAAACAAACAGTATTTGGTAAGTACGTAACTAAATAGTGGCAAACTACAGTTGCGACAGTGAAATATTTGACCTGCAAAATTAATAGCATTGTAGCGTGTAGGGTGACTAGCTTGCAGTGTATATGACGTAAAATTTGAACGCCTTAATGTATAACTTGTTTCTCATAAAAAGCACATTTTCTTTTCTAAAAAGCTCTGCAAAACATCTGTCATTTCTAAAATTAGAGTATTACATCACTTCTAAAAATATAATATTACATCACCACTTCTGGCATTAGGTCATTTCCAAAAATAGAAGATCTGGTATAATTATGTGTACGTTAGTAAGTAGGGGAAAATTACTGTACTAAAAGCATTTAACAGAGCAATTTTCAGTCAGTTATGGAAGACATACAGATTGAAGTCGAAGGAAATTTGTCTGGTGAAGTCGAAATTCTAACATGTTTGGAGTGTAATAGTATTCTTGCAATACGATATTTATCTAAAAGTAAAAGGTAGCTGGATAGACATAAAATACATCAAAAGTTTTGCTTACGAAGTTGTAAAAGAATAACAAATATTACAAGTGAATTAATATGGGAATTTGATCCTCTAAGATTATTATTTGCTGAAATATGAATGCTAATGTGGAAATTCTTCAGTGCTGCGTTTGTCGTAAGATAATCAGCAAACAATATTGTGATTTGTGGTTATTTAAACTTAGGTTTATAATTGGTTAATGTAATAAAAAGTGTATGAAGACCAAACCCGTTCGCCTTTTTAGATTAAGTGTTGCAAATAATTAAAAAATGTGGTGTGTAGAAGAAATAATAAAAGACCTTGAAGTGATGTTCACAATTTACGTCAGACGTTCTCAAATTTAGAGTTTGACGCACTACACGAATCCATTTACGGTGTGGGTAAATATTTTCCTCCAGACTACTGCAACAAGTTAGCTGAGGAATATAAAAAAAGGTAACATTTTGTGACGATTACTTACAAGGGTACAGTAAGTGATTTTGTTGATGGAGTTATTAGTTCAGGTAGGATATTTGCTTTATAAAATTAAACCTTTTCTGGACAGCAATTTAGCTAATAAAATTCCAGAACCTGAAGAAGAAAGCGACGAGAAAATGACGTGGTCGCAATCCTTTGTTAATATCATTATATAATAAATGCTATTATCATAAAATTGTTTTATTATTCCATATAAATATATATCACCATAAAAATGTCTCAGTTTATCTGTAACAACAACAATGGACGCTTCTGAACAACAGTTTTTAGTTCTACAAGCCATTTTAAAAAGTTCGCTAATTATACAGCGACCTTATAACTCTAAAGAGGTGTTTATTTGCTTTGATTATAATGGGACACGAAACGATAGCTGGCCCTTTAATTTGAAAAGAATGAAATCTTATAAATATGATTATCAAGAAATGTTCAAAGCTTTTATACCAACCAATACCACAAGCTACAAATTACGAGTAAGAAGGAGTAATGGTGTTGTGCAGGATTCGGGTTGGCTAGAGCTTTACAGAGAACACCCCTCTACTAATAATAATACGATAAATAGTGATGCTGATGAGGGATATAGTTTAAATGAATTTCTCCAGTGGTTTATTGCAGTTTCCTGCTCCATAATCTTAATCGTCACTTGTGTGGCGTGGTGTTGGAACTATGGCCAAGATTTGTGCTGTTTAAAGTGTAAAGAAGTGGAAGTAATAACACTGCATCAAAAAGGTAAATCATTGTATACCTTTACTGAAGCAGAGCTCACAAATTTTCCACTACAGTATCTGATAGAAAATGTTAGCCCCTTGGAACTTTTACATGCATGGCCCGACACACTACAGAGAGGAGTTTACCCTTCAAATACAGCTACCATGCTTTGTGCATCATAACCGCCCTGACTGGTCTTCACACGTAGATGGTGGACCATCTTCACAGTCCTGGTGTGATTTGTGTAAATGGGTTCTACAAAAATGTAAACAAATTTTTTGTAAATCACTTATATAACTGATAAATAAAGAACTTAAATTATATTTATGTTTTCTTATTTTACAAAAAAAAAACTAAGACAAGTAATAATAAAAAAAGTATAAATAAATTTAAATGTACTTTGATTTAAAAAAATGTCAGATGTGGGATTCGAACCCATACTCTTTTATAGAACTAGGACTTAAACCAGGCGCCTTAGACTACTCGGTCAATCTGGTTGGTGTAACAAATAAACAAAAATTCTTTTTTAAGATTTTATTATCAATTACTTTACAAATTTAATAAATTTAAATCGAAATCCCATTCCATTTCATCATCTTGAGCATCTAATAATTTTTAAGCTTCTTGTATGAGAAGTTTTAAATTTGTATTGGCATCCTCATTAAGGAGGTAATGTCCCCAGGATTGGGTTGTTATTCCGTTAGCTTCAACATACCTCTTGTCATCATCTGAAGAAAGAACAACTTTGTTCTTCAGTTCAGTGTGAATGGTGTGTAATGTAGATTTAAATATATACATTTTGCGGAATATTTTACCACCCTTTTCAACGATTTCTACATACTCAGAAAAATGTGTCTTTTTTGATAACACTTTTTGATATACCCTTCTTTGCCTTCTTTGTTACATCGTCGGCTTTAACACAATATGCTTTGGCTCCTGTATCATAAAAGCTCTCTATAGGCCTTCCAGCATATTAATCTTTAAATCTACCTATACTGACTCCGTCTTGGGCATATTATGGATATTGTCTACAGTATAGTTAGAGGTGTGAAAATATTGAATGTTGTTTTTGATGTCATCGTATGGGTTGTCGCAGAACAGTTCAAAAATCAGGTAATCCGTATCGGTATACAAGACGATAGCTTTCTCACCATATTTAGGTTTGACGTAGCCATATAGAAATTCGTAAATGATGGTCTTGGAAATATCCAAAATTGAGAAGCCAACGTATAGAGGTTTATCATATACGACTTTTAATTTTCCTAGCTGTACTGCTACTAAATTCTCTTCAAATATGGAGCACGTTTTGAAATGTGGTAATGCTATTAACGCTCTTGCACCTAACTGACCTCTCTTGTTCTCCCAGCATGAACAGAACTTAATGTTTTGTCTTTTATCGACATTTTCCATAGTCTTTCCAAATATTGAATTAACCTTCAATTTAAAGAAATCTTTCTCAAATTCTGCTTTACCAGAATTTCGGAGTCTAGTGTTTAAATTAGATGTAAGGCGCTAACCACGGTGATTGAGAAAATTCCAAGGTTCTCTGTATTTTTCTCAATTCCAGTCCATATCTTAAACTCTGCTTCAATTTTCTGTAGTGGATAACATAATTGTGTTTGTTGTATAAGTTGGGAATTAGTTTTGGAAGTTTACAGTTTGGTGGGGTAATCATTTCTGGGCAAAAAGGTAAATCTCTTTCTCTTAGTACATTGGGATACACCTCCACGAATTGATTTTCGAAAGAAATGTAAAGCATCCACGTCTGTTAGGAGCTCTAAGCTAACCCCAGAATAAGACATCATCGCATCCCAGCTTAATGAAGGGGCAGTCAAATAGTGAGCCGGATCCAGTTTGTATTGTTCCAAACACACTTTTCTAAAATTTTCAAACACATCAGCTAGTAACAAGACGTCTGATTTTAGATACAGATCTGCGTATTCCGCTAATGTTCTGCAGTTGAAAGTATTCCATACATCTTTAGCTCTTTCATAATCATCATCAGAAAGAGCCTGCTTTGTTAAATTATTATAAAAAAATTCTTTTATAGGTAATTCAGTTTCTTCCAATTTTTCGAACAAGTTCACAAAACTATAAGGAAAAACTCCTTTCCGCCTGATTAATTTGAACTTTTCTTCATCTGGAAAATATTTTCGAGTTTCGATACACTGATGGGATTCCAAAGTTTGACTTAGATTGTCGAGGGACTTGGACAGAAATCGAAAAGAATCTACAAACTTCAATCTCAAGTATGTATCTGGTTTTTTTTTTAATCGACAGATTTCTCCACAAGGATTGATTTAGAAAATGATATATTATGTAGTTTTCTTTGTTTCGAGCAATCACGGAAATGGTTTCCTTCTTGGTAGCCAGTTTCTTAATAAAAAGCGAAGCATCGTAGTTGAGGTTGTGGAAAAAAATTGGAATGAATTTTGGAATTTTGTAGTTCAAGTTACAAACAGAATGTGTTGTAAAGCGGAACCATCCGGTTTAATGGGAATGATCCTTAGCTTTTATATCCCAGGGCATAAATGGTTTATTGCAAATATGACAGCAATTTGCTGTATCATAAGCAATTTTCTCTTCGTCAGTAAGAGGCAGCATTTCTTTAACATGTCCTAAATGATTTGTATACAGATCCAAAGCTACTTTATCAAGCTTTTCAATAAACATTTCTGCAGAGTTTGGTCCCCTGTATGACTCAAATCTTGAATACTTGTCATCAAAATTGCATTTCACATAAAAAGCGAAAGAGTATGGTACATGTTCACTTATTTGAGCTGTGAATGACTTGTCATCAGAAGGCTCGTTATTGTCAATGGGTTTTAACAAACTCTCAAAGTCGGCATAAATTACGAACGGTACTGGCAGATGCTTCTCAAAATTCACAAATTATAGGATATTTTCGGGTACAGATTCCCCATACTTGTTCACCTTTAAATCAGTGGTTGGTATTTTTGTACAAACATGGTTACAATCATTTTCCTCGTGTGATTTCAATTGTTCCGTTTTTCTAAAAGATTGCAGACATCCATCACAGATATGTAATCGCCCATTGTAATTAGATTTCTGTTTCGACACCAATCTGGATAAATCAGTTATGAGACAGTAGTGATTCACGCCTGTAGCTATGTCGGATAAAAGTAGTAAATTGATATGTGTAGGTTGCCGTCTTAAGGTAAAATGCAAAGGTCCAACTACTTCAGTAATCACTTTACCATATTTGAATTCTGACTCTATTCCAAATACATTGATCGATATATTATTCAACTTTTCAAATGTTGCAATGTCTTTGAGTTTCATAGGAAGTTCCATACCATTAAAATTTAATAAAGTGTTATAATGTGGATACGAACTGGTTTTTGTTGGATCACCTTGTGAGGGAAATATTGCTGCGATAACGGACCACGCAAAACAAGCACTATCATTGTTTTTAACATTTAGTACAGCTAGTTTTTATTTTGAGGTAGTATGAAGATGCCGAAAGTGGTGTATATTTGTTTATGTTCACATCGAGAAACGTTATTTCCTTTAAGGTCCATCCTGAACTTTTTTCCTGAAACTCTGCTGTTTGAGATGTCATCTCCGCTATAAACTTTTCAAACATTGTTTGCAACTCTGTTGCTTCTGTCACAATTTTATTCTTTGTATTAAATGATTTTATCTCCGACATCTCCTTTTCAGCGTTAATGTAAAATCCAAACACCTCAAAATGTATCTTGAGAGCCCTGTATTTTCGTAAACGTTTACTTATAACATCAAGCACTTTTTGATGAATTTCTCCAAAAAAATCCTTATAGTCAATATGAATTTTGGGACTTGTGAATCGAAAACTTGATATTCTGCGTGTGAAAGCACTATGGACTTTGCTCACACCATCTTCCACTATAGTAAAAAGCCGGTCAATTCGTTTTCGTTTTTTGGATGGAGCAGGGGCTGCAGACCCATCTACACTCCTCTTTTTGTAGTCGCACTTGCTTTTGCTTGGCGAAGATTTAATTTTCTGTTTAGGAACTGGGCACGCATTTTTAATATACCTCAGAAAGTTAAATTTTCTAGAGAAGCACTTCTCACAATGTTCACACTTCATTGTCGAAGTTATAATGATACTTGACTACACATTTGTCCATTTTATCTCTTACCCTTACCTTTGCATCTGTTTCAAAATAGACAGCACATCTGGCATTATGGCATACCTATTAATAAACAACATCTGGCGTTATGTCACTCACTCTTTCACTATACAGGTCAATTACCCTCTTCAGATTTTTGAGTTTTATTCTGTAATCTTGCAAAGCCTTTCTGTATCTGGAGATCATTGTAAACTGTCTAAATGTTTAAAACCGCTTTCATTAAATATCTATTAGATTTGTCTAACAATTTTAGATAGGGGGGAGTAGTTGAACACTTTTTCATGTAAAAACAATAACAATATGCAGTGGTGTCCTTAGGCATATTTTCACTTGTTTCAAATTCAATCCGCATAACAACAGATCCACTTTGAACGGCCTCTTTCTGTCGAGAGCAATCTATATGTACAATAGGGCAAATAGTTAAAAATTCTTCAGGTGTGTATACAGGTTCTTTCGCTGTTTCTTAGTAAGATGCTCGAAAATTTGAAAACATCCCATACAGAGAAGCAAACTTTTTAGCCTTTAAATTTAAATAAACATCTTGATATGGATATCTCTCACTATTTAAAAATACGCGAATATTGGTCAAATTAATGTTGTCAAACCAACTCATGTCACTAGTAACTTTTTGTTTTTTGTTTTTCTGAAATCCGACGATTACATGTCTGGGAGTTTCAAGTTTACTACTTGTTTTTACGGACCAGGAATGTTGGGTTGTTTCACTTAAAGATGGATATTCAATCAATGTCTACTGAAACGTGTGGAACTCTCCAAAAAATTTTATTAATTACAATTTTGGGTTTTTCAGTATCATCTTTACTAGTGATAGCATCTAAATCATTATTTGAACGTATCAAAACTAGTTCTTGTTTCATATTTATAATAATTTTTCTATAGTCTTCAAAAAAACCTAGTAACATGTTAAGGGGGATGCAAACGTTAAAATTTCCATCATCATCTGTAATTTTTTCTCCAATTTTATGGACTCTTAGAATCCATCCAGCGTTATGAAGCCTAACACTTTCCTTATCGGTGTAAGATAGATAGGCTTTAATTGTTGACGTTAATCCTACATTTCTATTGGTGTCGACTGTGACTCCATTTAATTCATAACGAATTTCTCTAAACAAGAAAGCAACACCATTATTAATAAACTTTAACTTTGTAGCTTTAGTTCCGTCATCTTTGGTTAATTTTCCCTCTATATATAAATGACTTTCGGAAGGTAATAGATCAACTCTCTTGGATAGGAATTCTGATTTCGTCATTATATTCGAATGATCCGGACACAGATGGTTGATAACTATGTAATTCGAAGTTTGTGATGGAGTTGTCGACATATAGCTTTGATGTTACATTTAAAATATCCATTATACCAATACTTTAAACCAAAGGTTAGTTAAAAACGTATGATTCTTAGATGTTAACGCTTTGAATGTATTTTGCATACTAATTTTGGATCTATGTTTTTTCTTTTTATAAGACTTTTGGTTTGGAACTACTTTATTATATCTAATCACCATTTGAAACCTTTTTTAAATGGAGTCTAACGGTTATAGTTTTACCTCTAAAATGTATTAGTCTTCCGTCTTGATCCAGTACTTTTATGGTAATATTGGTTATCGTCTGGACACTGAGAGGAAAATATAATATTGGAAGTGGGGATTCAACAATCTTGTATCCTTTCTCAACGCTCGGAAAGAACTGATGAATAATGTGCACAGGCTTACCATTTAAATATCTATTTGTGTAAATATTACAATTGAATTTACTCTTAAAATTTTTACTATATTATCAGACTGTGTTTGATCTTTCAATAGAACTGTTTTATTAAATACTAATACTTCACGTATAGTGCCGCCGTTATTTTATTGGCGAACGGTGGCCTTGTATGGATTAGGATCGAGCGGTATTATCGCTCTTTATCCTTCACCATCTCTGTAGACCTGGGCGGCCTCGTAGAGGTGGGTTCCCTTCTCCGGTCAGCCTCGACCGCTGTTGCGGCCGATGCTGTCGGCTCGAGGAACCAAACGTATAGTGCCTTGTTTTAAAAAATGTATGTATGTATGTATACATTTAATTGTGCTTTTTAATGTGTCCTTATCGACTGTTAAATTCAATTGCGTGCCACTTAGGTCTTTTACTTGTTTTGTTAACAATTTAGCTAAATCTTCAAATTCGTACGATCCGGTTGGTATTGTTATTTCTTTATTGTCGTCATCATAATAAAATTTATTATTCACCCCTTCTTCAATATTTGGAATGGTCATAAACGTCTCAAAATCTGTTAATCCGATTTCATATTGATTGTTTTCTAGATAAATAGGAGGATTAAAATCAGCGCTTAGAATAGAATTGTTTCCAGAAAGAGCAATGGTGGTTGTCATTGTTAACTCTTTTATGTGTTTAGTTAAACTGACCAACACTATTCTCGGTAGAAGTAGTTATACAGAAATTTAAGCGATAGGTGACCGCAATTATATGAATTATCTGTTTGTTTAGTTTCATAGTTGTATTTCACAATATTATTGCTACCATCGCTTTTAAAGTATCATAGTAATTCTATTGGTGGTCTCAAATTTCCATAGCTATCAAAGTAAATTATTTCAGAATTTTCTTTAACGTAGCACGTCCAGTGACTTCCGGCATTTTGCTCATCATCTAGATTTATAATGGCACATTCAATTTTATGTATTTTAGCAGGTAAAGCATTACGCATAAACACTCCTCTGAAATACTGTATTTTTAACAGTTTAACATACCGAACGAGTTCTTTGTTGGTTAAGGCGTGATGTGGTAGCTTTATTGGAAGTTTTTTTTTATATGGTGCAGGATATAATCCGCGACCCCGATACGGTTTAAAATACAGTCCTTTCCGTTTCGCTTCCATGGCTTTGTTATGTCGCTGTGTTTCTTCCAATAACTGTTTGTTTACTTTTGCATCATTGACAGCTTTTGCTATACCAGCCGCACCACCTCCTAAAGCTCCAAGAGCCCCCAAAAGAGGGAATAAAAGGGGTAAGAATCCACCAATTCGTTTAGGTGTCTTAATAGTACGTTTTTTCTGCTTTTTCATCCCCCTTTCTTTTTTTAATTTATTTCTTTTTCTAAGACCCATTCCAAGTTTAGTTTTTGCTTTCATTATTCCAGTTACGCCTAGAGCTGCAAGTCTTTCTCCAACACTAGCGTCTTTTGATTTAACTCGCTCCCAAGCCTTTTCTTCTAAAACCTTATCAGCCTGATGTCTCTTCTCAATATCTTTGCTCTCAGAGTACTTTCGATCGTGCTCAAGGCAGCTCTGATCTAATTTGTTTATACCTGGATCACCTCTGGCAAGTCGTTTAGAAAGTTTAGTTCCTGGTCCGCAATAGTTATAACCTGGTGTAATTCAAACGGCAATTTACCAATAAGCGTGTTCACTAAACCCTGACCTCTTCTAATGTGTTTTCGCTTATGACTGACTACCGTCGGCGTGTGTATCAGCATTTATATAGATGTCTTCTATCCCAAAATTCAAAGAAAACTGCTTATCTAAAGCAAAAGCGTCCTATAAATAGTTTTTCTACATACAGTACTTTTTTAGTAGATGTCAAACAATGAGAATAGTCAAAACTTCTCGTTACCAATTACCAATCATGACCAGACGGTACAAGATAGTTATCAGAAGCACAACGGTCTTTTTGGAGGTCATTCCAAACGATGTTTAATTGTTGGTCCCTCGGGGTGTGGAAAAACTAATATTATGGTTACATTGTTAGAGCATCCCAAAGATTTAAGATTTGAAAATGTTTATATATATTCCAAATCTCTTTATCAACCGAAATATGATTACTTGAGGAAAATATTTCAACCTCTTAAAGATGTCGGATATTATGAATATGGAGAAGAAGAAGACATTATTCCACCCAATCAAGTAAAACTAAACTCAGTTATAGTATTTGATGATATTGCATGCTGTAATCAAAGTCCCATGAGAGACTATTTTTGTTTCGGACGACACAAAGACACAGATTGTTTCTATCTATGCCAAACATATTCATCTATACCAAAACAACTCATCCGTGACAATGCAAATCTGGTTGTTTTTAAACAGGACAATACCAACCTTAAGCATATATATGAAGATCATGTGACCACAGATATGTCTTTCCAACTGTTTAAAGAGATGTGTAGTATATGCTGGAAAAGTGGGTACGGTTTTCTTGTTATCGACAAGGATTGTTCTTTAAGAAGTGGACGGTATAGAAAGGGGTTTGATTTTACCATAAAGATTGTAAAAACATCTACATTTATCACTCTCAATCATTATTTAACAAAACAGCAATGAACAAAGAGTTGGCTCAGGGCCGCGCCAACCCGAGGGTGCAAGAGGTGCGTGGCACCCGGGCGCCACGATCCAGGGGGTGGAAAATGACCGTTGGTTAGTAGCAGACGTCAGTCAAGCTAAACTGCACACTCCCTGTTAAAATATATCTCTTCCCCTTTTTTACATTTTTCGTCAGTTAGATCAGATTCCCTTACTATAAATAGTTCCTTTCTAAGATCTTAGTTGACTTGTTAAAGTGTGAGGTTGACTCGACGTCAACTTATTTTGGTAATTATTGTATGTGCTTTGCTTTGCATCCTTTTCAAGTGGCATGCAATGGCAATGGCATGGAATCTTGTTCTCTACAACCCTCACCTCTCGTACTGATCCATATGCTGTGAATTAGTCACTCTCTATTATTTTCTACCTCGGGTAATTGACAAGATAAAAACTTTAAATTTGGGAAATAACATCATTTTTTTAATCTAATGTCTCGAAATTGGCAAAAACTGTTATATCACTACTAATAAATTAAATTTGGGATATAACTCTTATCATTTTTATAATTTAATGTCTCGAAATTAGCAAAAACTACTGTTATATCACTACTACTACACATAATGGGATGTAAATGTAATACAATTATTTTTTTCTACGTTCATGCAAAAAACAAAACTTTTTTGAACTATATTTAGTGGAAAAGTGGTTCTTTATTGCACTAGTGCAATAAAATGTTTATTGCATTCATCTGTCACTCTACAATAGCGTTTTGTCATCATGACAAACATAAACGTTCAAATCGATGTCACATTTTCCTAGACTTAGTGTCATCTAAATAACATTTTTTGGTTTTTGCATGAACGTAGAAAAAATATTGTATGCAACTCGTACAAAAAGTGCTTATTGCACTCGACGGGTTGTCCTACTCGGCCTGACAGCCTCGTTGGACAATTTCACGTCGCGTGCAATAAACACTTACTTTTGTACTTGTTGCATAAATAACTATTATTGTATTTTTTGTATATTTTTATATCTGAGCGTCTTCTAATTTATTACGCCTATGCATTTTTACTCCTCGCACGTTTTGCCCGTTGAGGAATTTGCAAAAAAGAAACGCCCGAAAAATTATGTTTTGAATGACATATACCTACTATTTAAATGAAAAGTCAGTAATACTGATATGTGAACATCATTTTATGTGTTGTCGTTATCTTTACACATGTATTTTATATTATAAATATATTTACTGTTACTTATGCAGACTATTTAAGTTCCTATTCTCAGCTGTTGTTTTCTTAATATTGTTTGTTTTCTGTTAATTATTGAAGAAAAATACATTTATTTTTATTATTATTGATTTATATTTCCATATTTATTTCAATGCTCCATTATTTGGTGATTAACCTAGAATGCTGCTAGGGTGGCAGCAAAGATTCCGCACCCCGGCGGCAGTTACCCTTGGCTCGGCCCTAAGTTGGCTAAACAGCTGGTTACAGCCAGAAAAGTAGTAAAGCAAAAATTTCAAAGTCTAAAATCCGATGTGGCTAAAACACAGGCTCAATTAAAACAAACTTATCAACCCATTACCCAACCTCTGCAACAGCTTATCACCACAATAGGTAAAACAGAGGATTTTATTCCGAAGGTGGAAGCAAAAGAAGAAGAATCACCTTATAAATCTACACCGAAAAGACCTAAGAAATTAAGACCTCACCCCACCTTTCTCTATTTGAGACTAGTCTAATAGAAAAAACTCCAAAACAAAGAACGGGTAAAACCCCTTTGCTACCTACAGAAGTACCTTTTCTAGAAACTGATGTAATCTCAGAAAGCAGAGTTTCCGACGAAGATACTTTGCAAGATTGAAACATTACTGAAATATTAGAACTAGGCAAGCAGTGGAACAGTACGTAAATACACCATCCTATCAAACCTACCTGGAGGATTTTCACGAGTTACCCAGAAAATATATAGACGAAGGTGTTAGGGATACCCAAAATAAGTTTGATGATCACTATGGGATAATTCATGATTTAGAAACAGATAAATTATATCTCGGACTAACGCTAAAACCTGTTAATCTTATTGGAAAAGACGTTAGAGTAGAAGGGATAACATATCCTGGCACTCCAGGTCTTTACGAGCTACTATTTAAAAAGGAGCCCAAAAGTTATAAAAAGGACGATTTAGACAACTATATGGATATTTTGAAACGAACGAACGCATACCACAAAAATGTTGATGCAAACGAGCAAATAATCGGAAATAATTCAACAAAATATACTACTATAATTGGACCATACTTACAAAGAGCGGGAATTACAAAAGTAAAGAAAATTTCAGTCACAAGACCACAATATAGAATTGCTCCACAAACAAACAAAAAAGGTGGAAGACTCCTTTTAAAATCATTTAAGAAAAATACCGACTATGTATATTGGGACAATGTCAACGAATTAGTAGACAGACTGCGTTTGCTAGTAGCATCAATGACTGCTGGTAACACTGGACATGAAAATGAATTGGTCTCAATCGTCGACGAGTTAAGAGAGGCTAAAATAATAGCATAAATTATTAAACTTACTTATAGAGAGATATAGTAGAAATATTAACAGTATTGTGCAATATGCCGATCAATAAACTTGGAAAACATTTTTTAAATAAAACTATTACACATTACTGTGTTTTACCGATCTATGGAACAGATTGTAGAATTATATTTACACGTCCCTCGGAAATTACTCCTATAGGTGCAAGTTATAATATAAATTATGGGGAAGACATTTACCAATTTCCATTAGCGGTTGCAGAAGTTGATGATGTACATATTCACCCACCAAACACTTTAATATTGATAAATGACAAAAATTTATTTAATTGGGTATACTTTCTCAAAAAATGATAAATTAAGGTTAATTATCCTTTATCAAAATTGTGCCAAGACTTCCTATAAAAGAAAGATGCTTTGTTCAGTTTGTTTTGAAGTGTGAAGCATGAGCACCATCAAAGAAGAAGTAGTGAACGAGATACACAGACCAGCTAGAAAAAAATTTCGTAGGCGACGTGTTATTGTCAAGGGACTAAATGATCTTATTCAAGGAGATATAGTAGATGATTCCTTATGCAAAAATAAATAAAGGTTTTCGATACATACTTGTAGTCATCAACGTATTTAGTAAGTTTGTCTAGGCGGAACCAGTTAAACGAAAAACTGCAAAAGAGGTGAGAGATGGAATGCGTAAGATTATCATGCAAATGAAAATTAAGCCTCGTAATTGTCAAACCGATTTGGGGAAAGAATTTTACAACAAAGTTTTTAAAGACTTAATGACTGAATTTAAAATCAATCACTACAGCACTTACTCTGCCTTAAAAGCTAGTGTAGTGGAACGGGTACTTTAAAAAATTTAATGTGGAAACAATTTAGTCTCCAAGGAAACTACAAATGGATAAATATTTTACAATATATTATTAAAAAATACAACGATACTCCGCACAGAACACTTGGTGTACCTCCAAGCAAAGTAAATAACACAAATACCAAAACAATTCTTGACACTGTTTACAACCGTATTAAAACTGTGGATCCTAAACCTGCAAAATTTAAAAAAGATAATTTTGTGCGAATTAGTAAATACTGAGAACCATTTTCGAAAGGGTATACTCCAACCTGGTCCAACGAAATTTTTCGGATTGCCAAAGTCAATAATACTAATCCTACTACATATTTACTTGAAGACCAAAGTGGACAGGAAATAAAAGGCGCCTTTTATACAGAAGAGTTGCAGAAAACCAAGCATCCGGACGTTTATCTCGTCGAAAAAGTTGTACGAAGAAAAGTAAATCAATATTTAGTTAAATGGCTGGGATTGGATAAAACATTTAATTCTTATATTAATAAAAATGACTTAGTATAATGTATTTACATTAGTTTAAATAAAACACATGATTTTCAAATATACATCTTTTATTTTTCTGTTTCACTATTACAAAATCTTTCATTATATATTTTAGACCTATGGGTTGGATCTAATACGGTATTAATTATTCTGGAACTTGATTCTATTTTCCTTTGCAAACGATATCGGTCAGCAGCTACATACTCCCAGTATTTCTTCCTAGAAGCGCGGTAGGCGTGGTTCCAGGCCACCATTAAATGCACTTGATTCAATTGTTCTTTGATTATAACCTCCTTCATTGAGGGTACATTCTTTTTCAAATATCTCTGGATATAAATATAAGACCTCCAGTGTCAAAGACACATTCTGACTATTCGGATTTTCTTCAGGTCTTAGAATGTTTAAGGCGTTTGAGAAAAGATTACCTGTCTGCTTTTGTAATCCACTTTTTAAAACGTTGAAATAAGTGGCAAACTTTAAATTTTTCATCATTTCAGCTTGATATTTTATAAGCGGTAATAGCTCCCACAAGTTACACACTGTCTCAAAACCCAAATATAGATTATTCCAGTCTTTTTCTAAACTGATCACTTGTTTGATGGAGAACCGCTC
Organism: Monochamus saltuarius; assembly: GCA_025584915.1. Taxonomy (NCBI): domain Eukaryota; kingdom Metazoa; phylum Arthropoda; class Insecta; order Coleoptera; family Cerambycidae; genus Monochamus; species Monochamus saltuarius. Next base: position 42,205,939 of record CM046721.1, on the reverse strand, counting down.
AAAATGTATCGTAAAGCTGTCTGTAGTAATAGAATCCATTGTATCAAACATGTAGAAATAATTGCTAATAATGCCTTGATGGGATAACAGGTCACTCCATTCTTTTAAAGTGAATATTATTTTATCACTCTTTGTTCCAGCAAGAACTATACACGGCTCATAGTTGAAATTTTCACACAGTCCTACACAAATAGATTTTGTATTGGATTTATTCAATGCAAAACTTTGAGCACCAATAATTACATAGTTATTACTGCTCCGCACTGCACTGGACTGAAAATTAGTAGATGAAGCCATTTTAAGTAGTTAAAATGGCTTCATCTACTACTCAACCACATTCTATATTAAAAGGATATCCCCCACTACTATACCAACAGGTGTCGTTTATTTCTAAAGCTATAAATGATTCCACGCCGGATGCGACCTATTTTTAGATATAATATAATGCCAGATGTGCGTTCTATTTTTAGAAATGACGCAATGCCAGATGCGCGCCAGATGTTCTTTAAGTAGGTCATTGCTCCTCTCTTATAGTTATTTACTCCTGCTCCTTTGATTTTGCCCTCTTATACTTCCTCTACTGCTCTAAAATGCATATTGATTATAACTTTGACTTATTGACTTTTTTGAAGAAATTAAACAGAGTACTTGCCATTATTAATGAACATTTACAAAAACATAAGGCTCTCAAAATAAACTTTGAGGTGTTTGGACTTTACATTATCGCTGAAAAGGAGATGTCTGAAATAAAATCATTTAATACCAAAAATTAAATTGTGACAGAAGCAACAGAACTACAAACAATGTTTCAAGAGATTATAGAAGAAATGACATCTCAAGCATCCCAGTTTCAGGAGAGGCTTTCTGGATGGGCACGTTTCTTGATGTGAGCATAAACAAATATACACCTCTTTCGGCATCTTCATATATTAAACTACCTGCATACTTCGGAAGAAACGGAGGTGTGTTTATTATTAGAAACAATGATAGTGTGTAGTAAATCGAAAAATCTAGTAGATCTTATATAGAATTAAATTAAGCTAAGGCTAGAAACCGGCAACATTGGAATTGTTTATTTTAAAAAATTACGCTCGAGTTTTATTTATGAAATTAATAATCCGATTAATTCACACAAATATTTTATTTAAGAAAGTACAAGGATTACGGCTCAAAGAATATGTCATAACTAACTAGCAAGGTTAAAGTATTATTATTTATAAGAACGGCAAAAAGCTGACTACACATTAATTTTATCTCAGGTTGATATTACGGATTCTTAATAACTAAGTTATGAACTGGAAGTTATCTAACAAGCAAAAATATAAATATACAGGGGACATCACTCGTAAGGTCCAGACAATAAATCTTTGTTTTAAGCTTATCGTGGATAGAGGTTCACATAACAACTTTAAAAAAGTAGTCATAATACATGTTGATTATTAAGAACATGAAGCTTAAAAATGCGAATTTAGCAGTCTCTGTGGGAACCCAAGCCCATCGGGTATATTTGTAATTCTCAGAATAACGCTCATTTTCTAAAATGGCCGATGTAATAAACAATTGATTAGGTATAAATTATGGGAAAATTAAGCGTTAATTGGTGGGCTGTTTTGGTCATTTTTGATACAGGAGGATTTTTGAATACTGGACGGGATTAAAATCATAGGAGTTGCTGAGCTCCCAAAAGAGTGAAAGTAAGATGTGAAGTAAGTTCCGGGACGGCGGTCATGGAAGTCACTCGCGGATAGTAAGAAGTTACTCTCGGGATAGCGGTCGTGGAAGCCAGTTTCAAGAAGTCAAGTTCAGTTTTTGGGGAAAAGTAAGAAGGTTAGCTTCTGGACGACAGGAGTAAGAGTTAAATTAGTTTCGGGATCGGGGTCGAGGAAGTTAGGTCACTCTCGGGGTAGCGGTCGAGGAAGTTAGTTTCTACGTTGGAGTCACTTGGACTCCGTGGTCCGACGGAGCGAAGCGCGTATAGTTTACGATAGTCTAAAGAAGCGTTTAATTATTGTGGTGTGATCACGGTGGTGATTACCGTGCCTAGCTATTTTGCTGTCATTTTGGATTAACATCATTTACCTGGGATTTTATTGGTAAGTGACTATATAGTACACTTGTTTTACAATAGGTGGTACGTTGCGAGACCTCTCTTTTAAAAAGTTTTTTATAGTGTTAAATCGGCGAGTTTCTAGCCTTGGAGACAGAAAAATAACAGAATTTCTAGACGAGTTTCTAAAGTTTTATAAGCTAAAGTTGCAGCCGAGTTTGTATTAGAAATTGTGCAGCATTTTTCTATTCTACATAATAATTTTAAACCGAGTTGCGCTCGAGTCATATTGCCACTATAAGCCACTGTTATATTAAGTGTATTTTTGTATAGCCTCGAAGTTTCGCTCGCTTCTGTGGGCCCATTTAATTTTGTTTAATTTGGTTGCATTACCGCATTATATTATTTTTAGTAATAATTTTGTTTGGTGTTTCTAACAACCACAAACTTTCCTCAATTTACGTAAAGACCGCGCACGGAGGATTTCATTCCTTCAACGTTAGCCGTGGCCGAACTCAAAAGTTTCAGGTTGAGATTTTAAAACAATAAAATTCGCGCTGGGAATAAAATAGAAATAATAGACATTTCCCGAGCATTACAAATTGGTGTCAGATACCACCCGAACAACACCTATTACAAGTGCTTGTTTTGCATGGTCCGTTAATGCAGCAATATTTCCTCCACAAGATGATCCAACAAAAACAAATTCGTACCCACATTACGACACTTTATTAAATTTTAATGGTATGGAGTTTCCTATGAAGCTGAAAGACATTCTTAAATTTGAAAAGATTAAAAATAAATCTATCAATGTATTTGGGATTGAATCTGAATTTAGAGATGGTAAAATTAATACTGAGATAGTTGGACCTTTGCATTTTACATCAAACCGACAAGCTACACATATTAATTTATTACTTTTAACTGATACAACTGCAGGAATAAATCACTACTGTTTAATAACCAACTTGTCAAAACTGGTATCAAAACAGAAATCAAGACGAAATGGTTGTGTACATATCTGTGATGGGTTTAGAAGCAATTTGCATTTAGAACAATGCAGCAACTGAAAGCACATGAAGAAAATGATTTTAACTATGTTTGTACAAAGATACCAACAACCGATTTAAAAGTAAATAAGTATGGTGAATCCATTCCTGAAAATGTCCTAAAATTCGAAAACTTTGAGAGACGACTACCAATACCATTCGTTACCTATGCCGATTTTGAGAGTTTGTTAAAACCCATCGATCATAATGAACCTTGCAATGACAAACCATTCACAGTTCAAACAAGTGAACATGTGCCATACGCTTTTGCTTTCTATGTGAAGTGTAATTTTGATGACCAGTACTCAAAGTACCGAGGGTCCAATGCTGCAGAAATATTTATTGCAAAATTGGATAAAATAGCTATGAAGTTATATAACAATCACTTAAGACATACCAAAGACATGCTTCCACTTACTGATGAAGAGAAAATAGCTTATGATACAGCAAAATGCTGTCATATTTGCAATAAACCATTTATGTCTTGGGATATAAAAGCAAGGGACCATTCACATTTAACCGGAAGGTTTCGCTTTGCAACACAGAATTGTAATTTGAACTACAAAGTTCCAAAATTCATACCAGTTTCCTTCCACAACCTCAACTATGATTCCTCGCTTTTCATTAAGAAATGGGCTACCAAGAATGAAAACATTTCTGTTATTGCTCAAAACAAAGAAAAGTACATCTCATTTTCCAAGTCTATTCTTGTGGAGAAATCTGAGGATCCAAAGAAGCCAGATACATACTTGAGATTGCAATTTGTGGATTCTTTTCGATTTCTATCCAAGTTCCTAGATAAATTAAGCCAAACTTTGGAATCCCATCAGTGTGCTGAGACTCGAAGGTATTTTCCAGACGAAGAGATGTTCAAATTAATATGGCGGAAAGGGGTCTTTCCTTACCGTTATGTTCCTTTGAAAAATTGGAAAAAACTACATTACCTCCGAAAGAAACATTTCATAACGATTTGACTAATGAGGCTCTTTCTGATGAAGAATATAACAGAGTGTAGTTCTAAAGTGTTGATTGAAACACGGTGCATGTTAAACTCTAATTTTATTTAATAATATCTACATAATATATATATATACATACTACTATCTTTAGCGCCTCAGATAACATGCATTGCCCATACATTAAGGCCTCAGGCGATTTAGGGCGTCAGTATATGTGACGCCTTAATGTCAACCCTGTTTTTTCCATAAGTATCAACATTTTGTAGGTTTAATTCACTGTGAGTGAAGCTCCCATTAAAGTTGCATCAGACTAAATATCACACTTTTCTTTTATTCAAGGATTATAGTTCCAATAGACCAATACAACAAAATGTACACGAGGCGGTAATGTTAGGAATATGATCAAAATTGTATATTTTAGTTCACGATTCTGCCGCTTGAGGGAGAATTGTAATATACGTTTACTGTATATTTTATCCGAATCAAGCATATTACAAACTCAACCGATATGGCAACATTGCATGCCGTACAGCCAGCGACTGGGTTGAGTTATATTTACAATCCTTGGTTTGTACTGCTTGGTGCGCGCTAAATACAAACTAGTTCTTACTTAAAGGAGGTTTATTTATATCACTTAATATATGTTTCGCTTTCCATTTTAACTTAACTTTTTTAACTTTATATTTTACTATGGCATTTTGCTTTTTACCATAGTTATATTTAAATCTCAATGTTCGCTAAAGCGGCTAAACAGATGTCAATATTGAGGCATAATTATATAGGGTGACCCATAATGTAGTGACACATTTTGAAGTCTAATAACTTTGCATCTGAAAAACCTTTAGGTAAGTTTTTGGTTCAATCAAAAAAATTTTGTGTCAATAATATACAAGGTGTACCAAAATTAAAACGATTTTAATCAAAATATAAAATTCAAGAAATTTAATAACAAAGAAAACTAACATAATCAGAGCTGATGCCGTTTTTATAAATTGACCAACCCATTTTACGTTACTGTCTATTTGACAATTATAACAATTGTAAATCTCTATGCTTACGTTTCAAAAAAAATAGTAGGATACATAGTTATTTTTTTCATTGAACAACACCAAAAACTTACCTGTAAGTTTTTCAGAGACAAAGTTATATTATTTCAATGGAGGTAGTATTTTGTAACATTTTGTTTGTTTGGTTGTTTTTTGTTCGTATGTAACATTTAACTAGCTTCTAAAAATCCTAAAACATGAACACTTTTGAAAGCACGTTCTATCAACCAAGTTAACATCATTAGAAACTCAGTCAATAATGTAACTATATAATTATTAATAATTTGATAGATAAACTAGAGAGGTAATAACAATAAGACTGTAACGATTTTTTGAAGTATAAATTAGGAATTAGATAGGACATCATGACAGATGACAGGCTTGTAACGATTCAGTGAACCACAGCAATAATAATTAGGGTCAACATAGGTTGGGTATAATATCTCCTGATTGAGTCGGCTTGGATACTAAAATGTATACGGAAAAATTGTTATGCTTATACTTAGTTTAATATTCGTAACTTACGTGCCAGTATGAATGTGGCTCATCAAAAATTCAACTAAACTGCTCATAATCCAAGGTTACAATTTTTGGAACAATCGTAACCTTGGATTTTAATATAAGTTCAGTTAAACTGTTGATGAAGCTAGTTCGTACGACTGGGTCTAAGAGCCCGATTGTACCAGTTGAGTTCATCAAAAGTTCAGCTGAACTCCGTTTAATATCCAGTGGTACGATTGTGTCAATAATTGTAATTTGTAGGCTATAGCAAAGTTCAGTTTAATGATCATTGAACCAATTTAGTACAACTAGCTCTAGGTTTATACCTTCTATATATAAGTACAGGGTGAGTCATTAATAATGGTACATAACTTGCTACCACGCTTGGTAGAAATATACAAGGTGGGCCAACGAAAACTTTACACCTCTATTTTCGGGCTTTAAAATATGGGAAAACACTCAGACCCATCGATTTCTGATTTGAGAGGGAACTACTTGTCTGCCTTTTTCATCCCCATAACTTCAACCCTCTGCCAGGGGGAAGCACAACCCCCTAATTTGCAATAGGGGTGCGGGGTTTTGCGATACCTAATTTTAAATATTTCATCGAGTACTATATGACCACATAATTTTGGGCCAATATTTTCATTGATAACGAAATGGCAGCAAAAATAGTGAAAAAAGCAATGTAGAATTTACAACGACGATATTATTCTTATCAGACTGTCAGTTTTGAGATCAGCCTTTGCGTTGCCCTTTCTCTGTTATTTTTTTTGTAAACGCACTATGTGTTCGATTTACTTCAGTTCATCGTGAATTTTTAAAAACGTTAAATTTTAGTAGAATTAAAATGGTGTTTTCCGGGGAAAAAAGGGTGGATTTTTTTTTAAGAATAACGACTGTGTGCAAGTAACAGCGGCTTTACTTAACGAACGACATCTTGAAAAAAAAAATGTATCAGCTGCACATTTTGCAACTGGTTGCCAAATTTAACGCTACAGGTCCCCCTTTTTTATACCTGGTAAACTCAATGACGAAAATTTATTTGAAATTATTAGATACTGCTATTTATTCAGCCCTCGTTTAAGTATTGCAGAATGAAAAAGACCAGTCTGGTCATTTTTCAACAACATGGCGCCCCACCCCATTTCGTACAACATGCGCCACAATTTTCAGATGAAATTTTTTCTCAAAGCTCGATTGGAAAAAGGGGGCATATTGAGTGGTCCCTTTTTCTATGGGGTCATCCGAAATCTAAGATTTATCCTACCTAGTCCGAATCACTAGATGATTTATTAAATCGGATAATTAATGAATGCCGTCAAATCCCACCTAAATGTTGCCAATGTACAATAATTTGCAATAATGACATTTTTTAAAATAAATTTTGCGATTTCTTTTGAAATGCTGACGTATTTGTAATGAAATCTACCTTCAATTTTTAACATTAGTTCTTAGTTGTTTCACTCACCAATAGAGATTTAATGAAGCTCAAAGTTTTGAGAGAGTGTCATTATTATTGTAAAAGCATGTACGGGAACATTTCCAACAAAACTTATTTTACTGCATGGAAGTGAATGGTGGTTATTTCCAGCATTTAATAAACTAATCACAAAAGTAAGTAGTCTTTTTGTTGCTTTTAAGTAGAAATTTTTTCCATATTGCCTCTTTCACCATTTTAGCTGTTACTTCGTTATCGGTGAAAATGTTAACACGTAATTATAGGGTTAGATAGTACTCGATTAGATCTTTAAAATGAGGTATAGCAATACCCCTCACCCCTATTCGTGCTTCCGCCCAGTAGGGGGTTTAAGTTACAGGGATGAAAAAGCAAAGTAGTTCCCCCTCGATTCAGAAATCGACGGGTCCGAGCATTTTTCCGTATTTTCATTTTTGGTCCGTAAATCGAAGTGTAAAGTTTTCGTTGGCTCACCCTGTATGTATAAATATTTTTGATTTAGTTTTTACTATGTACCTACCTGCCTGTAATTGAACAGACTCATATGGCGTATTTATGTTTAATTTGTGTGTTTACTTGAATAAATTGTTATATGTGAATTTGAGTTTTGATTATAAACTTAGTTTTTTTGTAAATATATAATGAAAAAATTAATTAACACAATAAAGTAATAGTTTTTGTTTTTTTGATTAGTGGATAATAATACATTATTTGCATTACTGCGGGAAGCACAGAACAGAACAGCTAAATTTTAGATATTAGGTTTTAAGCGGGAAGGGGTTATCACAGCCTCTAGCGGCCAATGATGGATGTACACCATTCGGCAACAATGCATGAGGTTGTAATGTACCGTATATTAATATATTTGAGTCCGGAATATTTGTATTTCGGTTAAAATATATACAACTGGCGCCATAAAATTAGCAGTTTGTTAGGGAGGTCTCAATGTTTTGTAAATGGTAAGAAAACTGTATATCAATTTTTCATATTACGGTCTTCTAATCGCTAGAGGGCAATAAGCATTCCATTGCAATGAATAAACACGTGCAAAACAAGATCTAGTACGTTTCCTTCTATGAGATGCCAGAAGGTTGCGAAATGATAAGACGCCTTAATGTTTTAAGATGTAAATATATATATATATATATATATATATATATATATATATATATATATTTGCTGAGGAAAGATATATTGCCACTTGACGACGGGCGGATATATAGCATCTTTGACCCGTGCTACTGCATTTATTGCAATGTTGCAAATAGAGGTTAATGGCAGTACATCTTTCCCCTTCACAATGTATGACCTAAAATCTATTACAATTAACAAATATTTTATTTATATGAATATATTATATTTATATACAGATTCGGAAATTGCCGATCTTTACAGAGAAAGTAGAAATTGCCGCTTCATTCCAGGGAAGGTACGAACTTTAAGAGGGGAGGCGACGTGCATTGGTCTAGCATTCCCCACTACTACGGTAATCGGTTCCGTATCGCCATTGCAAATCTAACTGTCATATCAACTGATGCCAGTGTTGTCAGATCTCATCCATTCCGAAGGAAATCTCATGCTTTCATATTTTGATTACAAAATCTCATGCTTTTTAATAGACACAAAAAGAAATAATAAAATTATTAAAATTACTCTTTGAAATCTACCAAAACAAAGACCTAACGAGAAATAAAGGAAAAATCGAGGGCAAAATTGAATAGATAGAGGTAGGTATCTACAATATTTGGGTACTTGAAATATCCTTTACTGTAGACTTCTCTCTTAATAATTAGCAATGAATACATAAACGGGTATGACAGTCTACGGATATGAGGTGTGTGTGCTGTATTCACGCTGTATTGCAGTGATTCTTAACTCTATTCCGTAAGGGTACCTACATTTTCTGGAAACAACAGATTTTACGACCCGTGAGTCACCCTGCGTCACGTCAACTGCGCCTCAACGTTCGCCCGTCCTAACAATAAAATAAATTAGAAAGGTTACGTGGTTAATAACTTTTAAGTAAGTACCTGTAACTACCTACTTACAATGTAATATTATGATAAAATAGCAGAACATAATGATTTTTAATGAAATAAAAATGGCATTACAAAAGTAATTGAAAATTACTTGCTTCTTTGAAATTATTCTCATGCACTGAATTTTTCCCACCTGGCAACACTGCTTGATGCAAACACGCTGTGGTCGAAGTATGCGTGTAGCATGACACAAATACACGCCAGCGGCAAAATAAAATTCACCATCAAGATCCTCACTTTCCAAATCTGTATATTTTTATCCCATGGTACCATCAGATTAAAATACAGATTAATTATTTCTATACTTAACTAATCTATTGTTGTTTAGAGTAATTTTCTACAATAATTGTGGAATTAACGCCACTTTTATTTACAACTTTATACGGACCTGTGTATGTTTATAGCTTTTGCTTTGGCCTCTTTTTAACATTACTTGGTCATTTATGTCAAAATTAGATGGATTAATATGTTTATCATAATGTAGTTTTCGTTTTTCTTTAGTTATTTCTAAAAATTCTTGTGTTCTTCTGTGAGCTTCATTTAGTCTAAATTTTAGTTAATTTGAGTAATCTTCTATATTATATATTGGTGATATTTTGGTTAAATTTTCATATGGTAAATTTCCTATTTTGCCAAAGACTAATTCATATGGCGAATAGTTTATATCTGTATGAGGAGTTATATTATATGCAAAGACATAATGTAAGAATGTATCCCAATTAGAATTAGCTGAGTTAGAAACAAGATATTCGTTTAATACTCTATGATTTCTTTCTATACTACCTAATGATTCACGGTGGTATGCTGTTGATTTTATATGTTTTATATGAAAGAATTTATTAATTGATTTTTGTAGTTCGTTTACGTATTCGATTCCTAAATCTGTTTTTAAAATTTTAAAAATTCCAAATTTCATCCTAAATTCTTCAACTAACGCTTTAGATACAGTTTTAGCATCTTTACTTTCTAGCGGAATAGCTTGTATAAATTTTGTTAAGTTAAATTGTATGGTTAATGTATATCTCATATTATTTTCTGTAATTTTCAATGGTCCTACGGTATCCACTGAAATTGATTCGAAGCTTGTTCAAGGAGTTTCTGTAATTACGAGTGGTCTGCTTAATTATTTTGCTTTTATTACACTCTTCGCAACTTAATACATGCTTTTTTACCATTTTTGCCATATTTTTCCAAACGTATTAAAATTTTTAATCTTGACTTGTATTTATCATATAGTGCGTTAAATTTTTTTCTTGAATATAGGTACCTTTATATAATTAAATATGTCATCTTGCATTGATAAACATCAGTAAGAGTAAACATTTTTTTTTATCAGCTTCTCCAGTGCAAATTCTAAATTCTGCTCTAGATTATCACTAGATAATGTAAATTTTATAACTTTATCGCACTCAATTATATATTTTGTTTTATTTATTTGTGTTTTTACGCGTGCTGAATTATTTTTATTTTTTGTGTCATATATTTCAAACGTTAACGTTTTTACTTTGTTTATTTCAGTTAAAGAGCCAAATTCCCAGTTAACCAGACTGGTCGTCCGAGATGTTTATTTGATTTTTTGTGGTAATGATACTGTCGGGATCATAGCTTTTAGTATATCTGAATCTAATTTTATGCGTGATAAGGCATCTGCATTGGTATTTGTTTTTCCTGGTTTGTATCGTATTTCAAAGTTTCAGTAAATCTAAACGTATTCTTGTTAATTTTGAAGATGGAGATTTATGAGTAAATAGTCCGACTAACGGTCTGTGATCGGTAACGACTATAAATTTTTTATTAGCAGTGTACAGGTATGGACGAAAATGTGTTATTCCCCAATATATTGCTAATACTTCTTTTAGAAAAACGGGTTTATTGATTTCATGTTTTGTCAAAGTTCTGCTTGCATACGCTATTGGAAGATCGTGTCCTATTTCGCCTTGGGACAGCACGCATCCCAGCGCAAAGTTTGATGCGCCTGTTGTTAAAATAAATGGTTTTGATAAATCGGGGTATTGTAAAATGGGCGGTTCAATTAATTTTTTCTTTAAAATATTAAATGCTTCGCTGCATTTTAATGACCAATTAAATGTTTCATTTTTTCTTAACAATTTATTTAACGGATATGCAATATCGGCAAAATATGGTATAAACCTACGGTAATAATTTAATAAAGCAATAAATCGCCTGACATCGTCCGCATTTTTTGGTATTGGATAATCTTTTACAGCTTCATATTTTTTTGGATCGGGACTATTCCTTTATCAGAAATTAGATGACCTAAATAATTTACTTCGCGTTGCAAAAAATTACACTTAGTTGGATTTAATTTTAAATTATATTTTCGACATCTTTCGAATGCATTAATAAGATTTGTATTATGATGTTTAAGGCTACATCCAAAAACAATAATATCATCAACGTATATAAATGTGCTTTGAGACCTGACATTGCTATCGTAATCATGCGAGAAAAGCTATTTGTTGAAATATTGAGTCCAAATGGTAATCTTTTATATTGATAATGTCCTGAATTTGTAGAAAATGCTGTTAGTGGACGACTTTCCTTTTCTAATTCTATCTGATGAAAAGAACTAGCTAAATCTATTGTAGAAAAATGTTTAGCTCGACCTAATTCATCTAAAATATCTTCGATATTAGACAGTGGAAATTTATCTTGAATAATTTTTTTATTTAATAGCCTAAAATCTACTACCAATCGCCAATCTGGTTTTTCTGTACTAGACTTTTTCTTGACTACTAATAAGGGTGAATTATATGGACTAGTGGAATGTTCAATTGTGTCATTTTTCAATAATTTTTGTACTTGTCTCATTATTTCGTCTTTTTGTGATTGTGGTAATCTATAATTTTTTATGTATACTGGATCATTATCTGTTAGTCTAATTTTTTGTTTGTAGAAATTGTTAGCAGAAAGATTATCACCTTTTAAGTAAAAAATGTCATTATATTCTTTACAAATATATTTTAATGATTCCAAAGCATCGGTGTCTACGTTATTAAATGTCAGTTCCTCAAATAACTGTATTATTCTATGACTAACCTGAGTGTCGTATTTATTTACAGCTGTTTTACAAATTTCGTAATCTGAGAGCGGTTGTGTTTGCAGTTTTAAATTGTCTATTACGACATCATTACAAGTCGTATTAATTAATCTAATATGAGATATGCCAAATTTTGAAACAAGCAATAAATATTCCTTTTTTTATTTCTTGATTTAAAATTCTGTCTTCAGAAAAATAGCTGTCTATAGGACATACAATTTCTGTCCTAGCAGGTATCTCAATTTTGTTAGTGTAAGGTAATTTAATTTTTAAAGGAATAACGTGTTCCTCGTGTTTAAAAAATATACTTAAAGTCCAAGTATTATAATCTATTTTACAGTTATATTTTGACAGAAAATCTCTACCTATTATACGATCTGTTACAATTGGAAAATCACTACTTACAAAATGAAATTCCTGTGTTAATTTATTTTGCTTATTAATATATATATATATATATATATATATATATATATATATATATATATATATTAGTTACAGTAGTGCCAAAAGTTTCAATTTTAGATTTTATGATGCCTCCTATCTGACATTTATTTTGAGGGTTATAATTTTGATGATGATTAATGCAAGGGATTTTACAAAGACTAATATCTGATCCGGTCTCAATTAGAAAAGTTGTCAATTTGCCTGTCATTTCACAAAATATCTCGATATAATTTGTTTCACCAGTAGTTAAAAATATTAATTTTCCGTTATCGTATCCAACTTCCTCACACTTCTCTGATTTGATCGAGAGAGTTGGTCCTGGTAGTTTTCCGACAGTTCGGTGTTTTGTGAGTAAACGTACCGAGTGTTACGTTGGTAGGATCGTTGACTTTGTAAATATTGTCATAATGTCATTAATTTTAACCACGTATTCGGAAGGCCTAATAAAGGCAGAAAATCGAAAAAAAAAATTTTTACTCAACCTTTAAAAAGATAAACAAATCACCCTATAAAAATCGGTAACACGACGCTCCTGGTACGCTACAAACTTTCTGATGTCGCAGCCATATGATAATCTAATTCCGATGGAAGGCATCGTTGCCACTTGTTTACATACATAATGTCGTCTAACACTTCAGCGTACGTATTATTCAAATTTGCCACCATTTAGTCGCACTTTCCGCATTTCCCGCATTTCGTTCCCCCCAAATTTAGAGATCACACCACACATTTGGAGGGGGGATGGAGAGAATACTAGCAGTAGTTTGTTTATTTCGGTCGTGTATTGGTCGTAAACTCACATCACAATGCCTAATTTTACTAATTTAGAATATGCGGAAATGCTAGTTTTATACGGGGAATATTTACGAAATGCGAATGCCGCTGCTGTCGAATACCGGAGACGTTTCCCTAATAGGCTTCATCCAAGTGCGCGAACTTTTGTCCAAGTGTTTCAACGTGTTCGCGATACGGGATGTATTAAACCGCGCCGAGAACTTGCTGGGCATCCTCAAAATGACTTTAATGTAATAGAAGCTGTTTTAAATTTAGTTGAGGAGGAACCTACAATTTCTACAAGAACCATTTCAAGGCGATTGGAAATATCCCAAAGCAAGGTCTGCAGAATATTACGCGAAAACTCACTGCACCACATTTTCAGAAAGTTCAATCTTTAGAACTTGCTGATTTCCCCAATCGTCTTGAATTTTGCAATTGGTTACAAAATCGAATTGCTGCTGACCCAAATTTTATTAATAAAGTGCTATGGACGGATGAGTGCAGCTTTACTCGAAGTGGAATTTTAAATTGGTTAGTACCATACTACTTAAAAAGCAATAAATTTCTAGGCTAGATGTATGTAATTACAAACTGAATTATATATTATATTATACTTACGACTAATACTACAAATTCATATTCAATTGTAAAACGTAGTGAAAACGTAATATCAAAATTATTAAAACTAAATAACCTAACATTCGAGAACATTTATTTATTATCTACATTTGTTTTTATTAACAAATAAATCAATATTTAAGGAAAATTCATTCATGTATCTAGATAAAAAAAGTTAGTTTTACTTCTTGTCGTTAAATAACAGTACAAAAACTAGGTAACTAGGTTATTGACCTAATAATACGGTACGTCAGATTTACTCTCGATAATTTTTTATGAGCATCAGATCAGAGGCGTGCTCTTTCGGTCTTGGACAGTGTTTTGTCGACAACACAAGGGTTTTTTATTACTTTGTATTTAAACACGGGACACTTTTCAGCTTCTCTTAATAATTTACCTACCCATTGGGTATACGTTTTTTATGTAATGTACCTAAATGGTTTATTACTCAGTTTATTATTAGATACGTTGGAGTTTTGTAATTTCAATATTAAATATTTTTTAAACATTGAACATTAACATTTTAAATTATTATTGGCTGAACTGAGCAAGAAATAATATGAGATTCTAAAATAGTCAGTACAATCGTTTATGTATGATGTCTAATGCCTAGGTAGGTAGGTACTAGAAAAATATTTCAACTTGGCAACATTGCATCAGGTCGACATCGAGTTGAACTGTGAGCTGTAACCGACCAAGGCTGTGAACGGTCTGAAAAGGGGGTTTAAATAATGATTTGAAAATATTTTTTTTCGGCGTAAATATGCATTTAGATTTTTTTTAATCGCGTATTCGCATTATACTCATTATTCCCTATCTCCTCTTAAAATTAATCACATTATGACTGACTCACCCTGTATATGAGTAATTTTGATTTTTATGCCCTTTAAATTGTTGGCTAAAATTTTATTGGTTTTAATTATAGTTATTGTGGTTATTATTTTCATACCGTTTTGTGACATTAGTACCTGGTCTACCTCGAGTACCTCGTATATGCCGGTTATTATATTTGTTTCCGCGACAATAAAAAAAATGTTTTCTTTTAACATGGTGAATAATTTGTGAATTTTGAGTAGGACTAATTGACTGAGACTGAGAAACTTTAGCTTCTAGTGCTATTTCAACTGCTTCATTAAATGTTTTTACTTTTGACGCTAAAACTACGTCTCTAATATCTTTATTTAGACCATTTTTAAAAAAATTTAATGCCTCTAGCTCATTTAGTTTTATTATCGTATCACGAGCTTGAATACCTTGTGAAGAAATATTTATTTTATTTAGATCGGAAATAAGAGCTTCTACTTCAGATGCATATACAGAAATTGATTTTGGGCCTTGCTTGACTTTACTTAATTCTGAATGAACTGATGCAAGCGTCTTTTTTGGTTGAAAACGAACAGTGATAGTTTTCTTTAATTCGCTAAAATTTTCGGGGTCATAAATTAAAGTATTTTTTGCCTTACCTTTAATTTTAGTTCTTAAAATAAAAGTTAAAGTTGTTTTTTATTTGCTTCGTCTTTTAATGAATCATTGTAATTCGGCAGCATCAATAAAATCAACAACTATGTCAGGTTCACCTAAAAAATCTGGTATAATATGTGAAGCTACTTTGAAATCAAATTCCATTTTGATAATTACCTGTAAGTTACACCTTCACTTGACATATATTTTGGAGAGGTTCCTGAGCCTGGTCGGATGAGGTCGTTGAGCTAGGTCTCGTCGGAGATGGTTTTTTACTGGACCTGGTTGGAGGTGGTCTCAATTTTGTCAAAGGCTGCTAACTGACAGTGGTCCAGGGTGGGCAGCAATTTGTGTTTGTTGTCGGATACTTTTATTTGAAAATTGTTGCGAGAATGTTTTTGTAACGATTATAGAAGTGATTTAAATTTTTATATTTAGTCTTTTATTTATTTAGATTAATATGTTTGCACTAATTAATTTTTGTGTTAGTTTTCGCTTAAATTTTAATTTTCACTTATTATTATTTTCACTTAAATTTTAATTTTCACTTATTATTTTCACTTATAATTATTATTTTTAAACTGCTGTTGTTGCCTGTGCTTTTATGTCTCTGATAACACTTGCGGTGATTCGTTTTTTAAACATTTTTGTGCAGAAGAAGATTCCTAAGCAGCAAATCACTAAAAGTGATATTAAGAGTATTGTTCCAGAAATAATGATAGCAGAATAAATTTGTGGACTTGTGCTTCCATTATTTTGATTTACTAAAATTTCTTCTTTTGTATTCTGATTTCCCATTTTGCACTTTCACTACTTTTTTATTGAAAATTTTTAATTGGCAGGATCGCCATGTAGTTCTAAAGTGTTGATTGAAACACGGTTCATGTTAAACTCTAATTTTATTTCGTAATATCTACATAATATATATAAATTTGCTGAGGAAAGATATATTGTCATTTGACGACGGGCGGATGTATAGGATCTTTGACCCGTGCTACTGCATTTATTGCAATGTTGCAAATAGAGGTTAATGGCAGTACAAAGATGTATGGGCAACCTTCAATTGTAAAACTTTAGGAGAATATGCAGATCTTTATCTAAATTCAGATGTCCTGTTACTTGCTGATGTATTCGAGAATTTTAGAAAAGTGTGTTTGTAGCAATACAAATTGGAACCAGCTCATTACAGCACCTTCAGTGAGCTGGGATGCAATGCTGTTACTTTACATTTCTTTCGAAAATCAATTCGTGGAGGTGTTTCCCAATGTAGTAAGAGGAAGTCTGAAGCAAATAATAAATTTTTACCTAACTATGATCCTACAAAACCAACATCATATATCATGTATCTGGATGCTACCAACTTGTACGGAGCAGTCTTGAAAAACTAACTACCTACTGGTAATTTCATATGGATGGGGAGCAATGAAATTAAAAACTTTGATTGTTCCACCATTGACGACCATTCAGCTAAAGGCTATGTTTTAGAAGTAGACTTGGAATATCCATCAAACCTCCATGACAAACACAACGATCTACCTTTTTGCCCAGAACAAATGATTCCACCAAAATCCAAATTTTCAAAATGAATTCCTAACTTGTACGATAAACATAATTATGTTATACACTACAAAAAGCTGAAACAGTGTTTAAAATATGGACTCAAATTGAGAAAAATACATAGGATCTTGGAATTTTCTCAATCAGCGTCGTTAGCCCCTTACATAGATTTAAACACTAAGCTTAGAAATTCTGGTAAGGGAGAATTTGAAAAGGACCTCTTCAAATTAATAATAAATTCAATTTTTGGAAAGACGATGGAAAATGTTGATAAGAGACAAAATATTAAGATATGCACTTGCTGGGAGAACAAGACTAAGAGATTGGGTGCGAGGGCCTTAATAGCACTACCACATTTCAAAACATACTCCATATTTGATGAAAATCTGATAGCAGTGCAGCTGGAGAAAGTTAAAACAGTATATGATAAACCACTTTATGTAGGCTTCTCAATTTTGGATATCTCAAAAACTATCATTTACGAATTTCTATATGGCTATGCCAAACCTAAATATGGTGAGAATGCTACAGTTTTGTACACCAATACAGATTACCTGATTTTGGAACTTTTCACTGACAACCCATATAATGACATCAAAAACCACATTCAACATTTTGACACCTTTTACTCTACTGTAGACAATATTCATAATATGCCCAAGACGGAGTCAGTGGTTGGCAGATTTAAAGATGAATATGCTGGAAAGCCTATAAAGAGCTTTTATGGTACAGATGCCAAAGCATATTGTGTTAAAGCCGACGATGTAACGAAGAAGGCAAAGGGTATATCAAAAAGTGTTATCAAAAAAGAAATAAATTTTCCTGGTTATGTAGAAATCGTTGAAAAGGGTGGTAAAATATTCCGCAAAATGTATATATTTAAATCTACATTACACACCATTTACACTGAACTGAAGAACAAAGTTGCCCTTTCTTCAGATGACAAGAGGTATGTTGAACCTACCGGGATAACAACCAGATCTTGGGGACATTACCTTCTTAATGATGCCAATACAAATTTAAAACTTCTCATACAAGAAGCTGAAAAATTATTATTAATAATAATATCTCTACTCCTCATTCTAATCACGAGAATTAGCCCAAAAGTCGAAGACTTGTGCGGGAGAGGGGGCGGCATATTATTATTAAGCAGGCCGCATTTGCGCCCAGGAACGACTTACGTTGATAGGCCCTAACCACCATTCAGTGTAGGAATGAGGGAACCTGGAAAACCTCATTAATTAGAGGGCTAGTCAAATGTCAACCTGCGCGGGGGTCAAACCCACAGCGATCTAGTCACCTCGGTTCAAGTACTGACGCCTTAAACCGCGCGACCACTGACCGGTCCAAGATGATGAAATGGAATGGGATTTTGATTTAAATGTATTAAATTTGTGAACTTGATACAATAAAAAATTATAATAAAAGTTATGTTTGTTTTAATTGTTTCATCGGTTAGGTTGGCCGTTGGTCTAAGGTGTTGAAATTACGATTAATGCTTTAATAGATTCGTGAATTCAAGTCGCGTACCCTAACATTGTTTTTTTTTAATTCTGAACTATCTATAGTTTTGTTAAAATAAAAAAGCAGGAAATAATATTTCAATAGTTTTATTAATTTAGTTTACATATTTTATATAATTAATATTGTTGAAGACTCCATTTACACATGTGACATTTAGATTGTGATAGTGCAGATCCATCGACGTGTGTATGCCATTCTGGACGGTTGTCGTGTATGAAACAAGGTAGCTGTACTTGTAGGCTGAAATTTTCTCTATACTCTTTCGGAAGCTTTGGCCATGAATGCACAAGTTCGATGGAATGAGCCCTTTCAATTAGATAGTGTAGTGGAAAATGTGTGAGCTCCTCTTCAGTAAAGTCATACAACGACTTACCGTATTGATGTTTTTTATCAATTCTCTACTAATACATTGCACACACCACAATTCTTCAGACATATTACTTGAAAACACGTAACAATGAGCAATAACGAAGAACAAATCGCTATATACCATATGAGAAAGGTATTTTCTCCGTATTCTCTTCCACACTCTTACACACTATTTATGGTATGACTAAAGTTATTAGAAGTGGGGGGTTTACTGTAAAGCTCCAGCCAATCAGAGTCTTGCATTACATCATTACATCTTCTTATTCTCAACTTGTAGCTAGTACTATTTGTAGGTATGGATGATTTGAACATTTCTTGATAATTATTTGTATCAGGTTTCATTCTTTTCCAATTATAGACCCACCTTTCATTTTGTGTCCCATTTTGATCGAAACAAATAAACACCTCTTTGGAGTTATAAGGTCGCTGTATAATTAGCGAACTTTTCAAAATTGTTTGCAGAACTATTAATTGTGAAGCGTTCATTATTGCTTCTAAGTTATATAGAATAATAAAACGGCTTTATGATAATAAAGTTTATTAAATATTATATTCATACAGATTCATTGCTGACTCATTTCTACATCGCTTTACTCTTGGTCATCAGATTCTTGTTCCCATTCGCGTTCAGGAATTTTATTGGCTAAATGGCTCTGCAGTAAATGTTTAATGTCATGAAGCATCCCTGTCATTCCCAAGTTAATATGTAAAACCATTGACAACATCATCTATGGTACATTGATCGTTTAAATAATCTTCACACAATACTAACGCCCTTCCATATTTCTTAACTAATTCTTCACAGTATTCTGCGGGAAAAAAGTTTTCCATACCATAAATGGCTTCATGATCGGCATCAAATTTAAAATTTGAGACGGTCTGACGTAGCTTTCGAATGCAACTATCCAAGTCTTTTATTTCGATCTCTTTCACATAAGCTGCCTACATTATTCTGGTTTCGTTTGGTTACACACTATAACTCAATATTATTTTACTGGTATACACAACACTGCTTGTTTTCGACTGTTTCCTAACATGGTATTATATCCTACATTCAAAAGAAAAGGTAACGCTAGAAGAAATAAAGTATTAATATTTTGCTGACACAGAACAAATGCAGATGTTTACAAATGATGCAATACCAGACGAAATACGTTTATAAACCTTTGACCTTCACATATCTTAACTCTTCTCTGATTACTTATGAGGGATCAATTTACATTGCAGTTTTAGCTGATATGACGATTTCAAAGAAAATAATTTATCAAATAATAATCTTTGCTAGTGTGGAATTTTTATAGGAAATAAAGTGTCGAGTTTCGTTTAGATAGCATCCGATGTCGTTGACTATGTTTAAAAATAGAAACCACGTGATGTCTGGACAGTATTTGGTGTCATATTCAAGGTCACCGTCTGTTACAAGTTATTAACCTTAGTCTATAAATTAAAACAGCTGATGCTAGCATCCGGTATCATGTTTCAGTTCATTGACCTACATTCGGTGTCGGGTTTCGTCTAGATATCATCCGGTGTCATATTTCAGTTCATTGACCTACATCCGGTGTCGGGTTTCGTCTAGACAGTGTCCGGTCTCATATTTCACTTCATTGGCCTTGCTCCGGTATCATATTTCATCTAGATAGCATCAGGTGTCACATTTCAGTTCATTGACCTACATCCGGAGTCGGGTTTCGTCTAGACAGTGTCCGGTATCATATTTCGTCTAGATAGCATCAGGTGTCACATTTCAGTTCGTTGACCTATATTCGGTATCATATTTCGTCCTATTTCATCATATTTATGTTCATTGATCTTGCTCTTCCTCCTGATCTTGATCCTTATCCAGAAACTTAAATAGTTTTATTTCACACTCAGACATACATATGGCACTAGACAACGGGAGGACCTCGTACCCCATTTCTCACGACTTAAAATGACACAGACCAATAAAATTGATATTGGTTTATACAATAAATTTGTAAAATATCATAATAACTTAAATGTAAGAACTATGTCTTACAATTCCTTCCATAAATTGGCCAAAGACTTTCTAGTAGCCCAAAGCTTTTACAGTGTTAACGAATATTTAGAATATGAAAAGTAAATACTTCATTTGTTCTCTGATTTGGACTCTAAGTAGTTAGTTGATTTTAATCTTTTACAATACTTTTGTGTACTACTATTACTATTACTATTACTATTACTATTACTATTACTATTACTATTACTATTACTATTACTATTACTATTACTATTACTATTACTATTACTATTACTATTACTATTACTCTTATTATTATTATTTTTTCCAGTAAACCCCTTCCGACGCTACGACACATCATCATCATCATCATCATCATAATTATTATTATTATTATTTTGCCCGTTCACAAAAAAGGTGAGTTCGTGCTTGGCAATTTTCGACCCATAGCTATTGTGCCTGTATTTTCTAAAATCTTGGAAAAACTTGTAAAAGAGCGGCTACTGTCTTATCGATTTTGTCGCCAGTCCAATTTGGATTTAGAAAGGGATTCTCCACTGTTAGACCGCTCTTGACAGTGATAGATGAGGTGGTGGAGTCTCTTGATTGGTGTACCTCAACGCATGCAACATTGTGTGATCTCACTAAAGCGTTTGATTGCGTTGACAATGCCATCTTGCTGGAAAAGCTTGAATATTACGGTATTCGTAATAAAGAATTACAACTATTCAAATCTTACGTATCGGAGAGGCAGCAATATGTTAGTATTGACAATGTTAACTCAAACATGTGCCATACATTAAATGGTGTTCCGCAGGGGTCAGTATTAGGGCCTTTGCTATTTCTGATTTATATTAATGATCTACCGGCAAATATTTTTGACAGTACATGTGTCTTATTTGCCGATGATACAACCCTACTGACTCGTGGTAATCTGAATACAGATGGGAATACTCTGAGAACTGCTGAAATGTGGTTTTCAGCTAATAAGCTTAAACTTAATATCGAAAAGACACAAACGTTGACTTTTACCTCAGATAAATGGCATCCAAGATCAAGTACAGCTACATTGCTAGGAGTAACATTCGATTCGGGATTAAATTGGTCCGCTCATATTGCTAAACTATGTCAAAAACTTGCATCACAGATATTTGTGATGAGACAGTTGCGTCCTCTTGTGGACAATAATGTCCTGAGAACGGTGTATTTTTCATTATTTCACAGTAGGCTGACATATGGTGTTGCTTTATGGGGCAATTCTAGCTCCGCTTATAGGGCATTTATTTTACAGGAAGCCGCGTTGCGCCTCATTTCAGCAGTTTCTAGAGGTGTTCCTTGCAGAGATTTGTTTGTGAAGCTGGGGATTCTACCGCTGCCTTGCTTATACATCTTGGAATCTCTAGTATTAGTTCATAAGAACGTACCTAATTTATTAAAACATTCGGATTTACATGAACACGCGTCCAGGTATGCGGAGAATCTTGTGGTTCCTTTCTCTCGTATAAACATAACAAAAAATAATAAATATACAATTGGCTTATATAATACATTTCATAATTATTTTAAGGAAAAACAATTAAATCAGATGTCTCTGCAAGGGTTTCGCCGTTTTACAAGAGATTTTTTGCTGTGTCATTGTTTTTACACTATTGACGACTTTATTGTGTTCCTTAAGTGATTTAGTCTTGTCGTGTTGTGCTTTATTTATTTATTATTACTTATGATGCTCTGGGTGATCCGTTAATACTGTTCGGTTCCAGTATATCTTATGAGCGTCGTTTTCTATAACTGGTTCTGGTGTATATGTTTAGTGTGGAAGGACTTCAGTCAAAAGGTTCGCGTATTTACATATTTCCTGATGGATTACTCTTGCCACACTGTCGTGCCGTTTGAGATATTCCGTTTGTAAACAGGACTCTTACAGCTCGATTTAACTCGTGAAGGTCGGTTTTAGACCATCTGACAATTCCGAAGCTGTAAGTAATCGTCGGTACCGCGTAGGTGTTAATTAAGCCTTTATTTTATTCGAAGCTGATAGTTGAGTTTTGAGGATAGCCTTGACCCTATCCATCAGTCTCTTCCTCAGTACCGTTTTCATTTTTGTATGGCTTATACCTCGTGCTTGATCCAATCCTAAGTATTGGTAGCTCTCTAATCTATTCATAGATGTTATGACCTTGTCAAGTTCCAGATAAAATCCCGGATGTTGTTCCCACACTCCTCTTTTCATGGCACTAATTTTACATTTGTCAAGACCAAACTCCACTCTTGTGTCCTCGCTGTATTTTCTTTATTATCATCATTATTCGAGTTGACTTTCGTCCGATTAGTTGTCTTTTAATGTGCACTCCAAAACATAACAATATACTCTAAATTTTCAACGCTAAAAAACTTTTGAAAGTTGTGTACTGTTTGTGTGGTATGTTGTAAGTGATTTCGTTGTATAATCGGAACTTGTACGTGTGTATATACGTTGACTGTAGAAATCCTTTGCACTTATCGCAAGCGTGTTTACTGTTTTTGTTTTACCTGGACGGACTATTGTAAACTGGTCTGAGTTGTAGATCTTGACACATTATGGCTGATAATATGGAAGACGCTAGTGTGCAAAGTAATGATGTCTCTAACTTTTGCGTGAAGTGCAAGCAGCGCATAAAAAATGGCCTTAAATGCACTAGATGTGGAAGGCTTACCCACAAGGCTTGTTCAAAGCTACTGAAAAATGCTCAATTTCCGGAATTAGGAAAAATAATATGTTGGTCTGACTCTTTTAAAGAATCTCAAGGAATTGGTGAAATAGCAGTAGAAGAGGATGTGCAAAGTAACCATCGGAGTCAGCCAGCAGCTACTATCGTAACAAATGAAACACGTGAAACTTGGTTAGATGCAATTAAACTGAAAATATCCTACATGGAAGAGATAATACGACAAAAAGATTTGATAATTACCAATCAAGATATAGCTATTAAATCTCTGAATGAACAAATCCTGATGTTAAAAGAGAGAAAAATTGCCTCAGAAAGTTCCAATCAGACAAAAAATTCGCCTCAGGTAGTTAATAAACCACTTAATAAATCTAATAACAAGAAGCAAATAGATAAATCTACTACATCAGTGGCTTCAACTACAACTTCGGCGAACGCCGCAATTAACAATAGGTCTACTTCACCATCAAAATCTACTTCTTCCAGTGCTCCGGCTGCTATAACTGTCCAGGATGTATCTAATGTTATACACAACATAGAAGCTCGTCGTTTATGTGACAAGGTGGTAAACATTGAGAGCGATACTGGTTCAAATCCACCGCCTCGCACAAGGAAAAGCCGTAACATTCTTGTTGGTAGTGGTGCTGTTGTCAACGGTTGTCCTTTCCAGGCAGCTTCTTTAGAAATATTAAAGCATTTTCATGCAACCAACTTTTACGTGGGCGTGGATGAGAGGGCGCTGTATAATTACCTTAAAGGTTTCGCGCCAAGTGTTGTGGTGAAGAAGTTGGTATCCTGAAACCCTGAAAGGTACACCTCTTTCCAGGTATCTGTAAGCAGTTCTGAGGTACAATGCATATTAAATCAGGACCTTTGGCCGAAAGGTGTTAGAGTGAATCGGTTTTTTCTATCCAGAAGACTTGGCCAGGCAAGTGAATGATAGAGAGCAAGTGAAGTTACAGAGCGAAGTGGAAATATCTCTTGGTAAACCTGCTTCTTCGTTCTCCTTATATCATGTTAATGTCCAAAGTTTATTTAACAAAATTAATGAAATTAGTATTTCACTAGTGTCAAAGCCGTTTGATGTTTTATGTATTTCAGAGCACTGGCTCAGTTATGAGAATTTAAATGTCATACATTTACCAAATTATCAACTTATATCTTCCTTCTGTAGGAAAGGTAGGAATCGCCATGGTGGTGTTGCGATTTTTACCAATTTTAAAATATGTGTAAAAAGTGTTGATATTAGTAAGTTTAGCCGTGAGGTACATGCTGAATTTTGTGCAGTAGAGTTTGTTGATCTCAACTGCTTAATAATTGCTGTCTATAGGTCCTCAACGAGTGGTGACCAATTTTTATAAATTCAATTAGTAATATTGTTGATTTTTATTCTCGTGTGTATAAATTTATTATTTTTACGGGTGATTTTAATTTGGATTTTAACTGTGACTCGGAATCTGTTCAAGACTTGAAAAATGTTTTTCTCATGTATGGAATGAGACCTTGCATAAACGTTCCAACTAGAATCACTTGTACTTCCAGATCCTGCTTGGACAATATAGTCACTAATCTAAGTCCCAATTTGTATCAAAGTGGTGTCTGGGACATTAATATATCTGATCTTGCAGGAGTCTTTATTCAATATAAAGGTGACAATAAGTGTAATAATGTCCCAGAGTCTAGTGATTACATATTAAAACGTGTTATTAATACCTCCAATACTATGCAATTTTTGAATGACTTGAAGCAAGTTAATTGGACGGATTTACTTAAATCTAACTTTAACTCTGAGGACATCACTCTGATTTTCTTTGACACTTTTATGCAGGTCGTTGATAACTGTTTTCCTTTTGCTGCAGCTTCTTGTACGTCTCGTGTCAAGTGGTTCACCAAGGAGCTCAAAAAGATGAGGAAGGGTTTGGACAAAATTAGAAAAAGGTTTAATGTTACCAACGCGCGGCATGATTGGATCTCTTACTGTCAAACACGTGCTAATTATAAAAGCAATAAAAATACAAAGCGTTCTACTTACATGCGTCTGATTGGTAAATCAAACAATAAGAGCAAGACTATATGGGATCTTGTCAATCATGAAAGGCGTGGTAGAAATTTGCTAGGTGCTCACTTTACACCAAATGAGTTCAATCTATTTTTCACTTCAATCTGTGATGTAATTACTCAATCCATAGATAGTGTTGATGTTGATCTATTGTTTTACTTAAATAAATTGCCCAGGCCTGTTTCATCTTTTTTCATATCACCCATATTGGAATCGGATGTTCGCCAAGCCATACTGAGCTTAAAAAACTCAGCGTGTCCTGATTATTATGGTATAACTAGTTTTTTAATTAAGTCTGCTTTGGAGCTGCTTGTTGTATCACTGACACAATTTTATAATAAGTTTGTAGAGGGGGGGCTTTGGCCTGACTCCTTAAAAATTGCAAGAGTCCTTCCTATTCACAAAAAAGGAGGAGTTGATGTGTTAGACAATTATCGTCCTATTTCTATCATACCAGTTTTTGCTAAAATATTTGAAATCTTGTTAAAAGAGAAATTACTTTCTTATTTGGAAAATAAATCAATTTTATCTCCTTCGCAGTTTGGGTTTAGGAGGGGCTTTTCTACCATAAAAGCTCTTCTTCATGTAATAGAGGGCGTTCTTGAGGGTATTGATAGTAATACTGTCTCTCATGCAACACTCTGCGATTTAACAAAAGCATTTGATTGTGTCAATACTGACATACTGCTACAAAAATTGGAGTACTATGGTATTCGAAATAAGGAATTAAATATTTTCCGCTCATATTTATTAAATAGAAAGCAGTGCGTCAGTGTTGATAACAAATCATCTACTTTACTTCCTATTGTTGGAGGGGTACCGCAGGGATCTGTGTTGGGAGCAATACTCTTTTTAATTTATATCAATGACTTACCATTAAATATCAGTAATGGAACCTGTGTACTCTTTGCGGATGACACCACTCTTATTACTCCAGGAAGCTGGGATATGAACGCTGACTGTCTGAATGAAGCTAAAACTTGGTTCTCAGCCAACATGTTGAAATTAAATACGGCAAAAACGCAGCATATATCTTTCACTGCAGACAGAAAATGCTACAAATCCGAGCCTGTAAAGCTATTAGGTATTACATTAGATGCTGGCCTAAACTGGAGCGCTCATATCAGCAGTTTGTGTTCAAAACTTGCTACGCAAATATTTGTGATGAGGCAGATGCGGTCTTGTGTAGATAATTCGGTTATGAGGTTAGTCTA